>OX328126.1:58366051-58966051 GCA_946811695.1 Gonocerus acuteangulatus
CGTAGGATTTCTGACGTACGATGAAAATTATTATAAGTTAGAGTTGTGAGTTTACTTTTAGTCTTAAACCTAAAGAATAGAAAAGGATCTAGCATTATCTCTTACAGGGATACTTGATTGCAATTTATTACTCCACTTTGTATATTTATCAATATATAAAAATGAAAAATAAACCTTCCTTCTGTGATATATAAAGTATTGTGCAGGAATTTATCTGAAGTATTTACCTGTATTTGCTGTGTGAGAAGCAACTGAAAACAAAAGTAAAAATAAATTATTAAATTGAAAAATAATCAAGCAAATAAAAATAATAATTCTATTATGAGCTTTAAAAAAACAAAACAAAAAAAAAACAGTATGTGAATGGTATAATAATTGAATGTGAATTTATGAATGGTGTGTGAGTGCGGTGGTGACTCACCGAGTCAGTGACTGTAGGTGCAAGCTAAATGAGGGTTCGGCTCAGACTGCTGGCAGGAAAGCTTCCAGGTGGACCATCGTGAAGGATCGGCTTCCGTCGGCTATTTCCGTCACTCGGTCACGTGTGAGGGGGAGCTCCCTCTCATAATGAGTACTAGGGCTCTCCTAGCACAATTATGTGGAAAGGTGTCTCAAGTTCTAGTTATTATTATTAAATATTTTTTAAAATATTATTAAGTTTGAAAATTTTGACATATCTTAATAAAATAATTCAGGTGATAACTCGCATTATTTTATAGTAGCAATATATAATTTTGAGCATTGCTAAGGAAATTTCATGAGTAATTTCTGATAATTGACGAAAAAAACGTATTTATAAACTATTCAAGTGTTTCCACCAAATGGTGGAAAGCGACTTGCTGATTTGTGGTACAGGAAAAATTGTCAATAATGCCTGACATGAAAAAATCAAAGCACAAAAATATCATAGAAACTTCATTCCGTGTAATTTATAACAAAATATTTTAATTAATATTATACGGACGATTCTACAGAAAAGTAGCACTTTTTGGTTTTTGTCAATTATTCAGTCCGTATTGAAAATATTAATATTTTTCCTTTTTAATAAGATGATACAAAACTATTTTGAATAATAGCTAGCAAGGGACGATCTGTAACAACCTTTGATCTGGAGCTGGGGCTTTGCAAAGTTCTAATTCTCACTCCCTGCCCTGTCACACTACTCGGCTTTGCTACTGACCTTGATTTTTTAGGCCTACAGTAACTTTCAGAAAGTTTTTTGTTAGAGTATTTTTTTTAAATTATGCCCTCACGAATGTACCTGGAAGAGAAAAAACTAAAAAATATTATCTTAAAGGATGATAAAAGCTTCACTAATGTCTGTCACTCACAATTTTATCACTCCCCTGTCACAATTAAAACACAATATTTGTGAAGCGTAAACGTGGCTTTTTTATTATTCAGTCCGCTAATTTAGAATCTCAAAGTACACAAAAACAAATTATTTCAGCTTCATTTTGATTTCTGGAAAGAGAGGAACTGCTTTGAAAGTTTTTTTCAAGTAAAATGACGAGTTGTAAAAATTGTTTAACACTCCCCTGTTCTTCATAAAAAATCAGTTGATTTTTAATCTTGTGATTTGATAACATTGTTTGATAAGTACCCCAAAATACTTTATTTAGATGTCATTAAAAACTTTTCATTGTAAACAGGGTGTGCTACAGGTGATCCAAACCTCAAAATTATCACTCCCCTGTTTCTCACTCCCCTGTCAATTATAGTACAAGACTGAGGCACACGAAGAAATTGATATTAAAAAGCAAGACTTTATTTGGCAATTTATACTAAAACCTTTGGCCTAGTAGTATTACCTTCTGTTCTGTTAATTTATTAAATAAAAATAATTTACACAAATATGCTTTTTCTCAACAGGGAAGTGAGGATTACATTTTTTTCACTACCTGTCAGTACGAAAAATATTGTTTAATTATATTTTCCCAAGAAATGTTTTTGTCAATGCTTTTGCCATTTTCCCGGTTTAATTTACCATGATATATCTTCAGAATGGCAATAGGAACATATACTGCTAAGAAATATTGTTTTTTTACTCTTATTCTCTCTCCCCTGCAACCCAAAAACAAAATGGCTGCTTTTTGGCTACTTAGGCCATGAAAACTAATTGACCAATGCTTCGATAATATTAAGTTAGACATGCTTTATTATCTCTGAGGTAAAAATCAAACAAAGAAAATGAAAAAGTTTTCACCAAAAGAGCTACTTTTCTGTTGAATCACCCATACAGTAAAGCTGTTAATAGGTCCAAACAATGATAGAAAATCGAAGATAAAGAAAGTGAACAACTTTCTGATAACGTTCTTAAACTATAATGTATAAATATTATATTATATACCATGTATGTATATATATACATACATACATACATATATATATATATATATATATATATATATATATTCAATACGTATATATTGGATCGTTGGGAACAGATTTAAAAAAATATATTTTCTTTGGAAAAAGCATAACAAGGACTTAATTGTGATTTGAAATTATATATTACTTGGTTTCTATAACTTTGTGATTTAGGCTCGGTGGCCGTGAGTGATGAGGTTTGTCTAGTGTATCTAGGAATGATGGCTTTCATTCGACTTGCAGGAATTGCATCTTAGCGCTGTTCGGTTCATATCATTAATGCCATTTGGAAAGGTTGAAATAGAAACCTTTATGATTTGATGAGACCTTTCATGAAATAACTTACGATCCCAAATAGGTCACGATTGTAAGGGTACATACCCCTACCTGACAGAAAATTGACTCCCTGGCCTTGTCAAGGCTCTCTCTAAAAACACACTGCTTATTGTTTCTTATTTAAGCTGAAGGTACAGGTATCGTGGAGCTAGAGGTATCGGATAGCTGGAGATAACTGAAGTAAAATCTTTAGTTTAGAGTTAGAACTTAACTCCTGTGGATTTTAACCTTTTGTGTAGATATTTCATCTTTCAAAACTGAACAAGATACATAAGAAAACCGGTGGCCTCCCGCAACATCGGATTTTCTTTCCAAAAAAGTCCGTCACGCAGGAGCTGCATAACTAAGCACTTTCCTCAGAATTTGGGTAGTGTAGACTGCTTTCCAGAACATTTTGCTTAAAATATCCTACATAAATAAAATTAAAACATGAATAGTTCTCTTTTAAATTTGTAATGAGTAATTGATCAATTATTAATTTGCTTCCAGAGTTATGTTTACACATGGTACCTATTACACTACGTAATAAATACAAAAAAAAAACCTCATATTATCGTATTTTGATTTAACGCAGGAACAGGATACAGTCACTCTAGTGGTAGAAAGCGCTCCTTGCGGCGGCTTTGTGAACCTACGTCTGGCGGGCTTTACTATTGAAATATATTACAAATTAAACCCCCGCCTTCCGATTGACCGATTCAGCTCATTTTTACAAAACTTCTTTCTCATGAGTTACCCACGACGTATACCGCTTTTCGTTACAATACAGCAGAAATTACGACCGGTATGAGTATATTAGGAATTTGTGTCCGGAGTAAACCCCCCCTTCTAATGAACCGATTTAGTTTATTTTTACAACACATATTTACCTGTAGATTACCACTACGAATACCGAGTTTCGTCGAAATATACCAAAAATCAAGGCTGGTAGTGGCGAATTGGTATTGTGGGTCCGGAGTAAACCCCCCCTCCTAATGAACCGATTTAGTTTATTCTTACAACACATATTTACCTGTGGATTACCACTACGAATACCGAGTTTCGTCGATATATACCAGAAATCACGGCTGGTAGTGGCGAATTGGTATTGTGGGTCCGGAGTAAACCCCCCTCCCCTTCTAATGAACCGATTTAGTTCATTTTTATATCTCACTTTTCTCTCTATATTACCACTACAAATACCAAGTTTCGTTGAAATATAACAAATATTACGGCTGACATAGTCAAATTAGTGTTTTGGGTCCGGGGTAAACCCCCCCCCCCCCTTCCGGTGGACCGACTTTGGTGGTTAACGAACTCGTTCAATCGTTTGCTAATTGAATGCTATATACCAAGTTTCGTGACGAAAAAACAATATATATATATATATATGTGTGTGTGTGTGTGTGTGTGTCTCTGTTAACACGATAGCGGCCAGAGTTTTTGTTTTTTCGTCACGAAACTTGGTATATAGCATTCAATTAGCAAACGATTGAACGATATATGCATATATATATATATATATATATATATATATATATATATATATATATATATATATATATATATATATATATTATATTAACGGGGGTCATTTTCGGTGTCTACTAGGTAGGATCGATAAAGATTTGAAGAAATTTTTCAATAATTCCGTCATCAGTCCAACCTCAATTGCTACTTTCCTTCGGAGGAAAGTGCTAAAAAATTAAGACTTTTGAAAAAAAAAAAAAAAAAAAAAAAGACCCAGAGCGGAAAATCTATATAGGGCTTGTCCTTCCAGGATTAGGGAATTTAGGATTTACTAGGGGTAAGAAAGAAATCCTACAACTTGGTCCAAAATGTTTTACATATTTTTACTAAAGCCTCCATAATAGCATAACCAGACACTTACCTACTACCGGAATCTGGCTTCCTTTATCCGATTGGTCTACTTTTAAATTATATTCACTATTGTTGAACTTATCAAGATACCGAAATTAAAATAACTGATACGTAACACCACGCGGCACAATTTATTAAATCGGCGCATAGTATCGAATGCTGGCAGAGGTGTGAAGACTCGAATACGTAGAAATGTTTCCTTTAGACAACTAATTATTCTACACTATGCTTTACATATTTATTTATTTATGTAGAGCACTGCACACAAACGATTTTTGATTTAATGAGGTTATATTTTAACTGAATTGAAATCCACAATGATTTCAGATGAATATAAAAATAATATATACAGGGTGATTCAGATCTAAGTAGCCAAACTTTAGGAGGTAATTGTAGACATAATTTCCAACAAAAAAGTTTATTGTTTCTTTCAGTTGCTTTTATTGATTCTGGACTGGGAAATGGATACCCACAGTTTGGCCAGTAAAAAAATGAATAATTTTTCATTTCTACACACAAGGTATTTGAAAGTAACAAAACTACATTCCACATTTTTTTGATAAAAGGGAGCCAATCGTTCAATACATCCCTCTATAAACCTCCACTTCATTTGTATGGATTTAATGCTTACTAAATGTAGAAGTTTTCGTGTAAGTATTGAATCTGTAGTCCATTAGGGGGCTGAGGAAAAAATTCGCGAAAAAACTCTGATCCATTGATAAAAATAGAAGTGCGTTATTGGACGTCCGGAAAGTATCTTTTAATAATGGTTCTAGTAAATTAAATTACTGTTTTTTTAAAGGAAATTTTATTTATTTGATGATGGTATAATTAGAATTTAATTATCTTGAATAGTTTTTGAGCAATTTTTCCTTATTCATTAAAAAACATGACTACGTTAAAAAAAAACAGAAAATTGGACATAGCTCCTTTTTCTTCCGAGATCGGACCACACTTCAAATGAACTTTTTTGTTGGAAATTATGTCTACAATCACCTCCTAGAGTTTGGCTACTTAGACCTGAATCACCCTTTATAAACCATGGGAGTTACAGGACGTAGTAATAAATCAGTTAGAATATGTAATCAAATTGTTTTCACATGTTAATAAAAAAATGTATTGATTGCTTTTATATATATATATATATATATATATATATATATATATATATATATATATATATATATAATGCGCCGTAGGAGCTGAGAAATAAATTAGGTTGAAAATTCTTTTTTTTTATATATCGAGTTTGTAAAATGATATCTGCGTGATTCTTTCACCAATTCCTTCGAATTAGAGAGTAGATTAATGAAATAATACTATCGTTAAACAATGATTTATATTTCCTAACTCTTTAGAGCGCTAGGACGGAGCGCTAGGACACGTGTTGACTATATTTCGATGCAGAATCATCAGAATCAACAACAAAAATGGGCCAAATCGGTGACCCCACCACTGTATATTCCCCTTTTTGGTTCCGTTGAAAGCGAAATAGAAAGAGTTACTATGCTAATTTTTCCTTATCACACAAGAGATAAGCATTATGCGAAATCGTACTAAAGTAATGTGAAGACGTTCAAATTAACAATGAAATTCATTTGGTTTTTGAAAGGCTCGGATACGGACTCTATGATCCATGTAGACCACGGGAGTGTGACCGGTGGGGGTCCATTTTAGTAGATCTAATTAGTTTAGTTAGATCATTGAAATTATTTATTTATTTAATTTTTATTTAAAGAAAGATTCGTAGAGACTACCCAATCAATTAGCACAACTGACACAAAGGAAAAGAGGCGTGGGCTGGGTTAATGGCCATAGGTGGATCAAGGGGAATAGGCGAGGTGAAACTTTGTTAAGTTGCCTAAGTGCTAAAGCATTAGTGGACTCATTAATTCTTCAAGGTTTTTTTTTTAATGAGCCCTGAGACAATGCGTCTAAGCAACAAAGCATTTTATTCAATGAAAAAAAACCTGGACTAACAAATGAAGCTTTTGTTTTATTTTTTGTGTCATTAAGTCAATTCAAGATTCTATTTCAAATAATAAAGTTAAAATAATATTGCATACGAAATATATACACACAACTTCGTACGTCGACTCCCAAGACTATTAGCCTTAGACTAATGACCTTTCTAAATGTCAATGATGAGTAAACCTCTTTCAAGCAGTGCATCACTGAAAACAATTACTTCCTCACACGGACTCCTCTGGAGCACCGTTAACAGAGTGCATACCTTTATCAGCTATACCACCGAAATTGGTACTTCCTACATTAATTTTAATGCATGATGTATAGCATTGTATAAAGATAATCCTTGTTTGTTGGAATTGTTTACATGGAGAACATATTATCACTGGACTGCCCAGAAATGGATAAAAAAATTTAAAGTTGAAGAAAGCATTTAGTTTAGGGCATTCAGAAAATTTTAATAACGTGGATCTTAAAACTCTTGTGGAAGAAGAGCCAAAATTACCAGTAGGTCAGATGGCTGAAAAGATGGATTTATCTGACGGATTAAAGATCCCTCGCGAATGGTGAATGTCAATGTTTTTTTATCATGATAATTATTATGACATGATAATAATTATGATTTAAACAATTATAGAATTTATTTGAGCTTATGCTTGATCCTCCTTACTCCCCGGACATAA
This sequence comes from Gonocerus acuteangulatus, assembly GCA_946811695.1. Lineage (NCBI taxonomy): Eukaryota > Metazoa > Arthropoda > Insecta > Hemiptera > Coreidae > Gonocerus > Gonocerus acuteangulatus. The sequence goes on from OX328126.1 coordinate 58,373,269, forward strand.
CCCCAAGAGGTTTTGACTTATTTCGTGCTTTACAACATTTTTTACTAGGGGAGAAGACAAATTCTAAACAGGATGAACTATATAATTTTCTCCGGAGCAAACACCCCAATTTCTAACGTACCTATTCCTATTTTATTACAACACATATAGGTTGATTATCATGTCTACCGAGTTACATTGTAAGGAAGTAAAAATAATGAATGCGCGAAAATTCATAATTTCGGCCTATAATAAGCCCCTACTCCTAATAGATTAATATCCAGCTAAATAATCTTCAGATGCCCACCTAGTATAACGATTTTCCTTGCAATATAAGCAATTACGGCCGGTATGAGCAAATGAATTATTTGGACCCGGAGTAAGCCCACCCCCTCAGATCGATGAACATTTGAAGAAATTATTCGAAAATTCTTTCCCATTCTCAATAGCTAAATTCCTTCGGACGAACTAAATTAATAACAAAAAAGAAAAAAAAATTAAAATTCAATTACAACACAAATAAAATTGGGACACATTTGGAAAACCTATGTAATATTCCATGTGGATTTAATTAAGACTTGAGTTTGTATTTGTAAAATTGAACTTGAATAAATTAAATGCTCGGTTTGGTAACATAAATACCATTAATACATATCGCACTAGTATTTCTAAAGTGACACAACTCAAAATAAGCCACTCTTACCTATGTAGGGGGCTTAGCATTAAGACAGTAAGGGTGACACAAGTGCCCTCTGGTGCACAAGCTCTGAATCTAGGTGCATACGGGATGGTTGATAAAGAGATTTTGACGATGTCTTTCATAGTCCTAACTATGACGGTGTGAATAAAACCGATTTTTGAGTTGTGTGACTTTAGAAATATATATATAAAAATCACGTGTCTGTATGTTTGTTCCCTATACAAATCCGCTCCGTTTGACCAAATTTGGCGCAAAGGTAGATCGCTGGTGTTAATGACCACAAAGGTTGACACGCCTTAAATCCAACATAAAAAAAAGTAGATCATGATGCGGGGAGTATCATTGGGCAGGTCAAAATCGACTATCAGCTGTTTGTTCTTTATACAAATCCACACCTTTTGGCCGATTGTGACCAAACTTGGCACACATGTAGGTCTTGATTTGGGGAGAGTCATAGGCTAGGTTAAAATCGTCTAGGACTCATAGCTCGGAGGTCACCGGTTCGAAACTGTGAACCTACACAGTTAAAGGTTTGTGTTATTAGATTTTAATATTACTTATTTGGTTTCTAATTTTTTTTTCTTTTATTGATGCAGAACGTAGGTGAAGCATGGAACGCCGGGTAACAGCTAGCATACAGGGTGTCCCACATTGAGGTGTCATAACTTTAAGGGTTTATTCTGCATCTCATTTGTAGTTCAGGGACGCAGAAATGAGCGTCCTACCTCAACATGTAGCAGAGCTATTCAAACTTTTGTATATTTTCAAAACTATTGGGTTTTCTTATGAAAAACTGTGTATTCCGGATTTCTGGTCTATGTATCGTAAATGACGACCACATTTTTAGAATCTACATTAAATTTCCAATAAGAAACACCAGTTATTGAAATGTTGTCTTGTAAATTAGGAGCTACACTAAGAGCCATATAGAAGTGAGCTACTGTTATTAGGGATTTCTTAACTCATTCAATATTTTCTTAATCAGCTATTTGTAGACTTAGCGGTTTGCCTCCGCCTCAAAAGTTGCCTTATTTAATAAGCTTTGAAATGGTACACTGTTGTTTTAAAAACAAAAATTATTTAGGTTTATTTTTTCTGATTTCTAAGTCAAAACCAATACATTTGCGTTAGTGTGAAGAAGCCATTACGAACACATTATTTAATTTCACGCGAATATGGTGATGTCCCATCCATCTTAAATTAGGTACACACTCTTTTTGCTCTGATTAAGGATTAGGGGACACTTTGGAAAGAGTGAAAGATGACAGAATAACCCAGTTACTTACAAGCAGAAATTGTAGTGTCTAATTTTATTAAATAGAATAGAATTAAAAAATAAAAATTTAATAAAACAAGATCCTCAAAGTATAAAAATATAAGATCTTTATTTATTGTGTTAAAATAATAACAATAATTGTGATTATTTCAAATATGTTCTTCTGTCATCTTTCACTCTATCCAAAGTGTCCCCTAATCCTTAATCTGAGAAAAAGTGTGTATACCTAATGCTGGAAGGATGGGACATCACCATATTCGCGTGAAATTAAATAATGTGTTCAGATTGGCTTCGTCAAGCTACAGCAAATGTATTGGTTTTGACTTAGAAATCAGAAAAAAATAGACTTAAATAATTTTTTTTTTAAAGAAACAGGGTACCATTTCAAAGCTCTTTAAATAAGGCAACTTTTGAGGTGGGGGCAAACCGCTAAGTCCACAAATAGCTGATTAAGAAAATATTGAAGGAGCTAAGACAACCCTAATAACAATAGTTCACATCTATATGGCTCTTAGTGTAGCTCCTAATTTACATGACAACATTTCAATAATGGGTGTTTCTTATTGGAAATTTAATGTAGATTCTAAAAATGTGGTTGTCATTTACGATACATAGACTAGAAATCCTGAAAACACAGTTTTTCATAAGAAAACCCAATACTTTTGAAAATAGACAAAATTTTGAATAGCTCTGCCAGATGTTGAGATAGGACGCTCATTTCTGCGTCCCTGAACTACAAATGAGGTGCAGAATAAACCCTTAAAATTATGACACCTCAATGTGGGACACCCTGTATAATAAATACAATATTTGCAAAGACGCCAAGAACTCGTTTATCAGTGCATTGACGACTATAGTATATAATTCAAGACTTGTAAGTAATTTATTTCTTTAATTGATACTAAACGATGTATTTTTCACTTCAATAATTTCACTTTAAATATTTTTGCGCTGATGGAAAAATTTATGCTTATATAAGAAAATAATTAGTTCCTTAAAATCAAAAATATAGATATATAGTAATTTAATTTTCTTCTAACCTAATTGTTTGTCCATGACCGTATTTGCCTGAAGTGGAACTAAACATTTTGTTTTTATAGCCTACCTGGTGTTATTTCCAAGACGTAGTCTATACGAACATGTTTCATAGACTCGATTAGAAGCTGACCGCGGTCTTCCGAGTTAGGTGTAATACTTTTGCGCAAGTCTTGGATTTCTGAAAAACATAAACGCTTATGCTATTAGTAGATATTGATTTCGCATGTCTACAAACGACTTGATTTCACATACACTACTACATAAATTAATAATTTATATGGAATAATTGTAAAATACGCAACCTATACAAATCAATATCTGGAGCCGTAGTAACCAACCCAGAATATATTCAGAAATTTTTTATCTCATTGGGAGTCTGTAAGTCTTATGTTTTAGCACTTTCCGAAGGAATGTAGCTAGTGAGGTTCAAACAAGAAAGAATTTTCGAAACATTTCTTCAAATTTTCATCAATCCTACGAACTAGATATGGAAAATGATCCCCGTTAAATCGGTTCATTAGAAGGGGAGGGGTTATTTTGTATGCGAATTACCAATTTGTCAATACTGGCAGTAATGTTTGTAATATTCCCTTTAAACTGGATATTCGTTGTGGTCATATATAGAGAAGAATGTGTTGTAAAAATAAGCTAAACAGGTTCATTGTGAGGGGGACTTCCGGGTCACTGCCGGTTCACCTCCGGTCTATCACGAGTGCCTGGAAGGCCCATGGGTACTTCCGGAAACGACATAGGGATGAATATAGGACCGGAAGTAACCTAGATTAAGGAGGGTCAGAGTGTGACATTGTCTGTGAGTGACCGGAAGTGAGCCAGATCGAACAGGAGTTACCCAGTGATAGGCATGAGTCGACCGGAAGTAACCGAAATTGATGTGATCGGAAATCCTGTAGATTGAAGCGGAAGTGGAACAGGAGTGAGGAGGAAGTTGCTCAGAGCAGACCGGAAGTGAACTTTGAGATGACAAGATGTTGTAACTATAGCTTAAGCTATTAGCAATCACGATATTTCATAAATAGATTAGCGATTAGCGCACTGCCGTCGCTAAGCGCTAATTATTAGCGCTGGGTTTTTAGGGTATCGCTAAATTAGCGGAGAGGTATCAGCTTTTAGCGCGCGCTAACGTTTGCCCAACTCTGCTTCTAAGTGCTCTTTCACTACAGACCCTTTTTATTACAAGTACTTATTTGTAATAGCTACTTAAAGGAATTCTTATGATGAAACTAATCAATTATTCCTGACTATTAATTCTTAAAAATATTAGAATCGGGAATACAATTCAATATTAAAGATTCTTATACTGGGGACTACCTTGTTTTTCGATTACGAAGTAAATAATATTTTTTTTTTTTATTAAAATAAAGCTCAGTGTTTGGTATCTTCTGAAGCAATTATAAATATACTAGTCAGTGTATAAATGGAGTAAGAACAAATTACGGGAGAGAATACTACAATTTAATAGATCCCAAAATAAATACAAACAGAAAAAGGGGAAAAAGAATGAAACTACAAGAACATGGAGCAAGAAGAAAACGAGAGAGGAGGAAGAATTTAGTAGTTCCCCGGCGTGCCTATGAAACTCCCCATATCAAGATCTAACTGTGTACCAAGTTCCGTCAAAATCGGTCAAACGTGTTGAATTTGTATATATCTGTCAGCCTGCGAGTAAGATAAGCTCTTTTCAAAGAAAGGCCAGCACTCCTTAGTTAGACAGTGACTGTTGAAATAAAATTGAAATAAACTGCATTACATGATTATAGAATGATGTAAAGACAGCAATGAGTTTGAGTTACTCTAATTATCAACAACAAAAAATACATTTTTAGACATTATTCAAAATGGCCGTCAGAATCTGAATGGAACAGTGTAGCCAATTTTTCTTCAACAAAACTTTTGACCATTTGACCAAATTTGGAATTTTGACCTAGCCTAGGAGAGTCCCCGTATCAAGACCTACTTGTGTGCCAAGTTTGGTCAAAATCGGTCAAACGGTGTGGATTTGTATAAGTAACAAGCAAACAGAGAGACACGTGATTTATATATATATATATATATATATATATATATATATATATATATATATATATTACATCCTAGTAGATGGAAAGAGAAAATAGGAGGTCAATCAATTTTGAGATGAGAAAAGGCGAGACAAATTTAAAAGCTATTAGGAAAGAAAAAGAAAACAGAGGGTGAAATTATTGGCGATTCAGCATTTGTAAAGGAAAATAATGAGAATTCATCTTCTTTCTGAAGAAAAGAAAAAGAGATAAGTTAAAGCGGAATTCTTAGAGACAGCTTCATGGAAAGATAGCGAGAAATTGAGATCAACTTTGCGAGGAAGAATTGAAGGTCTTAAGAGAAAATTGCTACATGAATTATAAGCTGTAAACAAAGAATACGAGATTAGTATTCTCAACGAACAAATAAAAAATGTTCAAGGATAAACAACAAAATGAAACAAGGGTAAATCTTAAAGACTTAAAAGCATTTAAGAAAGAGGAAAAGAATGACTTGATATCATCAGGAATAGCCATTTCGAACTATATAAAAGGGCACCGAGTATTGAATTATTCACTATTAAACGGCAAATGGATTCTTTATGTCTAATGAATCCTTCACCAAACATTAATACATAAAACATGGTAACGGTAAAGAATTAAGGAGACACTCTTTTAGCTAGGCTCTTTTGAACTTATTTAATAATATCATCTCCTAAAAGAATGCCTTCTCTTTTTTCAGTCAAAAAAAAAAAAAAAAAAAAAAAAAAAAAAAAGTATCAGCTCTATTATCCTGACTAGGAAACCCGCCCCTAACATCTGTTTCATGTATAAATGTTCGATAAGATTTAAAAATTGATTTCGTTTAGAGCCTGCTGCTCAAATTCAGGAACATAAATATGCTTTAGGTCCACCCGACAAACCTATGTAATAACATAGGCGCATGCCCGAACGCCAGCGGACACGTTTTTGTAACGCTTTTTATCAGTTTATTCATCGCTAAAGCATATTTATGCAAATAAATATCTTCTAAAGGCAATCATCAAGTACTGGTCAGTAAACATTAATTGATCATCACTTAATAAGTTATTCTGTACATCTGAAAATCAGACCAAGCATTACCAAATTTGAATATTGCCAAACCATCGTACCGACAAACTTATCCATCCTTCCTCAGATGTCGAAAAACGGTCGATTCGGGTGAATTTTATCTGCGGCTATCTCACGGACTAGATTATTTATAAACATGAGCCGTCTAATTCACAATATCGGTCGTCGATCTGCAGCCAGACACGAGAATTTCTTCCAGATCGAAACCTCGAGACCTGAACCGCCAAAGCCACTTCTCAACAGTGCTGTCACTAACTAACTTGTCATCATATACAGCGCTGGTATTATTTGCATTTTTTTTCTTTTATAAAGAAGAAAAGCTTAGTGTGCCGTAAATGAAGTTTATCGTTGCCCTTACTTTAAAGGGAAATTACAAAAGCAAACAAAATAAGTTCATGAAGGATTAAAGTAATATGAACAAAGATAGCATTTCCATTCATTATAATGAAAGAGTTAATATAAGCACTTATATATATATATATATATATATATATATATATATATATATATATATATATATATATATCTTGACGCGCTTCCGGGCTATCCGTGGTGTCATGTGAAAAGCTTAGAATAGAAGCAGTCAAGGTTTTGATTTCATCTTTCGTCAAAGATAAAAACATGTGTAAAAATGTAAAAGAGAAGCAATATTTTGAGCCAAAACAAGAAACTCATCCTAAGCGGATACTACTTACTCGCCCGAAAAGCTCTATTACAAACAACCGACAATTGATGAATATCTTCTTTAACTGGAAAATTCATATAACTCCTGAAGTAAATTTCGAAAACAACAAGCATTCAGAAATTAAAAGCATCAAACACAAACAACAATTGGAAGCAACAAAATCAACACTCAGGAAATGTTAAGCACTAATTTCTCCAACTGAGAACGCCCCATCGAAATTTACTAAAGAATTGTTTTAGTTGAATTCTTGACACCAATTTATTTAAGTTACGGAGAATTTAGTTCACTCCTATTTAGAAAGAGAAGGATTTAAAAAATAATTAGAGGATAAGAGCTAAAAGGTATTTGCACCTCAGATTATATCTTGCGCAAGAATTTACTATTAAACAGTTTCATTTTTAAAGTAATTATAATAAAATAATTACACCAACAGAAAAACATAATCGGTTATATCACCAAAAGATAAAAATCCAGAATAAATAAATAAAATAATAATTTAGCTTTATGAAGATTAAGTTAGCAAAATAAATGAAAAAATAAGAACCAATTAATGATTAACGTAGACCAAAGGCAGTTATATAATGCTTTAATATTAAAGAAATAACGATAATATTACTATTTGATTTTGTCTTTATTGTTAAAGTATAACAAATTTCAGACAAAGATATGACGTCGAATCGTCGACAAAGTGACGTACATATATCATCTTTTGTAACATTTTTGTAATAAAAACTGATGTACTTATGATAATTTGCCCCAGGAACGTTAGCAGTAAATTTTGACTTCAGTTATTTTTCATTAAGATTTAAAATACAATTATTGAATGGCAATTTAACTCCTATAAACTTCTAACAAAACTTTTACCTAGAAAGAAAAAACAAACCCCGAAGGGCTGTGAATTATTAGGAGTGAGAAAGGCCGATCAATGGGTCAGCTATCGAAGGAAAACTTCCTCCGTGCTCTGTATATTAACAAGATCCATACTGAAAATTTTTTGAGGTCAAGCTAGCGTTTATAAAACTGCGTCGGTTTGTTAAAAGTGCAGACATTTGGATTTTTACAAATAAACAAATTTATTTATTTAAATTTTAACGTCCACTTTTCTGAACTAGGAATTTTGGAACGGGTTATCTATAGGTTACCACCCTTTTCTAGCCAGGATAGGGTTGATGCCTTTTCTTTTTTCTAAAGAAAAGCCACCGCCCCATATCGGGAATCGAACCCACGACCTTTGGCACGGAGTGCAAACGCCTTAACACCCATGGCCACCGGGCATGACTACATATTGAACAAAACTGATAATTATTTATAATACTAAAACTTTTCGGTTATACTACTAGAACTAGTTTAATGTAGTCAAGTAACCAGAATAGAAATCAGACCAAATTACTTTAGATGAGTTCGATTCTTTTCTACCCCACAATTTATTTTTTTAAAGAATAAGAATTCAAATTAATCAGATGATCGACAAAACTTAGTAATTTAGAAGGAAATGTTGGTTCGGCGGCTAAGTATTCAAAATTTTCATATTTAATCAAATTAGTTGTATAAAGGTTCGATGGAATAAATTGAGATTAAGAGTTTATACATATAGAGCTTTTATATCTTTACATCCAGAGTTTTTCTGATTTACAAATTATTAAAAAAAAAAAAAAAAAAAAAGAAAGAGAAGAAGGAATAACTTTTTATTAAAGTTAAATTTTATTTCCTCTAAGATTACAACTTTTAAATTAATTTCCTTTTTGAGCCTTAAATCTAAATTAACGAAAGAGTGAACGTAAAGTAATATATATATATATATATATATATATATATATATATATATATATATATATATATATGGACATTAGAGATAAATAAATAGAACGCTGAGGCGGTAAGCATGCTTTCTTTCTATTAAACCTACCAATAATTATTAAAAAAAAAATAAAAACAACTTTTTAAAACGTGGCCTATTATTAGTGTTTAGGTGATTATTGTTGCTCATTGAGCTACCACTCAGATTGTTTACTATATATATGTATATATATATATATATATATATATATATATATATATATATATATATAAACGATTAAACGTAAAAGCAGATTATAACTGAACAGGATTCTTCACAGTAAGGCTTTATTTATTTAAGCGAATATTTCTATATTGGAAATTGAAAAAAATAAACTGCTCAGTTAGTAGAAATGTAGGTTCTTATCCAGTTGGAGGTAGGTTACTCGTATAAACACCTTTATTTCACCATGGATCTTCAGAAAATGTAGCGTACATTAGTTCGTCCGGCTTGGCTACAAGTTGATAGATTAATGACGCTCTAAATGTTAAATAAAAAATAACATCACTGCATAAATCTCCGCCTTAGCCAAGTATTTTTGTCCACAATGTTTGTAAAATAATGCTACTTATTCAGGTTTTCTGTTTAAGATAATCCCAAGGTTATTTTCTGGTAGGTCACTAGGGTGAGATAAATGCGACCAGTATTATACACCCGATCGCAGTACGTACAATCTTACTGTATAATACTACAGGATTCCCTAAAACAATAAAAATGTTACTATATTCTTTTTATCTTCTATATATTTCTTTCGTTAAATCAGAGCAGAGTAACCCCCTCCGAATGAGTGTAGCTGTTGCACACTTGAAAGAATTTATAGTGAGTTACTTCATCGATCCAGGCTCAAAAATAATCACCGCTGTAATGTGTGTGTGCTAATATAATTTGTTTTTGTTTTGATTTTTTTTTTCAACGATACTTGTTGGCGTTTTCATAACAAACGACTGAACGAGTTAACCAGAAAAATCGGCCCAGCAGGAGGAACACAAATTACAAATATTCCTCTAACTGGCTCCATTTGCGTTATACCGCAACGAAACTCGGCATGCATCGTGCGTATCAGAAGAGAAAGATTTTTGAAAAAAAAATAAAATAAACCAAATCGGTCCATTAGCAATGTGCGTTTACACAAGAATTAAATTATTAATATGGTCTTATTTTTACAAAATAAATAAATAAACTTATTCATTTATAGGATACCTACACTAAAGCGTAATGTAAGTGTTTCCTATTAACCATTTCATTAAGACCTGGAACTTATTGCATTTTTTCACAGTTAATGGTCAGTATTTTCCATACTTCTTAAGAATAAACCAAATTCACTCTTCCTCTAAACTTTACTAGAAACTACTGACGAAATTAAAAATTCTCGCGTAATTTTATACGTGTTATTCATTAAAATAGTAAAGTATGAAAATAGAAACGAAAGCCATCTTCTTTCTTATACCAATATATCAAATTTCTAATCACTTGCTTATGGTGGAACCTGCCTAGTAGCTCCTTTTAAAATAAAAATAATAAAACTAGTACCACTTTTATTGACTAGGCCCTTTAAAAAAATATTTTACATCTTGAACTAAAATAATAAATACAAAATTCCATTGTAATTTCAAACAATACTTTAATTGTAGTAAAATTAATACCCAGGAGTAATATAATGATCTATTGCCCGAATAAAATCATACATTGACACGTTTAGGTCATTCCAGTTAAATAAAATGGTACATAAATGTATTGATCCTGGAGTAGCGGGGAACCCCGAACTCTGTTGGCCACAACCCGAACTACCCCCCCTGACTTTGCCGTATTTATGCTGCTGAATCAGGCAAATTCCAATGGAAAGGCAAAGGTTGTAAAAAATATACTTTTTCAATATAAACAAAAGGACTTAATCAGCTCAAGGAGTGTTTGTCTGTCGAGATAATACCGGCTACAATTTGTATTTTTCGCCTTGAAACTTGGTATATAGCATTGCCATAAGACATGGAAACTCGGTAGTTCGTTAAACACAGAGTTGGGCAGTACTTAACTACACTAGTATCTAACTACACAGACAACTACTTGGGTAAACGTTTAATAATTTTAAGCTACAGGATATAGTCCATTTAAAAAAATTAAATTCCGCTCTTTAAAACAAGTATTACTCATGAGTAGTTGTAACTACAAATACTTTTAGTAGTTTGTAGTTAGTCACGCGCAAATACTCATTGTCAACTACTAGTTATGTAGTTGTACTTTTCAACTACAACTACGTCAGTTGAAAAAAAGTAGCTGCGACGCCGAATACCAACTAGTATTTGTAGTTGTAGTTAAAGAGCTACAACTACAGATACTCGGCAACATATAATTCTACACTTTATATTTTTGCAAAATTTTAGTTTGTATCTGTAAACAGTTGCAAAATATCAATTTTACATATCGCATTAGAATTTCTAAACCGACACAGCAAAAAAAAAGAAAAATGTCATCTGAAAATGTGTTAAACTATTAAGTCTATATAGGGGAATAGCATTAAGACAGGAAGAGTGACACAAGTGCTATCTGGTGTACAGGCTCTGAAGGTAGGTACATACAGTTTTGATGGTCGATGAAAAGATATTTACCATTTATTTCATAGTCATAACTGAAAAACACCAATTTTTGAGTTGTGTCACTTTAGAAATACAAGTGCGATATGTTAATTTGATTGCAGCTGTTATTCCGCTTCCAAAGAAATATAGTTACGCATTTAAAAATAATAATAGTATCTATAATAAATGAATATAAAAATAAAGTATAACATAAATACTATCCCGGCGCTGTAAAGTATAACATAATCATTATTATATTATAAGTATAACATTATTAAAGTATAACATAAATACTATTCGGGCGCTGACCATTTTTTTAAGTGTTTATATTTTTTGATTGGCGGAGGTACAAACAAAATCATATGTGGTACAAACAGGTACAAACGAAGTACAATCCGTACATATGTTTGATTTTTGGATTACTTAATGTTCGGCGCCAAGTTCACACCGGTCCCTGACGGGCCCTGACATTGGCAATCACATAATTTCTTTAAATGAATTTCCCCAAACTCCCCTTCTCTCATACATAGAAAGTGAATGTGAAATGTACCTAAAGACTATTTAGACATTTTTCTCTAGCTCAGGTTTGAAATTAAAGGTATATGTTGCCTCTTAGAATGGTTGACTTCAAAAATCATCATAAACCACTGTGTCAATGAGTAAACCACCACTTTTCAATATTTATATACACCTCTAATTTATAAGCAAAGTAAATAAGCGGAAATCTCATCCACCAATTATTTTAGTACTTTCCTCCGAAGGAAAGTAGCTATTTAATTTGCACTCATGACGGAATTTTTGAAAAAAATTCTTCAAATCTTTATCGATCCTACCTAGTAGACACCGAAAACCCCCCGTTAAAATTTATTTATATATATATATATATATATATATATATATATATATATATATATAAATTTTAACGGGGGGTTTTCAGTGTTTACTAGGTAGGATCGATAAAGATTTGAAGACTTTTTTCAAAAATTCCGTCATGAGTGCAACTTCAATAGCTACTGTCTGTTACTGTCTATGTCTTTTAACAAGATAGCGGCCAGAGTTTTTTGTTTTTTCTTCACGAAACGTAGTGTACAGCGTTCAATTAGCAAACGATTGAACGAGTTCGTTAACCACCAAAATCGGTCCATCGGGAGGGGGAGGGGTTCACCCCAGACGCAAAACACTAATTTGACCATGCCAGCCGTAGTTTTTGTTATACATCAACGAAACTCGGTATTCGTTATGTTGATCTATAGAGAGAGAAATACTTGGTAAAAATAATCTAAATCGGTTCATTAGAAGGCGGGGGTTACTCCGGACCTACATTACCAATTCGCCACTACCAGCCGTAATGTTCATTTCAATGAAACTCGGTATTCGTGGTGGTAATCAATAGAGAAAAATGGGTTGTAAAAATAAACTAAATCGGGTTATTTGGAGGGGGGTTTACTTCGGACCGACATTACCAATTTGCCACTACCAGCCGTAATTTTAGTTACATTTCAACGAAACTCGGTATTCGTGGTGGTAATCAACAGAGAAAAATGGGTTGTAAAAATAAACTAAATCGGGTTATTTGGAGGGGGGTTTACTTCCTACCTAAAGTACTAATATACTCATATTGGTTGTAATTTCTGCTGTATTGTAACGAATCGCGGTATACGTCGTGGGTATATCATGAGAAAGAAGTGTTGTAAAAATGAAGTAAATCGGCCTATTGGAAAGGAGGGCTTACTTCAAACTCTGTTTCATTACAATTAGCCAGCCAGACGTAGGTTCCACCACCACAGACACAACTTGGTAATATGAACAATTGGTCTGAATTTTTGTAATACAAATATGAAAATAAATATACGGTATGCTCATCTAATAGGAAAGACGCGTTGCAAAAATAAACTAAATGGAACCAATAAAAATAAAGGTTTACTAAGAAACCAAATTATTAATATGCCCATACTGGCCGCTTTTTTTACTTCTTCTAACGAAAAGGTGAAAATGTCGCACCTAACGAATGAGGAACATAAGTTGTAGAACAACAACAAAATAGGTCAATTATTCGAGGTTTACTCAAAAAAGTCCGACTCGCAGGAACTGCATCATCTTAGCGCGGTTCCGTTCTTATTTCTAGACTCATTTAAAATGATTAAAATAGAAGCTGTTATTATTTTGGGTCCACATTTCTAGAAAGCATGAAAATTAGATAGTTAGCCGTCGAGGTGATAAGTAAAGATGGAATGGTTGGGATTCGGCTAAAGAGACCTCAATACGATTTTTTTTTTTTTTTAAATCTTTATTTAGGACGTTTCAGCTACTCATTGGTAGCCTTCGTCAGCATTGAAAGTGCCGGGAGGCAGAGGAGGACCAAAGTTGACAGTTCCATCTTTACTTTCAAGAAAGGTCTTATTTACGATCTTACCTGGATAGGCCAACCCGCCCTAGGAAGGACCCCGCTAGGCAGTTGAAAAGCTATATCTTGGAAATCCATATCTCTAAGATTAAATTGTTTTTCTTATTTTTCTTAACCTGATATATTATCAAATACATTATCCAACTATAAGCACTTAAAAAATAACAAGGAACAAAAAACAGACAAAAAGAACAGTTCGAATAAGCGAAATCAATTACTTTAAAGTTTTAAGCACTTATTTCTCCGATTGACATCGTCTAATCAAAACTTTTATCAGAACCTTTTTTGTAGAGCATTTCGTAAGCTTTCTAATGGTATTCATCCGTTTACCAAGATTCTCAACCTTTTTCGAGATATTAAGGAAGGTATACAAAGTTACCAAAACATTTTATGTCTGTTAATAAAATATTTTATTCTAACCCTTCCTTAACTCCAAACGTAACACAAATTTCAACATATTAGTTTTAATGAAAGTAGAACATGCAGTAAATGTTTCAACTGAATCCCATGATTCTAAGTACCCAAACCAAAAGCCACCTTCCAGTGGACGAATTTTGCTGGTTAACGAACTTGACCTTTCAAATTCGACGACGGATTTTTGTACCAAATTTCATCAAAATCGGACCATTCGTCTTCTACCTAGAGAGCGAACAGACAAATATATATATATATATATATATATACAAATTTGAACCACCATCATTTTCGGTCTCTAGGGGTTCTGAAACGCAAAAGTTTCTAGTCGGCACTTCTGGATTGCGTCATGAGATCAACCTTATAATCGGGGTTCCTCCTTATGGGGGAGGGAGGAACCGCGTTGAAAGAAATTAATAATTGAATCTGCAGTTCATTACAAATATAAAGGAGCGAAACTATTAATGTGGGAAAATGATGGAATATAACTAACACACTCATATTACTGGGCGACGACTGCCGTATTACGATTGCCAACTGACTCTAAATTTGGTCATTAACAATTTAAAAAAGTCCGACTCGCAGGAACTGCGTCATCTTAGCGCGGTTACATATCGAAGAGATGGAATAGATTAGCATCACAAATCAAAGGAAACTGACAGTAGCCAACTTACACAGAAGCGGATAATTCTTAATCTGTATAAGTCAATACAAGTATGTACTGAAAACGTACTTACTCTTCGACTACTGCTGAGAAGGCTCTATTCTAAACAACCAAAAATTCGTTGTCATTTTAAGTATCTTGTTTTATTAGCAAATTCGTTTTACTGTTATAACCAACTGTAAATATGTGCTTCATGGCGAATAAAATTCCATTCTGTCTTGGGTTAAATCTTTCTATAAAATAAGAAATAACGATAACTTCAGTTGGAGGCTATGAGGAAGGTTATAAGACAGGAGAATTCAAAACAAATTACGTCATCATGATTAGCCACAGCTATCTTGATTACCACAGCCATTAAGACTTATTATTACTAATACCTTTCACCGTTTCTTAGCTTGTTTTACTACTATGCTAATTTTACTGATAAATGCAATTTAAAACAAGAAACAACCATTTAAAAAGTGAGATAAACAAAGAGAAAAACCCTTTCAACATTTCATGTCTATTAATAAAATAATTTTTTCGCATACTTCCTTAACTCCAAATATAACCAAAATTTAAACATCTTAGTTGGGATTAATTTCCAAGTTGTAGAAAATATTTCAATTGAATCCCGCGATTTTAAGTACTCACAAAAATATAATGACTTATAAAAACATTGATTCCACTTTTCTCAGGAACGGTTACAGATATCGCCTTAAAAATGGTTTCATTCGTTTTCGTATGTCAAGAAACGTATAAAACAAGTGCCCGCAAGCGTATAAACTCAAAAACGTAAGCGTTACGATTTTTTTGCGCGAATTTCGCCCCAAACACTATCTTCGAGTGGGCGGATTCTGCTGGTTAACGAACTTGACCTTTCAAATTAGACGACAGATTTTTACACTAAATTTCGTTAAAATCGGACTATTTTTGAGCTTGCTAGAGCGCGAACAGACAAGCATATATATATAAATATATATATATATATATATATATATATATATATATATATACAAATTTGGGCCACCTATATTTTCGTGATCTATAGGGTCTGAAACGTGAAAATTTCTAGTCGGCACTTCCGGATTGCGTCATGAGGTCAACCTCATAAGCGGGTTCTCCCTATGGAGATAGGGAGTAACCGCGCTAAAAAAAAAGAAGTCTGACATAAATTCTACATGGTTTACATTAGTCAGAATTTCTCAATGATATAAATATCTTGCAATAACTTTCCTAGTGTAAACGCACCCTAAGACACATCATGGAGCTTATAGCATGCTTTGCAAAGTGGTGCCAAACGCCCGATTTTGGGGGAAAACATTTAGGTACTTGAATCTTTCTGATTTTGGTATCGTTTTTAAGGAATTCTGTATTGCTAAGTCGAATAAGACCACTGCCAATTCGATAGAATAATTATTTGGGAAGATGAACGGGTTTAGTTTTACGAAAACTGTGATAAACAGCAAGTATTTGATTTAAAAAAAAAGTCATATTTTACTCAATTGGTGGAGATATGAATCCTGCTGAGTTAATAAATTAACAAACAACGTAATACAGTTAAATGGTCTCGATGTATTTCTCTTTATTACAACTTCCGCTTATAACGAATACATTTTAACATTTTTACACGAGATATTCGGTAGATCTCACTGTAAATGTTCAGTTACTTATAATCACAAACTTTTCAACAACTCTCTGCAGAAAATAGTAATGGTAAGCTCATTTTTCGTAAAATAATCGCATCCCTTCATTTTATTAGGCTATGCACACATACGGCCGAGTACGGCGATGAAATTTATATGAAGCAACTTCAAAACATATACTTTTAGGTAAAACTATGCGGAGAGGATAGCTAAGTACCGTTTTTTTCCCCCCTACACTTGAAATAATCTACGGATAATTGAGATCCATTACATATCTTCACAATCTAAATGCACCAAGTTCACATTTTGGCAAAAAAGAAAATTGGATTTTGGCAAACAAAAATTTTTTTTTTTGTGATCATACGTATTAATACAATGGAAAAGCAATAATACAGCAGTATTCTACAACTAATTAGAGTTAAAAAATTTTTAGTTCAAACGCGATTGAACACCTTCGGTTTTGGAGGTTTTTTCCCTCTCGGCACCACTGTGCGTTGCGGAGCTCCTCAATTAAGTAAATAAAAATAATTTATTTTTAGCAATTCTAACTTTGCTACAACTATTCTATACTAATCGAAAGCAATTTTTCAATATTTATTTTAATAAAAATTGAGGAAGAAAAAAGATTTTGTCAAAGCGTCTAAGCCGTGGAAATGTTTCATTGAACCCCTTTCCTTTTTCGTAGTTTTTTAAAACAAAAATAATAACGTAAGATGTGTTTAATATACACATCTTCCCAAGTTGAGTAAAGTGCTGTTTCTTAAAAGTTATTATCAATGAATAAAATAAAATCATTTAAATAAAATAAAATTTTAAAAACGTAAAATAAAAAATCCCATAATATAAAACAACAATGAAGATAAAAAACCTGAGATAAAATATTTGATTAGTATAGGATTGTTAATTTCCTAAACAAAAATTAATACGTTATTAATTGGCTACATTATTTTATACGACTGATGTTTTTCTTGATGATTGATTATAATTTTGGGACTCCATCGATCGTACACAACTAACTATTCAAAGCTGATTGACGCCATACGTATTAATCTTATTCTTCAAGTGGCCATTCTAGAGAAAAGGTAACATTTGTTAATTCAGCGTGTATTAGTGGTTAAATGGGTGTTTTATCCCTGCAAGATCAGGTGGAGTCAATTTGATAAAACATTAGAAATGAGAATACCATTTTAGCGTGTTTCCTCCCGCCCTCCATAGGCAGGAAATCCGCTTATGAGCTTGTTTATGGACCTTCGGCGTTCTTTATTTATACCTACATTAAACGTCAAGCTAAATTAATAAGGTTTTTGTTGTAAGAAGCAAAGGTTATTATTACATGGAATATCCTATACTAAAGATTCCTTAAGATCTTAGTAACTCGACACCTTGGATATTAATGACTTAGACATTACATTCAAGTAAAACTAACTCTCTAGAAACATATGCCTTAAGGGAATGCGGCTGGAATGGCTTAGGGGATTTCAAACTGCTAAGATAATTATAGTTTGTTCTTCCTTTTCTAAACTAGACATATTGCTGGTCTCGTCAGATAATCTTACTATTACTATAATCGTACTGTCTGTCTAGCTATTGTGCCAAGGCAGCGGTTTAGCTCTCCGAACATTCAGGGAATTTTGAAGGAACTCAGCCAATCGTTTGCTACCCATTACGATTTTATAAATTTTTTTTCACATTTTATCGCGGTTTTTATCTTTCTATGACAACTATGTACCGCAAATAACGACCGGAAAGATTAATTAGATACACTCATCTATATATTTACATACCGCACTAGTATTTCTAAAGTGACACAGCTTAAAAAAAAATCAACTGAAAATGTGTCACTTATGCCTATGTAGAAGGAATAGAATTAAGACAGGAAGAATGACACAAGTCCCCTCTGGTGTATAAGCTCTGAAGTCTGAGGTACATACAGAGTTGATTATTGATAAAGAGATATTTACCAATGTCTTTTATAGTCATATCTGAAAAAACACCGATTTCTGATTTGCGTCACTTTAGAAATACTAGTGAGATATGTAAATATAAGAATAAAATGAAATGTTGATTGTATGCTTAAAAATGGCAGAGAATTGACTATTCGTGCTTTAGTGACGCCTATTAGCGCGGTTCCTCCCTCCCCCATAGGGAGGAACCCCGCTTATAGGGTTGATACAATGAAACAATCCGGAAGTGCCGACTAGAAAATTTCGCGTTTCAGAACCCCTAGAGACCGAAAATAACGGTGGTTCAAATTTGTATATATATATATATATATATATATATATATATATATATATGTATATATATATATATATATATATATATATATATATATATATATATATATATATTTGTCTGTTCGCTCTCTAGATAGAAGACGAATGGTCCGATTTTGATGAAATTTGGTACAAAAATCCTTCGTCCAATTTGAAAGGTCAAGTTCGTTAACTAGCAAAATCCGCCTACTGGAAGATGGCGTTTGGGGCGAAATTCGCGCAAAAAAAATCGTAACGCTTATGTTTTTGAGTTCATAAGCTTGTAAGTACTCGTCTTATATGATTCCTGGGCTAGGAAAACGAATGAAACCATTTTGAAGGCGATCGCTTTAACCGTTTTCGAGAAAATTGGAAGAATAGTTTTTGAATACCGTTTTTGGTTTGGGTACTTAGAATTACGGGATTCAGTTGAAACTTTATCTGCATGTTCTACTTTCATTAAAACTAATATGTTGAAAGTTTTGTTACGTTTGGAGTTAAGGAAGGGTTAGAATAAAATATTTTATGAACAGACATGAAAAGTTTTGGGAAGTTCGTATACTATCATTAATATCTCGAACACGGTTGGGAAATCGTGGTAAGTGGATAGAAACTATTTGAAAGCTTACTAAATTCTCTACAAAAAAGATTCTAAAACTATTTTTGATTGGGTTATGTCAATCGGAGAAATAAATGCTTAAAACTTCAAATACGTCTGTTTTGTTCTTATGAACGGGTTTTTGTCGTTCTTGTTGTAATTTTTTTCTCTTTCCCTTCGTTTTTTATTGCTTTTTATTTTTCTAATTTCTTATGTTGCGAAAATTTTTTGTGTAAAACAGGATATAAATAATGAGGCCAATTTTCTGTTGCTAGAAATAATATAAATTTTGGGAACTTTCATTAATATCTCGAAAACTGTTGAGAATTTTGGGAAACGGAAGAATACCATTAGAAAGCTTATTAAATGCTCTACATAAAAGGTTCTAATGAAAGTTTTGATTAGGCGATGTCAATCGGAGAAATAAGAGCTTAAAGCTTTAAAGTAATTGATTTCGCTTATTCGAAGTGTTCTGTTTGTCTTTGATTTTGATACTTAAAATTATGGGATTCAGTTGAAACATTTTCTGCATGTTTGAATTTAATCAACACTAATATGTTAAAATTTTGGTTACGTTTGGAGCTAAAGAAGGATTAGAATAAAATATTTTCTGTTCTTTTTGTCTGTATTTTATTCCTTGTTATTTTTTAATTGCTTATAGTTGGATAATGTATTCGAAAATAAAACAGGTTAAGTAAAATAACAAAAACAATTTATTGTTAGAAATATAGAGTTCCAAGATTCCAAGACCTTGTAACTAGCGGGACGGTTTCTAGTGTTGCCGACCCTTCCAGGTAAGATTGTAAATCCTACCTTTCAAGACTGGTGGAACCAAAATATAACTGTCAGGGTTCGGTCACTGCTACTTAATAAAACTACATTTTATCGTAAAAATGGTTTTATTGTGCCGACGTTTCGGCTTGAACTTCAAGCCTTCATCAGGGCTGTAAATACAAGTAGGACATATTTAACACTAATATATGCACATATCTATGTAAATATACCTAACATATATATATATATATATATATATATATATATATATATATATATATATATACACATATATAATATATATATATTTATATATATGCATATACACATACACATATACACGCACACATATGTACATATATATGCCCACATACATACACATATGGGGTATGTATTATTAAGTAGCAGTGACCTAACCCGGACAATCCCTACCTTGCATCATCAACGGTCAACGATCTCCTCTCAACAAAATAATAACTGCTTCTATTTTAATCTTTCGAAATTAGACTAGGGATAAGAACGGAACCGCGCTAAGATGAGGCAGTTCCTGCGAGTCGGACTTTTTATATACAAAACGGTTCAACATTAACTGTTTACGTCAGCCCTATAAGTGTGGTTCCTCCCTATGGAGGGAGGGAGGAACCACGCTAAAAAGAAAAGGCTATTTGCCTATCCTGGATAAAAAAGGATGTTACCTAACTCAAATATAACCCGCCACAAGAATCTGTGTTATTTTTAAGGGGACGTTATTTGTAAAATTTAAACAAATAAATATCTTGGTCCGGGATGAGTTTTACTGGTATGCCACGACTCCCTTATGGACTGCTTATGCTAATTTTAGTCTCTCTCGTTACGTTGGGGTGTTATCAAGGGAGTTTAATTGCTAAAGGGAAAGTTATGGCCCCAGGTGTTTATTAATGTTCGGTCATGAAAGGGGAGGTGTTAGATAACCCTCCTACCGAGCTGACTGCTGTACGCCAAAAAGTGTTTACTCTTGTTATACATAATTTAGTTGCCAATGAACAAGGAATTATGATCAGTATCGTCTTCTTTATGTACACTTATGTATACAGTTTTTAACGAAATCGAAATGACTCGGAACGGAGGTGTTTAACCATTTTTGTGCTATTTTACTATCACCCCATTCTGATGGCATTTTTAAAATCTGCATCAAAATTCCTATAAGATCACATGTAACATGTGCAAAATTTCTCAAAAAAAAAATCCCAGCAGCCACCCAAACAAATAACTTATCCCGAAATACAGGTTTTTTATTTTTAGTGTTCCACGCCCCGCACGAACAATTTTTTGGTTAGTGTTAGGTGGCACTCTCAGAAAAGAAGCATTGCCATGTCTAATTTGGTAGTAAGTGTTGCAGGCTTTGCATGGGTAAATTGTGGTCAATTAAAACAATACAAATGGAAGAGCAAACCATTTTGGCTTTTAATGAGTTCATCATTAAAAGCCAAAATGTTTTGCTTATTTTTTTTTTTTAATCGACCACAATTTACCAATGCAAAGCATTCTTTTTTGGCCTTCAACACTTACTACCAAATTAGCCATGGTAATGAAATAATGCATCTTTTCTGAGAGTTTCATCTACCTAACAGTGGAACATTAAAAATAAAAAAAAAAAAAACATTATTTCCTGATAAGTTATTTGTTTGGGTAGCTGCTGTGAATTTGGTTAGAACATTTTTGCACAAGGTACATTAGATCTTATAGGACATTTGATGCAGATTTTTTGGAAAAATTAATTTTTCTTATGGCGTGAACGACAGATAGCGCAAAAATGGCCAAAAACTAGCGTTTAGAAAAAATAACCACGGAAACGCCTACATCTAGGGAAGTAATGCAAGTAAAAATTTCTCCTTAGTGGCACTCAACTACACTTTAGTCGTCGTACACACCCCTGAAGTATGGCGATTTCCTTTGGGACCACCCTGCATATTTTTTATTTTAGTTTAAACGTAAACTGCAATGATATAAACACAGTGCAAATGAAGAATCTATTTTATAATCTGTATTAGGGCTCATCGCCAGTGATGCGAAGGCCTTAAAAAATAATACGAAGTAGGTGGGCTCGATAAGTACAACTTCTTCCATGAGTTTAACGTCAATAGCTAAGTTCCTACGGAATACAGTAACAAGTAGGTAAGTGATAACAAGACTTGTTAAAGCCTCAACCAAGTAAGGCAAGATTATAGGTAGTATTGAAAGGGGGTCACCATCGCACCCTACAATTCCCCAAAAAAATGTCGATGGAAATTAAACCACTCTTGAGACGAATTTCAGGTAAAGTAAGTTTATTTGTTTCCAAGGCAAGACAAGTTACGGGGCATGCAACGTTCCTTTACTGGGAAACACTTACTAACTGACCGAATGAAAAGATATCATAGTGAGTTGAGATCAGATATGAGCACATATATTGCTACCGTACTGACGTACTTAAAGACCACGTACAGCAAAGTATACCTATATCACAAGTAACGCACAAGTATAATCAAAGCCAAAATTTCTGATCTCAAAATAATTTTAGAGCAATTCATTTATTTTTTGCGTGTATATTTTCTTTAGATCAGATCTTACATATTATAAGAATTTTTATTATTGTTACAATCATGCCATTATTTTATTACTTAAATTTGGTATTTCTTTCATTTTCTATATATTTTTCTGGGCGTGAACAATTCATTTCATATATTAATTTAAAAAAGTATTTCCTTATTAATTTCCTTTGAATAGATCACCCTTGTTGTGGACCTCGTCAAGCAAATAATGAAAGAATGAAAGTTTAATTTTCATCGACATTTTTTGGCGACATATTCAGTGCGCTGGTGACCCCCTTCTTATAATACTATTTTAAATATTTCATACAAAGTTCATCTTAACGCCTGCAATCAGTTGCATAATTTACTTACTCGTCCTAAATTAATGAAATACTAAAACGACCTTAAGCCATCAATTCAGAACGAGAGAAAAAGTGGAGCGTGGTCAGGGTCGAATAAATTTTTCATATCCATTCCGTGGAAGGCCATCTTGACCCATTAAGTGGTTGGTGCTCATTGCCTTCTTAATATCAGCTGTGACTTGAATAGGACTTGCTCGTTCCTACCCGTTAAGAATTTTCAAGCCCAGTTGAATTGCTAAACTGCCCTGAGGGAGAATCACTCCCCTAGTTTAGATAATTTATTACGATTTGTCCCTTTTCGTTTGAAACTTTTCCATGAATAGTCAAAACGCAGATCGTAGCCTATTAAGATAGAGCAGTCATTCAGTTGAGCTGTCTTCATTTCCCTTTGGATTTATTTGAATAGAGGGACCAACCATTGTAGCCCATTCTGAGGGTATGTAGCTATTGAGGTTGTACTGATGAAGAAATTTTTGAAATTTTTCTTTAAACTTTCATGGGCCCTACTTACTAAATACCGATAATCCTCGTTATTTCGATCCACTGAATCTGATAATCTGGATCATTGATAAATTTATCAAAAACATTTTACTATATATATATATATATATATATATATATACACATGATAACACGATGCCTCTCAGACTACGCCCGGTATATGTATAGCATTTCCATAGCAACCATGACATGACCGAGTTTGTTAGCCACCAAAAACGGTCTACTTAAGGGAGAGGATTACTCCGAAGCAAAATTATTAATTTGCTCATACATGTCGTAATTTCTCTTGTGTAGTAACGACATACTTTATATATCGTGAGCATCTAAAGATATCGTCGTTCAAATTTCACAACCGCGTAAGTCGGTTTTTAGCGATATTGACCATTGACATAATGGTAATACATAAAAAAGAAAGAAAAAAAAAAAAAAAAAAAAAAAAAAAAAAAAAAAAAAAAAAAAAAAAAAAAAAAAAAAAACAATAGAATGCGCTAAAATTGACTATTACTAACGCGTAAAACAAACTGATTTCAAACGATCGAGCATAACAGCGTATTTCCATCATCTATTTTAGGCCATTCAGACAACTTTTTCATTTAAATGTTACTGAAAATATTGCATTGAAGAAGATTAGGTCACTATAAAATATAAATATGTCTTAAGTTGGAAATCCTCATAAGTTATTATTATTATTATTGGTTATATGAATCGCATCTTTGGTGATTGCATTTTTCCAAGTTACAGGTCATTACAGTTTTATTGCTCTCCTGAAAAGTTAGGAAAATTGACTTACGCGCTTGTAAATTTTGAGTGACGATATGTTTTAAGAAACTGAATTGGTTCATTGGACGTTGAGATTCACTCTGCAGTATGTTCAAATCTAATTAAATCCTCAAAATCGGCTCGGGCATTGCTTGTTACATACTTCTACCTATAAAGGTGCCTTATCCGGTTTCTACTAGTCATCGAGTCAGCTGTTCATTAATTTTTTTTTTTAAATTTATGAGTTTTTTTTTTTTATTTATGTAGGTTATTGTAAAAAATATATATTTACGAATGCTGTGTGCACAACACGCCTTCTGAGAAATATTCTTATTTGCCTGCGTGACGGCCATTTTAATAATAAGATTGTTTTTAGCTAATGCCAAAGCTAATGAATGAATTCCTTGAGTTAAAAAAAAAATATATATTCTTTATTTATTTGTTAATTTTAAATAACTCAGTTTGCATGATAAAAGTGATGATAACACATTTCCGCTTGACGGAACACGTACAAGTCCTCTCGCGTCATTTTTCCATTTGAGTTGGTATTTGCATTCATTTATCACAAGGTCTTCAAAATAAAACGTTTGCTATATTCATAAAAGCATTTCTCGTCAAGAAATGTTTTCTGAAGGTTCATAGAATAATAAACTTTTGTCGTTTTCTCCTATACCAGAGTTGAAATCTTTTTACTAACCCGAGTGATTTTCTGAGCTGGATGCCATATCCTCCATACAGCCTTTTCGCCGTTCATCAATTTAAAATTTTCAAAATGTAAATTCTCAAGCTGATTATTTTTGCTAAACTTAGCCTTGTAAAATGTTTATATTAATATCCAGAAAACAATTTTATTAAAAAAAACTATTTTTAGTACAACTTAGAAGATCTAGAAAACCATGTCAATTTGAATTTGGTTTTTGCAGGTGATTATTATAATTTATTATTTCAATATAATAAAAATTGAATTTAGAAGAAGGAAAGGCGCTGAAAGAGTATATATCCATAAATAGTTTACACACACAAAATTTAAAGACCGCCCTGCAGTTCGCCTACAAGTAAAATACTTCAAACTTAGTTTCTAAAAATTATTCCCAGAAAAGCGATAATGAAAATGACCAATTTATACTGTAGTTTACACGTTTATTCTGCCACCAACGAGACGCTTTGTAAACAGCCTCCAGATAATGGTTGGGGTAGGGGAAGTAATTGCTAACGAGCTCCTTGATCCAAACATAATTGCTCAATTATGCTGTTCCATCTACATCAATACGCTTATTGTAATCCACGAAAATGTACTTATTATCTTGTGTTGTAACAAACGCTTCTGCTTAAAAGATTTCATCATTTCCCAGCTTAGTTAAGTACCTTCACAATAATGTTTTTAAAAATATAAATTCGAAAACTAAGCAACATCCTGCATATTATAAAACAATTTAATCAATTAAGTCCTAGTCCGATTACCTAGCCTAAACCTTGTCTGACTGTAATATTTTCTGGCATCAAATAAATATGTCATGTTGCGATATGAAGCCCAACTGGTGTGACTGGCATCTGATTGAGAAAACACAATTTAAAAATGTTATGCGGTCCATTTACAATTCACAGTATCCATACTAATCGTTGGAGATTTTTGGAAAAATACAGAACAATTTTTAAAAATAATTCTTAAATATATATATATATATATAAATGTATATATATATATATATATATATATATATATATATATATATATATATATATACACAGTCAGGTTCCTCCTAGATTCTTTCAAATTTTTATACTACAGAGTGAGTTGTAGACGTGGTTATATAGAATCCCAAGGAAGTCTAGAATAATGGATTCAGGGAGCATAGGCAAATTTTCAACAGCTTGGAAAAATGCTGCAGTAGTCACTCTGCTGACTTCTTTCGCCTCGATCGAGAGACCTCTTACCTCGTAATCCCCAATCCAAACATTTTTTAACAATATTTCTTATAGAAAGGAAAAGATTTCTTGTAGATTGCCTTTTTTACAGACAACTTTTAAGAATTAGCGAGGAGAGTATGGGCTATAACCCCAGTTTAGCGAAATTTCATAAACTAAAGATTTGACAATTAAGTCGCTGGTAGCATATATTATCATAAGTCTTATAAATCGATTTAATAAAAGTACATCACTAATTTTATTTTATTTTTCGTATTTGAAAACATTATTACATAGGGTAATCATATCATAACTTCAAGTTTAACAAAAATTATGCATGCGTCCCAAAAATCATGGTTTAGATTCGATAGCGCAATTATCCAGGAATCCAAAAAAATTCCAGCAGATTGAAAAAATTCCTTCATTTGGAGTTGTTACACCAAAAAAATGGCAAGGGTGTATTTTTTTCGGGGGGGGGGGGGGGATTTTCAACAATGTCCAATATCACGAAAATCGAAGGACTTTTACTAATCAAAAAAAAAAATGTTCGAACCGCCACAACGTCCTCTACCGCAGGTACCATATTATCCATTCATTACGCCACAACCTGTATGTATATATTTATTTATTTATCTTAAGTCAATTCAACCATGTGGGTCATTGTTGCCTATTTACATTTAGTGAATTCAATAAAAATGAATGAGTGAATCTAAATAAAAATAAAAGCAATATTTTTCAGGCGGAAGGTCTATAAAAGAAAATTAAAAAAGTCAATTCATGTGTCAACATGGAGAGCTTTATTTTTTTTTCTTATTTTTATTTATTTTTTTTTTTAACGGCGCATCTTCATCTAGGCCATTAGCGCCTGGAGAGCTTTAATTAAAATAAATTGAATTGACTTTGTTAATTCTCTTTTATTGACCTTCCGACTGAAAAATATTAAATTAAAAGAGGTTGGGTCACTATAAAAATAAATGTAATTTAAAGAAAAAGAATAGAAACCTTTGGTGAACAGGACATTAAGACTAATACTGGTAATAAGTAACTAGTTAGAATGGGCTAAAAGAAAGAACAGCGAAATAGAGAAAGAGATGCTCTAGCAAAGGGATTTAAATCTCTCAGAGGGATTTCTAAACTTCTAATAGAAAAATATACGTAAAAACTCAAATTAGGTCAGAGTTTTCATCACTATTTAAATAGAGTCAGTCCCCACAGCAAACAAAAATAAGCTTATTAAGTTTTGTAATGATATTGAAAAACCCGCCAGTTTTTCTAACAGGAGAGAAATAAATTAATATTATTTAAATGAGTGGTACTAATATAATTTCTTTTAAAGGGACTTTTTAGCTGAGGCTAAAGTTTTCACGAAAAATATTGATAAAACTGGAAAATTTATTTACTGGTGATTATTAATTCAATGCAATTCTTGTTTTAATCAAATAGAAAAATACTTAATAAAGCATTCAAGAAGTTTTTTTTAACGTTATTATTATAATAAAATAACAATAAAGTTTTATTTTTATAATAAAATAATAATAATAAAGTTAAAACAAACTTCTCGAATCCTTTATTAAGTATTTTTCGATTTGTTAAAAACAAGAATTGCATTGAATTAATTAATTAATAATCACCAGTAAATAACTTTTCCAGTTTTAACTTTAAATAATGATAAAAGTTATCTGTCAAAGAATTCATTATTAATATTCCCTTAAGTGTCAAGTAACATGCTACTGGAGAGCTTGATTTCACAAGGCGATAGAGACTATGCATTCCTGGAAAACGAATAGGGAAACAACCATTTCTGGCTTCTGCTGTGTTGTTAGGCATGAGCCATCAATCTGTTGACACAAGTTATTTATATATTTTATGTAATACTGTAGAAAAAAACTACTACAATTTATTTTGCATTTCTCTATTAATACAACTGTTCGGTTTCGTGCGACGGCATTACATCGGGTTTCCGAAATGGAAATGATTATATAAATAACACATTCCAGACAATTATTTAATCTTTTCTTTTTTTGAATTTGAATTTGATCTTTTCTATTTGATTTTTTACCGTCCTAAAATTTTAAGTTAATTATAATGTACGTTAAAATTTCAATGAATATTCAATTATTTAATATTTTGAAATCTTAAATGATAGGAATTGAAGTAATAAAAAATACGAGTACTGAGAGGAAAATTACAAAATTTTGTTTAAACCTAAGGAAATGGACTTAACGAAAATGTTATTTTATAATACCTGTATTTCTCAAAAAACTGATAAACTTTGACTTCAACATATTTTCACAAAAAGCTAAAGAAAAAAATATCCGTCATACACCCAACTGTGTTTCACACATCCTCCAAATATAGAAGAATAATTCACGTTAAGACGTATACAAATATATATATTTGTCTGTTCGCTCATTTCTGGCTTCCCTGATGGTCCGATTTTGATGAAATTTGGTACAAAAATCCCTCGTCCAATTTGAAAGGTTAAGTTTGTTAACCAGCAAAATCCGCCCACTGGAAGATGGCGTTTGGGGCGAAATTCGCGCAGAAAAAATCGTAACGCTTACTTTTTTGAGTTCATAAGCTTGTAAGTACTCTTTTTATAGGCTTCTTGGGCTAGGAAAACGAATGAAACCATTTTCAAGGCGACAGCTTTAACCGTTTTCGAGGAAATTGGAAAAATAGTTTTTGAATACCGTTTTTGGTTTAGGTACTTAGAATCACGGGATTCAGTTGAAACATTATCTGCATGTTCTACTTTCATCAAAACTAATATGTTGAAAGTTATGTTACGTTTGGAGTTAAGGAAGGGTAAGAATAAAATATTTTATGAACAGACATGAATAGTTTTGGGAACTTCGTATACTTTCATTAATATCTCTAACACGGTTGGGAAATCGTGGTAAGTGGATAGAAACTATTTGAAAGCTTACTAAATTCTCTACAAAAATGATTCTAAAACTATTTTTGATTAGGTTATGTCAATCGGAGAAATAAGTGCTTAAAACTTCAAATACGTCTGTTTTGTTCTTATGAACGGGTTTTTGTCGTTCTTTTTGTCTCTTTCCCTTGGTTTTTTATTGCTTTTTATTTTTGTAATTTCTTATGTTAGGAAAATGTATTTGTTTTTAAAACAGGATAGGAAAAACGAGACCAATTTTCTGTTGCTAGAAATAATGAAAATTTTGGGAACTTCGTATACTTTCATTAATATCTCGAAAACGGTTGAAAATCTTGGGAAGCGAAAGGTTACCATTCGAAAGCTTACTAAATGCTCTACAAAAAATGTTCTGACGATTTGTGGATCTTTAAAAATCTTTAATTTGTGGATTTGCTAAAAAAGGGAAGTAGGTACAATTTTTCCAGTTTTTGGGTAAACAAGAAGTTTAAAACATTTTAAGTTATGTAAAAAATTTTCGTTGCTTACATTCAGCACGATCGCAAGTTATAAAACTGAAATCCTGTTCTGGAAACCTATGAATAACGGTATTTTGACGCCCACTTTCAACATGAAAAAAATAGTTAAATTAAAGCATTATTCTGATTCTGCGACAAGCAGTTTTCTGAATATAAAGTACTTTTATATATGCCACTCCTAACGATATACAGATCCTTAATACTGTCTAAATTGGATTATGGATGCTTTGTATACGGATCAGCGAATCTTACAGAACTATCAAAGCTAGAAACGATACACAATACAGGAATAAGATTGGCAACCGGCGCATTCCGTGCCAGTCTACCGCCATTGAAAGTAAGAAGGGAAATCCTCGCTGCAAAATACATCTCAAAGCTCCTAGTACAGCCAAATAATCCTACTTTTGATTGTATTTTTAACCCTAAACAAGTTAGATTATATGATAATAAACCTCATCACACAAGTCCACTAGGAATACAGTACAACAGAACGGCTCAAGAGCTTCTTTCAATAGAACTTCTAAAGCCCGATCCAGAACCTGTAGAACCTTGGCTAGTCACTCCACCATCAATAGACCTCTCAATAACAAAATTAGTAAACAAAACGCAGGGCATTTTGAAATCGAAATTTCTGGAAATATTAACTCAACAAAAAGAATCCTCAATCATTTACACAGATGGATCCAAAATAGAAGAATCGACTACATGTGCTTTCTACGATGGAATGTCGGTATTCAAATACAGATAAATAAAATAAATAGCATTTATTCGGCAGAACTAACAGCCATATCAAACGCACTCGCCTACGTTATTCAAAAAAATAATCAAAATATTGTAATCTGTACAGATTCATTAAGTGCCCTAATCAGTCTAAAGAATCTATATTCCAAAAACAACCTTGTAAAACACATACAAAAACAACTCTTTTTACTAAATTCCAAACAAAAAATAGTTCACTTTGTGTGGGTGCCATATAAACATTACCGGAAATGAAATAGCAGATAAAGCTGTTAAAGATGCCCACGAATTACATGAACAGATCGACTCCTTTCTTAGGCCAAAAGAAATCTATTTGCCGCTGAAGACAAGAATACAGCATGAGTGGTCCAATTCTTGGTTAGAAATAACTAATAATAAGTTGAGAACAATCAAGAAATCAGTTATGTCATGGGATTCATCTTGTCGGGGAAATAGAAGGGAAGAAGTTGTCTTAACGAGACTGCGTATAGGACATTCCAGACTAACCCATGAATACCTTATCACCAAGGAGGAAAAAGCAAAGTGTACACACTGTCAATCTCGTCTGAGTATCAATCATATATTCAATGAATGTATTTACTACCGAAGGATTTTGGAAAACTACAAACTCCCAGGAGATCTGTCGAAGGCCTTAGGGAATTCTGTCAATTCTATTGATGCAGCCATTCTTTTTCTTAAAGAGGCAAATCTGTATAATTTATTGTAAATTAGGTTTAAGAATAACAAATGAAAAAAAAATAGTGTGTATGCAATTAAAACAAATAAATAAAAATAATATAAAAATAAAGTAAATATAATAAAAAAAAATAAAAAAAAAATAATAATAATAATAAAAAAGAGAGAAAAAAAATAGAAAGTGTAGACATACATTAAAAAATGAAAAAAAGCACAAACATACACGTATGTTAAGTAAATATATATTAAAAAAAAGTAAATATATATATATATATATATATATATATATATATATATATATATATATATATATATATTAAAAATAAAAAAATGATCATATTAAAAAAATAAAAATGATACGTAACATGTATAAAAACACTTATTTAACAAAAATGTAAAAAAGATAAAAATGTAAAATTGTAAGTGTATACGATGATGTTAATACTCTTTATACAACCACTGTTCATAAATGTGTAGTTTTAAATAAAATTAAGGCTTAAAATACCTAATACCTTTACCAATATTAAGGCAGCTATCATGCAAACAATCAAACACTCACAGGGAGTTACAAGAATAAATAAACAAATAAATTAAATCAGATAATATCTTTAAAAAAAAATAAAATAAATAAATAAAAGAGCTGGGGCAATGATGACCTCGCAGTTCTTTGCCCTTAAGCATATGTAAACAAACAAACAAACTTTTATATATTCACTCATCGCTGATATAATAATGCAAAAAACGTGGCTAATAAGCTTTCATTTTTCCTATGTATTCATCTAAAAATACTAACACCTACCTACTAGCTCCTCCCCTATGCAAAAAAAACCCTTTAATTGCAGTATTTACATATATTTATTTTCGCTATTTCTACTAAGAGTAAAAAATACTTTTTTTAGCACTTTCCTTGCTTTTCATTTTCAAACTCATTTTCATTTATTCTCCTTTTTGCACAGGAAAGATTTATGAAAATTCATAACTCGTGAATGAATATATCGTTTTAGAAATCTGTCTATTGATATATATAACCGATCGATTTACCATTTCTTGAGAACTAAATATCACAAATATAATTAAAAAAAAAAAAAAGAAAAAAAGGAGCGCATTTGTTGAAAATTTCTAATCCAACTTAAGTAAAATTCAAAAACGCAATGATAATAGGCGAACTTTTGTAGGTGTAATTTTTAACTTTTTATTTCATGTGAATTTTGACGTTTTGATTCTTCTTAAACAAAAACTCGCGTCTACACATACCTGACATCAAAATCAGCCGTCTAATGTTATCATATTCTACCAAACTCGCAAGATTTAATAACAAATACACCTTTGTTTTTGTTTTTGGATGGGAGCATTAACAATTCCTGGTTCATAATTGGAGCAACTATGCTAACTATGCTAATAATATCATCAAGCCCACGTTTAGAAATGTTTTTGTAGTCTTATAAACATCTAAACATAGACATAAGACATTTTGTTTTTATACTATGTGCGATTTTTTTGGCAAAACTATAACCTTGGCAAATGGATCGTTTTTGTTTGGATGGACGAATAATAATTACTTCGAAGAATGATGAATTGTAAAAAGGAGAACAATGCTTTCTTTCCTTCCATTCAATATGGGAGAGAGGTCTATTCCCATAATTTATTCATATCTTGCACTCTTAAGGAATACCATAGAGCCCTGGTCCTTAGAGATTTTCCTTCTCTTATCTTAATTTACTAGTAAACTTGATTTTCAAGGAAAAAGAAAGTTTCTTGCTTTATACATTATCTTTTCTTTTTTTTTCAGAGAACAAAAATTCTAGCTGGAGCTGTGGGACATAAAGTAATAAATTGAGAGAAACATATTCTGTTGCTCTAGTTATCTCAGAAACTGACTATGTGTCTACCCCCTAGGCCAACGGGAAAGAATGTGTAGCAGACGTAAATTACAAGAACATTTAGAAAATTTAATCAAATATGGAAGAAATTGAGCTTTATTTTTATTTATTTTTAGTTTAACGGCTTTTCAACAATTGTGCTATTAACGTTCGACTCGTATAGGGCGAAATATTACGCCAAACCACTGGGTACCGTTGGAGGCAGAGCCGAGAGCTCAATTCCTTTCATTTGTTTAATTTTTATATGTTCTACTAATTGAGTTCGGCTGGGAATAATTTCAGAAATGAGGATAGGAGAACAAAATCCCTGCAACGAAGCTTGATTGAAAAAAGTAATATAATATACACTATTACAGATTAAAGACAAAATGATTCCTCATTAATATCAATCAAACGAGGTTACATACTCATACAGAATATCTTCATGTATGCTTTATTCATCGAGCCAATGATAAAATTTGAGTAATAAGAAATAAAGCTGTCAAAATTCACTCTGACATTCACACGACTTCGAAAGGTCATTGGAAGAACTATGTCTCTCGACCCCCTTCCGAAACAAGTTTAATCCTACGTTTCTGCTCACCTACAGAGACTGAAGGTGATCTTGAAATAAAATCCAGTATCTTGACATATCATATCGCCCCTGATATGTCCGACTAGTGAATATGAAAAATATCGTTTTAGCACTTTCCTCCGAAGGAAAGTAGCAATTGAGGTTGGACTCGTGACGGAATTTTTGAAAAATTTCTTCAAATCTTTATCGATCCTTCCTAGTAGACACCGAAAATTACCCCCATTTAAATTTATATATATGTATATATATATATATATATATATATATATATATATATATATATATATATTTATTTGTCTGTTTGCTCTCTCAGATGCTTAAAAATGGCGGGACTTTGATGAAATTTGGTACAAAAATACTTTTTCTAATTTAAAAGGTCAAGTCATTTATTCAATATATAGTCATAGCATTCAATTAGCAAACGATTGAACGAGTTCGTTAACCACCAAAGTCGGTCCACCGGGATGGGGGGGGGGGGTTTACCCCGAACCCAAAACACTAATTTGACTATGTCAGCCGTAATATTTGTTATATTTCAACGAAACTTGGTATTCGTAGTGGTAATATAGAGAGAATAGTGAGATATAAAAATGAACTAAATCAGTTCATTAGAAGGGGGGGTTTACTCCGGACCCACAATACCAATTCGCCACTACCAGCCGTGATTTTTGGTATATTTCGACGAAACTCGGTATTCGTAGTGCTAATCCACAGGTAAATAAGTGTTGTAAAAATAAAGTAAATCGGTTCATTAGGAGGAGGGTTTACTCCGCACCCACAATACCAATTCGCCACTACCAGCCGTGCATTTTGGTATATTTCGACGAAACTCGGTATTCGTAGTGGTAATCTACAGGTAAATATGTGTTGTAAAAATAAACTAAATCGGTTCATTAGAAGGGGAGGGGGGTTTACTCCGGACCCAAATTCCTAATATACTCATACCGGTCGTAATTTCTGCTGTATTGTAACGAAACGCGGTATACGTTTAAGAAGTGTTGTAAAAATGAGCTGAATCGGAAAGCGGGGGTTTAATTTGTAATATATTTCAATAGAAAAGCCCGCCAGACGTAGGTTCACAAACCGCCGCAAGGAGCGCTTTCTACCACTAGAGTGACTGTATCCTGTTCCTGCGTTAGATCAAAATACGATAATATGAGGTTTTTTGTATTTATTACGTAGTGTAGTAGATAACATGTGTAAACATAACTCTGGAAGCAAATTAATAATGGATCAGTTACTCATAACAAAATTAAAAGAGAACTATTCACGTTTTTAGCGCGGTTCCTCCCTCCCCCATAGGGAGGAACCCCGCTTATAAGGTTGATACAATGAAACAATCCGGAAGTGCCGACAAGAAAATTTCGCGTTTCAGAACCCCTTGAGACCGAAAATAACGGTGGTTCAAATTTGTATATATATACATATATATATATATATATATATATCCGTCGTCCAATTTGAAAGGTCAAGTTCGTTAACAAGCAGAATCCGCCCACTGGAAGATGGCGTTTGGGGCGAAATTCGCGCAAAAAAAATCGTAACGCTTACGTTTTTGAGTTCATATGCTTGTAAGTACGCGTTTTATAGGCTTCTTGGGCTAGTAAAACGATTGATACCATTTTTAAGGCGATAGCTTTAACCGTTTTCGAGAAAACTGAAAAAATAATTTTTGAATGCCGTTTTTGGTTTGGGTACTTAGAATCATGGGATTCAGTTGAAACATTTACTACATGTTCTACTTTCATTAAAACTAATATGTTGAAATTTTGGTTGCGTTTGGAGGGAAGGGTTAGAATAAAATATTTTATTAACAGACATAAAAAGTTTTAGTAACTTTGTTTAGTTTCCTTAATATCTCGAAAAATGTTGAGAATTTGGGAAACAGTAGAATACCATTAGAAAGCTTACTAAATGCTCTACAAAAAAGGTTCTAATGAAAGTTTTGATTAGGCGATGTCAATCGGAGAAATAAGTGCTTAAAACTTTAAAGTAATTGATTTCGCTTATTCGAACTGTTCTTTTTGTCTTTGATTTTGATACTTAAAATTATGGGATTCAGTTGAAACATTTTCTGCATGTTTGAATTTCATCAACACTAATATGTTAAAATTTTGGTTACGTTTGGAGCTAAGGAAGGATTAGAATAAAATATTTTATTAACAGACATGAAATGTTTTGGGAACTTCGTATACATTCCCTAATATCTCGAAGACGGTTAGGAATATTGGCAAACGGAGGGTTACCATGCGAAAGCTTACTAAATGTTCTACAAAAAAGATTCTGAAACAATTTTTGATTAGGCTATGTCAATCGGAGAAATAAGTGCTTAAACTTTGATGTAATTGATTTCGTTTATTCAAATTGTTATTTTTTAATTGCTTAAAGTTGGATAATGTATTTGACAATAAAACAGATTAATTAAAATAAGAAAAACAATTCATTGTTAAAAATATATCAGGCTGTACCGTATGAAATGTCAGTTTTGGATTTGTCGATTTCCTTCAAATGTCTTGAAACTGTCGAGGCTCCTACTCCGAGTCCCTAGTGTTTTTAATTGCTTATAGTAGTCAAATTTATTTTTCAATAAAACAGGATACGTATAATTAGAATCAATATTTTGTTTGTTAGAATTCGAAGATGCCGTATGAATATCTAGATTACAGTACTGGTGTTGATTTCGTTCTTTAGAATTATTCTTGGTATTCCCTATTTTCATCTGTTACCCATAGTTTTTTATTGTTAGTAGGTTTTTCTTATTGATTATAGAATATAAATCTATTTGGCTATAAAACAGGATACGTAAAATTAGTGACAATATTTCGGAGATTTCTGAGCGAAATACTTTTAAGATTTTCTACCACCACGAACGGCTTTTTTCCTCTATTTTTATCCACTAGATAGGCTTTATTTTGCATATTATTCTATAAGAACCGACGACGGAGGATTACTTCTTGCTATGATTTAGTCTACATATGTATATTAAGTCCTAAATCCAAAAAATAAACTTCACAACGGTTAGATACTATGAGCGAATATGGCGGTTCAATGCCCGGAGAAACAAGGGGGCCGCAGGAAATTTACCTGCTAAGAGTTAATCCTCAAGAGCTGTAAATATACCCCAGGTATCTGCCGACACAAATACAAAGCCTAGGCGGAGAGCACCCCAAAAACTCAGATCCAAACATAAGGTTATATACTAAATATTCATAAAGACTACTTAGTTGTAAACCGATTCATCAATTAGCAATCAATAGTTTTCAACAAAGGTTATATACTAAATATTGATAAAAAGTATTTAATTAGAAAAAAAAAACAATATTCCACAAGACTTGTTTTTGGTCCATTTGTGTCTACTCCATAGACTTAATTAGGTATATTATTCTATTGTAGTTGGGCAACTAA
Organism: Gonocerus acuteangulatus; assembly: GCA_946811695.1. Taxonomy (NCBI): domain Eukaryota; kingdom Metazoa; phylum Arthropoda; class Insecta; order Hemiptera; family Coreidae; genus Gonocerus; species Gonocerus acuteangulatus. The sequence continues at coordinate 58,409,999 of OX328126.1, forward strand.
ACTTTGTTTATTTTGTTAAATAAAGTTTTTTTTCTTGACTTGTTATTCGTCAAGACTTTTATTTGTCCTTGTGTATTTACTAGATAGGTTTTATTCGGCATATTATTCTATATAGGCTATATTAGGCAGGGTATTCTACTCAATCTTGTGTACTTCTTCTTGATCCTTCTGTACATGGGCGTATATAAAAACAATTTCGGGGGGGGGCTGAGACCATTTCCAGGGTATGGGATACTAAATATTTAGAGCTTGGAATAGTTTTAGGCAACTAAAACGCTATTACACGTAAAATAAAATATGTTTTATGAACTAAGTGATCTTATTTAATTTATTTTTAAGGGTTTTACGAGAAGTTTTTATCATCAATTCAAAATTTCGGGAGGGGCTGCAGCCCCCCCCCCATATACGCCCATGCTTCTGTATCCTCTAGAAAGGCTTTATTAGGCATATTTTGTATTGATTTATAGAGCTTTGCTTTAGAATGAGAGCCAGATTCTGTAATTTCCGCTTCTGTGTAAAAGTTACCTACTGTCGGTGTCCCTGACGCCTTAATATCACTTTTATTCGACATGTTCGAGAGGTTTTTGACAATTTTCACGAGATATATAAAAAAAAAAATAAGTTTATTTCTTTTCTAAGCTTATCAAATGGCACTAGGGACATGAACGGAACCGCGCTAAGATGCTGCAGTTCCTGCAAGTCGGACTTTTATTTTATATATGTAGGATATTTTAAGCAAATTGTTCTGGAAAGCAGTCAACACTACCCAAATTCTGAGGAAAGTGCTTAGTTATGCAGCTCCGGCGTGCCGGACTTTTTAGATTCGGGACTTTGCTCTTGGATTGTGTACGATACGGCTTTTCGCAAATTGTCGCAACTCTAACCCCTTAATAGAATAGCCTTTAAGGCCTTAAATGAAGTATCGAATAAGACCATTTTCAATATATTACTTCGTCATTGGATAGAATATGTTACTTCCCTAGTTTGCTCCGATTTGCATATTCGATAGTTTGACATGACAGGGACGATATTATAAAATATTAGCATAGTTTTACAAATCATCGTTTCTGATGAACTAAGAAACGCTCAGATGGGCTGCCCGTTTACTCTTATATGTCATGCAGGTTCAGTTCCATCAACGCCTTATTATTGTCTTGGTAAAACTCCTTAATCTTTTCTCTGAGTGGCTCATTGGAAATAGAAAAGACATTCCCAAAGCCCACTAAATTCCAGCCTAAGCCCATCCATCCAAATCCATGAGGATTATTGAATTTAATGAAAATAAAATTAGTGGGTTATCTCTCCAAAAATGAATATCATATAATGCCATAAAAGGTGGTTAGTTTACACCTTATCGCTGAATAATGCGTTTCACGACACTCCATTATTTGATGGGCACAATGAACTAGGATTTATGCAGAGTTTAGCCGCGAGGAAACCAATAATGTGAAAATTAATTATTCAAGATCCATATTAATAATTTGATATTAATCCCTGGTCCGATTTGGCTTATTGTCATAACATATGTTTTTCATTATTTCCCCTATGGAGGGAAAGATGAAAAGCACTAAAAGTATATTAAAAAAAAAAAATCTAAAGAAGAATCTAAATTGTAGGTATTAAAACCCCGCATTTTGTTGATCAAATAAAGAGATCATATTTGGCGACAACGAAATAAGGGCGTTTGATAATACTGACCCCGCACAGTATACAAGTTTAACTGGCATTGCTGCACATGTTATTGATGACTTCTAATAATAGTATGTATTTACTAATATGAAAACGACATTATCAACTGCACAGATTCCCTTAGCTCGTGAATTGGCTTCCCATTACAGATATAGCAGGAGAAGATGTATTACTATTACTGACATAGACAGGCAAGTAAAGAATCTACTGCATAAATGAATACTGCATTATAAATGAGTATATTAAAGTTAAAAACCTCATAAACAAACAATAAGCATGGTATACGTCAAGTGACAGCGTAGAACGACAAATTAAATCTAGAGTGACGAACTGGCCTTCAAGCATTAGCCGAGAGAGCATTAGAGGTCACATAATTCAAGCACCATCAATAAATATAATTAGTTCACATGCACTTTCTACAGCTTGGGGAAATAACAAAATGGACATGTTTAGGATATTCTGAAGAGGGAATTCGTATGAATTATGACTTCACTCTTGGGTAATAATTTGTTTTTGCGCAGATGTAACATAAATAATAATACTCACTGGCATTTTTTTCATTTATATGATATTTTAAAAAACATAGAATACATTTGATCTTATTTACAAAATATTTCATTGAGAATCCATTTTAAAAATAATTCCCGTATTAAAAACGAATAAAATATAATCACATAATATCAACTCTCAATTTGCACTAATATAAGCGACTCCTCAGAGATAATTTAACTGAAAAGAAAAATAATTAATGACTAACTCCTTGCAGATATACAATCAATCCTGTTTAAAGAGTAATATAGTAATTTTATTTCAGGACATAAAATAGGTTATTTATTAGATGCAAATATTCAAAAAATAAAATATTTCGGATAAAAACGATTGTTTATTATTACCAAAACGGAAAAAATATTAAAGCTTCAGTGAAAATCAAAAGTTACAAATCCATTTTAAGGCCAATATGCTGCAAGAGACACCTACCGGCTAACGGAAGACATAACCAGTCATTGACAGAAAGCTCCACAGGTTGAGCCACCATACACTTTGTTCAATATGAATAAATCTCTACTCACGACTTTCATATAATAATTCATATAAAATATAAGTAATAATTTAATTATTTCTTCAAGAAAAAATTATTTAATATTACATTAAAAAATATCATGAAATGATAACAATGAAATTACTTCAGAGAAATGTATTTACTTTCGGTAGGTTAACTTCCCACACAATGGAAATGTTATAGAAAACGGCCATATCACCAATTCTAACATAATAAAATGAAATACTAATCAACCTAATTAAAAAATACGTCCATGAAATAATGCAATAACTAATATATATATATATATATATATATATATATATATATATATATATATATATAAAGAGTATAACGGATACCAACCACCGTGCCACCGTGAGAACGACTAGAGGTCGGCGTCAGAGCCGTATACTAACATGTAGGGCAGGTTGCCTGGAAGACGAGTCCGGCAATCACGCTGTGCAACAATGCTATATTTCGTGGGGAGGTCGTTCTTTGAGACATGATACTGTGGTGAATGTGCTGGGTGGCTCCTTGGCCGGAGGGGGGTACGAGGTACACATCGAGCAGTGTTGGGCATTATTCGAATAAATTTTTATTCGCATGATTATTCGAATAAATTTTTAGTGAATGATGAATAATTCACTGAATTATCTTATTTGCGCGGTATATCATGAATTATTCACAGAATTATTCGTTATTCATTATTCGTAATTCATCATTCATTATTCATCATTCGTTATTATTTATTTCTAGATGGTCTTCTGATTAATCCTTCTTAAACACTCATATATATACATATTGCTGGCTGCCAACATCATAATAAATCTATCATTATTCACTAAAATATGTTTATTCTGATTGATCATTCGAATAATTTGTGAATAAAACATAAAATTCATTCACAGAATAACGAATAATGAATAAAAGTAATTATTCTTCATTCATGAATAAAATAATACATTTATTCATGAATCGTTATTCATCATTCTGAATAATTTTTGCCCAACACTGACCTCGAGACAGTCCTGAGAGCTAATGGTCGGCGATGGAAGCCTGATATAATTGTGATGAAAGAGGGAAAAGTGACTACTGTGGACGCACAAATTGTAAATGGGAACACTCAACTAGATGTAATGCACCGGGAGAAGTGTCGGAAGTATGGGAGACTCGTTGTCCGTTTGGCGGTGGGCCGAATGTTTGGCGTGCCTGTCACCACGTGGAGGTAACGTCCTGTACATTGAGCTGGAGGGGTGTTTGGAGCGGTGCTTCTGCCAGAAGTTTAAGGCAGCTTGGTGTCCCTATGGGGGTGCTGGGAAGTATCACCTTGCGGGTTTTAAAGGGCTCCAGCATCATCTTCAGTCGATGGAGGACACTCCTCACCGGGGCGGGCCGTTGAGGGTCGGTAGTCATTTTTTATTTATTTATTTACTTGTTTTAGTTATTTATTTATCACTGTGTACCTGTGTTTATTTTAATTTGTTGTGTGTGCCTGTGAGTGTGTATGTGACGTATTTGTGATGTATTTTGTATCGGACCACGTAGATACCTCCAGAGGAGCTCTGGCCTAGTGGATGAGGTTATATGAGTTAGACCAGGTTTGTCTGTATTTGATTTATTTCTTTATTTTATTTATTTATTTATTATTTTTTTCTGTTTTTTTATATATTATTTTAATGGTATTGTTAATTTGATTATTGTTATTATTTTATGATTATCATTGTTAAGTATCGTTATATTTTATTTATATTTATTGTTATTATTTATTAAGTTGTATTTTATGAAATTCATGGTCTTAAGTTATTTAGGTCTTACAGTAACCAGGCTTGTTGTGTTACCAAGCCTGAATAACGAGGGTGAAGGAGACGCCCAATTGTAAATTGACGTGTTTAGCATCTTATTTTTTTGTGATAAATGTACATTTATCTATGTGAATTGTATCTCCAAATAATAAAATAAAATAAAAATAAAATAATATATATATATATATATATATATATATATATATATATATATATATATATAGTGCTGCAGTGCTACAGCATCTGCAGCACTCATTGACAACACAACATACCACTCAAAATTACCAAATGACACTAGCACATTCACAGCAGAACTTAACGGGATTATTTTGGCCCTTTCAAATATTCGACATACTAACAGACACTGCATTATTTTTACAGATTCTCTCAGCTCACTTCATTCCCTATCTGACATGTACAGTCCACATCCATTGATTACACAAATACTATCACAACTTTACGATCTACAGGACAGAAACATTCATGTAACTTTTGTATGGATACCTGGACATGACGACATACCAAGAAGTACGGACGTAGACAATGAAGCAAAATTAGCTACAAGACGAACAACTGAAGACATTAATCAGATGACTAGACATGACATAAACAATTTAATAAAAATACACATAATGAACAAGTGGCAAACTGACTGGACATACACACAAGACAACAAGTTACGAGAGATTAAGCCGACAATAGGAGCCTGGAGTTGCAGTATTAGGAACTCGAGGCGTGAAGAAGTCGTGCTTACTAGACTAAGAATTGGACATTCACACTTGACACATTCGTATTTGATGACAAGACAGGACAAACCGATTTGTACACTTTGCAACGTTCCTTTAACAATCAAACACATACTTACAGACTGCAGGGAAAGACAAGACATTGACTTACCTACAGACTTACAAGAATTGCTTAAACAGGACAGTACACACATTGATAATATTCTAAAATATTTAAAAAATAAAAATAAGATCCAACGTTTTTAGAAATCCTCCCTATAAATAATTTATTTTGTATTTATTTATATATATATATATTTTTTTTTTTTTATAATTTATTTACCTTTATAATTATTATTTTATTTTGTTTTCTTAAACAATGATAAATCTTTTCAGCTACTATAGTATCTTTTTGTAATTGTCTTTTTCATTTAGCTTTGTATTTCAACATTTAGCTTTGTTCGCACATTGAATTTAAGAGTAAATAGCCTTTGTTGTGTACTCTAAATAAATAAATAAATAAAATATATATATATATATATATATATATATAAAGGGTATAACGGATACAAGTATCAACCTTTCAGAAGGTGATAGTAGTCTTTAAGTGCAGCAAAGTTTATATAAAGCATGGTTCAATTCCCAACAGAAACAGAGTAAATTCAAATTTCGTATTTTCTTATGTCGTTCTTGTTTTTATATAACTAAGTAGTAATTACTGGAAAACTACTTATAGTAAATAAAATCCAATCAAACAATCGTAAAGTATATAAAGTTTCCTTTGAGAAACCAAGGTTTGTAATTTTTATCTCAGAGGAATCAAACAAAACAAAAATTATTTTAGTTGCATGAAGATGTTATAAAAAAGTCAGATTCGCAGGAACTGCGTCATCTTAGCGCGGTTCCGTTCTTATCTCTAGTGTTTATGAAGGCATAGAATAGAAACAGTTATTACTTTGTTTAGATCAATAGCGAATCAGCTATCCAAATGAAATCTCAAACAAACGAGTCTTGAAAGGTCTTGATTTACAATCTTACCTGTATGGGTCAGCTATCCCATAAGTCGGGCAGAAAGGCTTGGAATCTCTCTCTTTGAACGCTACATTTCTAACAATAAATTGATCTTCTTATTTTACCTAATCTGTTTTATTGTCAAATACATTATCTGACTATAAGCAATTTAAAAATAACAAGGAATAAAACAGACAAAAAGAACAGTTCGAATAAGCGAAATCAATTACTTTAAAGTTTCAAGCACTTATTTCTCCGATTGACATCGCCTAATCAAAACTTTCATCAGAACCATTTTTGTAGAGCATTTAGTGAGCTTTCTAATGGTCATCTTCCGTTTCCCAAGATTCTCAACCTTTTTCGAGATAATAAGGAAAGTAGACAAAGCTACAAAAACTTTTTATGTCTGTTAATAAAATATTTTGTTCTAACCCTTCCTAAACTCCAAACGTAACAAAAATTTCAACATATAAGTTTTAATGAATGTAGAACATGCAGAAAATGTTTCAACTGAATCCCATAAATCTAAGTACCAAAATCAAAGACAAAAAGAACAGTTCGAATAAGCGAAATCAATTACTTTAAAGTTTTAAGCACTTATTTCTCCGATTGACATCGCCTAATCAAAACTTTCATTAGAACCATTTTTTTAGTGCATTTAGTGATCTTTCTAATTGTCATCTTCCGTTCCCCAAGATTCTCAACCTTTTTCGAGATATTAAGGAAAGTATACAAAGTTACCAAAACTTTTTATGTCTGTTAATAATATATTTTTTTCTAACCCTTCCTAAACTCCAAACGTAACATAAATTTCAACATATTAGTTTTAATGAAAGTAGAACATGCAGAAAATGTTTCAACTGAATCCCATGATTCTAAGTACCCAAACCAAAAACGGTATTCAAAAACTATTTTTCCAATTTTCTTGAAAACGGTTAAAGCTATCGCCTTGAAAATGGTTTCATTCGTTTTTCTAGCGCAAGAAGCCTATAAAACGAGTACTTACAAGCTTATGAACTCAAAAACTTAAGCGTTACGAATTTTTTTGCGCGAATTTCGCCCCAAACGCCATCTTCCAGTGGGCGGATTCTGCTTGTTAACGAACTTGACCTTTCAAATTGGACGACGGATTTTTGTACCAAATTTCATCACAATCGGACCATTAGGAAAGCCAGAAATGAGCGAACAGACAAATATATATATATATATATATATATATATATATATATATATGTATATATATATATATATATATATATATATATATATATAAATATATACATATATATATATATATATATATATATATATATATATATATATATATATATATATATATACAAATTTGAACCACCGTTATTTTCGGTCTCTAGGGGTTCTGAAACGCGAAATTTTCTAGTCGGCACTTCCGGATTGTTTCATTGTATCAACCCTATAAGCGGGGTTCCTCCCTATGGGGGAGGGAGGAACCGCGCTAAAAACTAACTTGATTTTGAAGAAAAATATTTTTTCTTCACATTTTTTCAATTATTAAGAGGCATTTCGCCCTTAATAACCAATCAAACGTCAACTTCCTCTTTAGGTAAATAAAGGTTATAAAAAACGATTTTACGAGCTCATAACCAAGGAAAGTCGTTCCATATGAAGCGGAGGGTGGTTACTTTGGACAAAAAGTATCAAGCAACTTTGAGAGCAAATTCTTTAGGTAAATTCAAGAGTCCGATAACCGTGATTGCTAAGAATATTTTACCTAAGATTGAGGGTTCGAGTCTCACTAGGGGTGGTGGCTTCTGATTAGAAAAGAGAAAAGGTATCTGCCGTGTTCTGGCTAGAAAAGGTGTAGTAACTCGCAGTTAACCCGCTCTAAAATTTCTGTTATTTTTAAATGTACGTTAAAATTTGAATAAGTAAAAAAAAGCACATTCTTCAGGAATGTGATGTAAACTAATGTATTTGTTGATAATAATGCTTGAGTATATAGACGGATATTTTTCCCGTTTTTATTTATTTATTTATTTATTTTGTAATAAATCAGCTTGTGTTACTCAAGAAAAAGAGCATTGGAATGTTGGGAATCGCTGTGTGATAAAGGTTATTCAAATAATATATAGTAAATATATGTATAACATATTTCCAGGGTGAACAACTATTAAAAGTACCTGGGCCCTTTCAGTTATCACTTAGTAATTTCTAAAACATCGGAAAGGAAAACTAAGAACTATTGAAACCTACTTTTCACCCGTCAATGTAAAAAAAAAAAAAAAAAATATTTTAAATTTAACAATGCCAATTGTCTAAGAAAACATATACAGTACAAAATTCATTACTAAAACCTACAGAAAAACAATAAAACATTTATTTCTCGAAATCACTGATAGTTAACAGAATAAAACAGATACTAAAATATTTAACTTATAATTAGAAATAATAACTTAATAGCTTGTATACAGTCGGAAAAAAACTATATTTATTAGATCTTAATGGTTACCATTGAACGTTACAGATAAAATCTAACAATCTTAAATAATTGGGCAGCAAGTTAAAATAATAGAGCAGGTTTTTAAATAATGAGTTAGTACAATAGAATGCATTTTTCTAAGAAAGTCGGTTTTAGAAAGAAATCTATTTTAGATTAGGCTGAAATATATTGGTAGCAGAAAGTTAAGACAGTTGCTAAAGTAGTCTGGGCTTGCATGAGTCACGAAATAGCAGAGCTGGCTCCTCCTAGCTGTAATTCAGGAAATTATGAACTCTTTTATCAAATCCCCGATAATAGTGGCTATATCAACCGATCAAGGAAGACCTTCAGGATATTGGTGAAGCTTTGTCTGAGTCATAATCGTTAGTCACTCATTGGAGGCGTAGCTAAATCACTATCTACCTAGGAAGGGATTAAAAAGGGCTATTACCTTAAGAGGCTATCGTGAAGGAACGTACATCTGAAACGATTAATTTCCTGATTTTTGTTCATCATATAATGAATGATTATATAGAAATATAATCACATATTTATGAAATAGGTTCGTACATACTAGTTCCACACTTTCGTTCAACAGATACTTTTTCTTATCTATTTTCTTAAGAAGAGTCTCTCACACTGCTTAAGTTGTTGAGCGTGTTCGAATATAATAACGACGATGACAAATATTTAATACCAGTAACATAAAAAGGAAACCTATTCAATATTTGGTGTTTCTGAACACTACAAACCAAGCTACATACATATCCGACATTTATCATTAGCATTAAAGAAAAAAATGTAATTTTAACCTTAGAATTATAACTTCATCATAACAACAATTATATAAATTTTTAATAAATTATTGAAACTCTTACTTGTCTTAAAGTACATTAGGTGGGAGGCTACACAATTTCAGTATCTGCTGGGAAGATACTAAAAGAAACCAAAATCCATTAAAACTTCTAGAATTGCACTCTATTCAACTTTTTTCTATGAAAAACAAATTCATGAGCTCTATACCGGCTAGAAATCCGGCAACCTGCAGGTAACCTGTCCCAAAAATTTGTCACAAAAAATAAGAGAACGGTCGAATTAAAATAAATAAAAATAAAACTTTGCTTCGTCGGCGGAAGGCCTTATCTGGGATGTGATATGATGAAGCAGATTATTTAAGAGGTAGAATGCCCTGATTTTTATTCAATTGAGCATCAATATGCTTCAATTAACCAAGAAAACGTAATTACAAAGTACAATTTCTATTCTAAAAGCCACAAACTAATTCCTTTCAGCAACCTGATAATTGCATCTGGATATTATAGATAATGGCTTGTCATCTCAAAAAGAGCTTCTAGAAAGAAATATAAAAAAGAATGGTCTGAGACCTAGTTTTATTTGAACACTTAAATGTGAAAATTCCTGCCTTATCCTTGTGAGAAGTTTGTTAAATGTAGAAGATCTGTAAAAAACTATATACAGCTTAAAATGTATTTACTAAAAACTGCAGCCATAATGTGTTTTATATATGTATAGTAATTTGAGCTGTTTTAATCATTTAACCGTCAGTGAATTAAGATGAGTAACACCTACTTAACAAATATATTATCCATATGATATTACTAAACCCCATTGGTTGAACAAAATTTAATTAAATACCTAAATCAAACATTTATAAAAGAACCCAAACCTTTTCGAACCAATTTATTTTAAGGCGCAAATAACCTAGTAAGTAGTAGATTTATTTATTTATTATTTTTTTTTTTTTTTTGGGTGCATCGACTGCTATGGTCATTGGCACGAGTAAGTAGTAGAGCGCCAAACTCCATATCTATCTATCTATCTACCATTGGAAGAAATCTAGTGGATTCAATCCATTATTAATATCTAAGACAATGTTGTGAATTCTTTATCAATGTAATTAAATATTTGTATTCTGAGGCTCACCGAATTTTTTATCATCTGTTACCTTGACGGAACAATCGATCTTTTTAGAAAAAGCTCGTCGTTTCTACTACAAACTAAAGCTCTATCTTTAAATAGTAACTTTTACGAAGTATTTTATTGTATTAACTAGCTGACCCGGCGAACTTCGAACCGTCAATGCTTTAATCTTTTTTGAATACTTATTCTGCTATTTGGGACACCCGGACAGCTAGTAAGATAAAAAAAAAAGAAAAAAAAAACTTAATAAGTCGACACTTAAATTTTTTCAAAAAATAAAAATTATAAAACACTAAAATTGTTTTAATAGTCACTAAAAAATCACAATCAAAATTACAATATCAGATTTCTTATTATGATACCTACTTATTATATTTCATTTTATTTTTACTTATTCTAAATTAAGTTTCACTTTTATTGTAGTACTTAATGGTACACGATATTTATTTGTTTCATTACCTGACGCGTAAATAAACAGAGCAGATGGTTTTCCAACACGGGTACAGGCAACATACAATTGACCATGCGAGAAACATGGGTTTTCTAGATTAATACCACAAACACTTAATGACTGCCCCTGGGATTTGTTTATAGTCAAACTGAGTTCATAGGTCCAATAGCAATACAGCTGCAGGCACTGTAATGAATTCACAGCAGCTCGATTCAAACTTGCACCATTATTAGTCGAATGTTGCGCTTCGCGGGTCTGTCTTAACCGAATTCTTTCACGTTCATTGCGATCTTCACGTTCCTGGGCAGCACAATTAGATTGATAATTAATTTGATGCGTTGCATTTCGGGTTCTTCTGCCTAAATTTGTCCGCCGCCTTATAGAAGGCATATTTCGTAAGTCAAAAACACACAACACTTTAATAATTTTATAGAAATTTGCGGCTTTTAGATTTAGTAATATTATAGATGCACAGCAATGAGATGTTTACATTTCAAGTGACATTTTACCACAGAAAATTTACATTTTACCATAGTCAATTTGAGTAATGTTAACATCGTATAAATATTGACATTAATATTATACGATAATAACGCCACTCAATTGTTTCACCTTCCCAGAACCCCTCCACTAACACTTAAACTTTATGGTATGGTATTAAAGTTCTAATTGACCTTTAAGTATTATTACGAATCTTTTGTTTGGGAATATAGAAAAGTGGAGTCTTTTTTACTTCGTTAATGCAAATATAAATTAATTTAAATTGCATTATTGATTCTAATGTCACCTAGTGATTACATGTTCTTATTTATTTAAATTTTTTTGCTTATACACAAATAACCAAATACGTTTACTGTTAAAAATATCATAATTGAAAACATATGTTTTTCTTCTAAAATGAATTTGAGTTAAGGAAGTGAAAAAGACCCGAATAGTATCGTTTTTAGCCTTTTTCGGGCAATTTTTTTTTCCTCTCCGTAAGAACCATCCTCGTAGTTCAAGGAATATTATAAAAAAAGAATTGGCGAAATCGGTTCAGTTGTTCTCGAGATTTGCGCTTACCGACACATTTAGCGATTCATTTTTATGTAATAGATACACAAATACGTTAACTGTTAAAAATATTATAATTGAGAACATATGTTTTTATTTAAAAATGAATTTGCCTTAAGGAAGTGAAGAAGACCCGAAAAGTGTCGTTTTTAGACTTTTTCCGGCAATTTTTTAAATTTTTCTCTCCGTAAGAACCATCCCCGTACTTCAAGGAATATTATAAAAAAAGAATTAGCGAAATCGGTTCAGTTGTTCTCGAGATTTGCGCTTACCAACATTTAGCGATTCATTTTTATATAATAGATTAATTTCGGTTTTGTTTTTTAAAAAACAGCTGTGCGCGTTTGTTTACAAGAACGTTGAAAAAAGTTGCCTTCAGTTTTTCTTGGAAATAATTATGAAAAGAAAGATTTATTGACCCAAATTTGTGTTCAAGCGTTCATAAAAGTTTCATTGGTAAGCAAGAAATTAATATATTACATTTTACTGGACCACATCAGTTAAATTTATGATATTATAAAACTCACAGTTCAACCTAACCTCAGATGTTCAAATTCCTACAACGAAAGATGCTTCAAAGTCATCAGATTTTATTAATAAAACAACCTACATGGGCGGATCATTATGTCCCAGCAAAAATGCAATACTTTTGAAGACTGTGAATGGAATAAAACAGGAAGATTATGTGCTGGGTTTGATGGATTTTGTTGATTCCAAATCTATAACATTTGCCTCCTCTATTTCTAGAGGGAGATTCATTGTACACTAGGGTACAATGAATACATACATACATACAATGAGTACAACAGTAGGGATGGAAAAATTTTCCGATTTGTTTTGCTTAATTCATATAGCGGGTTAAAAAGGTCTTAGAAAATAATATCTTTACATTTATTTATCATGGAAACGTCATGTTTCATTATAGTTTGACATAAATATGGAACTTAAAATCTTTACATCCTAGGGTAGAATTTGTATAGAATTTGAATATGGAGTAACCAACATTAAAATTTAACCCGCTGGAGAAATAATGCATGAATAATTTATGTTAATTATTTAAAAATATAAGGGTATTAATTATAAATATAATTATAATATTATTTAAATATATAATAAGGGTATTAATTATAATTAATACACGTATTATATTAATGCAAACATGATTTGTAGTTTATTCCTGCTTACTTTCTTGGAAAATCGTTAAAAGAATATTTCAATTCTTCTATTCCTTTTTTAAGTGTTACTTATTTACATTATACATAACCGAATCCTCTAGATCTCCACTTTGGTAATTTCCGTGGTTTATCCTGTCATGGAAGTTACTTTTCAACTTCGTATTCTTAAAAATAAAAATGCTCTACTTAAAATAAAATAAGATTTTGAATGATTTCCTTTGATAAACCTAACTTGGTTTATTATTGACCAGTAGATGTAGATTACAAATCAAAAATAGCAATTAATTAATATTTTCAAAAACAAATATATTAATGAAACTTTTCTTTAGTACAAAAACTCTCTCCTGATGAGGTCGATGACTCAATAGGATAAGTAATGAATGACTCGTTCGCGTGTCCACGACCACTGACCCTCTCGCTGCAATTTACACAAATTTTATATGGAGTGTCTTTAGTTTCCGAACGTCGTCCTTTTACAGATATAATTAAGATACTTCGACCAGTCTAGTGACCTTATAAATAATATGGAATAACAAACTGAAGGGCTGATGACTATTTAAAAAATACTCCTCAAATCAGGGTCAAGTAAAAGGAGATTTTAAAACATCTGTTTTCTTTGGAGATTTTTTTATTGTAGACATTCTTCGTGCACCATGAGCCAAAAGCAGTGCCATCATTGAGTTTACATTGTTTTTTTTCTGTCTCTCTCTAATTTTGGAGTTGTCGGCCATTCATAACGATCTAGGTCTTCCTCGGGAGCTGCATTTATTGGACCAGGCCTCGAAAAATTTTGCTCAGGGTCTCTTCGTTCCTCACAGATGAACAACCCACATCAAATGGATCTTCTTGATTATTTCAATCAAAGCAGGTCACCCCAGAAATACTTCGACCTTTTGGCTTTGTTAAACATTATTCGGAGGCCCGGTGGCCGTGAGTGTTAAGACGTGAGCACTTAACATATTCCGTGCCAAAGGTCGTGGGTTCGATTCCCACTATGGTGTGGGGGATTTTCTTTGGAAAAAAAAGAAACGGCATCAGCCCTATCCTGGCTAGAAAAGGGTGGTAACCTATAGCTAACCCGTTCCAAACTTCTCAGTTAATAATAATGGACGTTATAATTTTAATAAACATTATTCGACAGGATTAAAAATGGATAATTCTAGCACTAGATATATATAGATTTTTTTAATATATTGAATAAAGAATTATCATTTGGTTTGTAAAATATCCTTCATTTCCATTGCGCGTTCTAGAAATTAAGCAAAATATAGAGGCTTTCCCATTAATTTCCAAACCACGTGTAAAATACATAGTTTACTATTTGTCATAGATCAAAAACATTTGATATAGTTACTGAAAACGCTGGTTTAAAAAGACAATCAGTGGCTTTCATTTAAAGAAATCGGTTTATCTTACATCGTTGGATCTTACGTATTCGTAGTGGTAATATACAGGTATACATGCGTTGTAAAAATAAACAAAATTGGTTCATTAGGAGGGGGGGAGGGGTTTACTCTGGCCCCAAATTACTAATATACTCATACCGGTCGTAATTTCTGCTGTATTGTAACGAAACGCGGTAAACGTCGTTAGTAACTCATGGGAAAGAAGTGTTGTAAAAATGAGCTAAATCGGTCAATCGGAAAGGGGGGTTTACTTTGTAATATATTTCAATATAATTAGCCAGCCAGGCCGTAGGTTCGCAAGGCCGCCGCAAGGAGTGCTTTCTGCCACTAGAGAGACTGTATCCTGTTCCTGCGTCAGATCAAAAGACGAAAATATCAGGTTTTTTGTATTTATTAAGTAGTGTACTAGGTACCAGGTGTAAACATAAGTCTGGAATCAAATTAATTACAAAATTAATAATTGAACAGTTACTCATTACAAAATTAAAAGAGAAGTATTCATGTTTTTATTTTATTTATGTAGGATATTTTAAGCAAATTATTCAGGAATGCAGTCTACACTACCCAAATTCTGAGGAAAGTGCTTAGTTATGCAGCTCCTGCGTGACGGACTTTCTTAAAATGCCAACTAACAAAACTGATTGGACATCAATCTGACGGACTTTGATATATAGTTCACTAACACTCGCAACCAATTAAACTAATGTAGAAACTATCTGAAAGAGTGCCAATGTCAGTTTTATATCACAAGTAACAACTTAAACCGTACGTGGCCTATATCTTTGTTAGCTTCTCACCGAAAAAAAAAACACGAGAAGAGACACCATAGAAAAAGATAATGTTAGGCGGGACTGCAAACAAACACATAAACTTCAAGCAAGGTAAAACACCAGCGGCCTTGCGGGAGAATTAAATGCCAACAAATGCACATAAGTCAAATTAATGACATGCAGCTAACGTTAATGACCTTTTCGCATGCTGCATGAGGGGATTGTTTTGTGGGGCGTGGAAATAGAATCAGGTATATTCATGGTAGTTATGATCCGAGGTATAGATAGTGGTGCGTGTTAACTTCTAATATCAGGTCAACGAACAGTTCAATGTCACTACATACCACTCCTCAAGTATTTATTACTTCTAAGCAGAGTTGGGCAAACGTTAGCGCGCGCTAAAAGCTGATACCTCTCCACTAATTTAGCGAAACTGTAGAAAGCCAGCGCTAATAATTAGCGGTTAGCGGCGGCAGTGCGCTAACCGCTAATCTATTTATGAAATATCGTAATTGCTAATAGCTTAAGCTATAGTTACAACATTTTGTCACCTCAAAGTTCACTTCCGGTCTGCTCTGAGCAACCTCACTCCTGTTCCACTTCCGCTTCAATCTACAGGATTTACGATCAGATCAATGTCAATTACTGTTACTTCCGGTCGACTCATGCCTATCACTGGGTAACTCCTGTTCGATCTGGCTTACTTCCGGTCACTCACAGACGATGACACTCTGACACTCCTAAATCTAGGTTACTTCCGGTCCTATATTCATCCCTGAGTCGTTTCCGGAAGTACCCCAGGGCCTTCCAGGCACGCATGATAGACCGGAGGAGAACCGGCAGTGACCCGGAAGTAATTGTAAGCAACCGGAAGTAGACCGAATTTGACCAGATTCATCCGGAAACTGTCCAGGAGTAATTTTGGAGACCCGGAAGCCATTTGGAGAACCCGGAAGTGAAACCGGAAGTGGCCAAATGTTGTCCATATTCATCCGGAAACTGTCCAGGAGTAATTTTGGTGACCCGGAAGCAATTCTGAGAACCCGGGAGTGAAACCGGCCAAAAGCTGTCCAGATTCATCCGGAAACTGTCCAGGAGTAATTTTGGTGACCCGGAAGCAATTCTGAGAACCCGGAAGTAAAACCGGAAGTGGTCAAAGGTTGCCCAGATAGTTCAAGAAACAGCCAGGGATAATTTTGGTGACCCTCAAGCCATTTTGAGAATCCCTGGGGCATTTCCAGGCAAATTTGAGCAGCTTTTGAACACTTCCGGGTTCTCCAAATGAGTTCTGGGTAACCTAAATTACCCGTGGGCCGTTTCTGGATAAATCTGGGCAACTTTAGACCACTTCCGGTTTCACTTCCGGGTTCTCAAAAAGGGATTCGGGCCACCAAAATTACTTCTGGACAGTTTCCGGATGAATCTGGACAACCGGTCTATCATGAGTGCCTGGAAGGCCCTGGGGTACTTCCGGAAACTACCCAGGGATGAATATAGGCCCGGAAGTAACCTAGATTAAGGAGTGTCAGAGTGTGCCATTGTCTGTGAGTGACCGGAAGTGAGCCAGATCGAACAGGAGTTACCCAGTGATATGCATGAGTCGACCGGAAGTAACCGAAATTGACATTCATGTGATCGGAAATCCTGTAGATTGAAGCGGAAGTGGAACAGGATAGAGGTTGCTCAGAGCAGACCGGAAGTGAACTTTGAGTTGACAAAATGTTGTAACTATAGCTTAAGCTATTAGGAATTACGATATTTCATAAATAGATTAGCGGTTAGCGCACTGCCGCCGCTAACCGCTAATTATTAGCGCTGGCTTTCTACAGTTTCGCTAAATTACCGGAGAGGTATCAGCTTTTAGCGCGCGCCAACGTTTGCCCAACTCTGCTTCTAAGATACTAAATAAGGAGAAAGTTATTTGGGAAAAATAAGGAAAAAAACCAAAACAAATTAGTACATTATACCTTATGTACATTAGACCTTATAAACGTTGTGTCTGGGTGCCCTTTCTTATAAGTTCATACGCATGCGTTTATTCTTTTGTCAGTTTATTATTTTCTGGGACTTTAATGTTTTATGAGAAATAGTATATTTTATAATGGGTTTCAAAATTTAATTAAGAAATCTTTTTTAGTGACCTCATACATTTATAGAATAGGACATGCTTTATCAGTTATTAACTGAGCGAAAACATTTCGAGGAAGTGGATCCAAAATGTGACACCAATCGCTCACTTCCGGGGCACTTTCTGCTCGCTTCCTGTTTTCATCCTGTTCACTACCAGTCCACGTCCTCTTAACATCCGGTTAATTATTTCCCAGGGAGCAGGAAGTCGATTTACATTTGTAAACCCCTAGCCAAAAAACATCTAAATGTTAAACAGATGACCAAACTGAACTGTGTTTTTCAGCACTTTCCTCCGAAGGAAAGCAGCTATTGAAGTTACACTCATGACGGAAGTTTTGAAAAATTTCTTCGAATCTTTATCGATCCTACCTAGTAGACACCGAAAATGGCCCCAGTTAAAATGTGTATATATATATATATATATATATATATATATATATATATATATATATGCATATATATATATATATATATATATATATATATATATATATATATATATATATATGTGTGTGTCCGTTAACACGATACAGGCCAGAGTTGTTGCCTTTTTGCCACGAAACGTGCTATGTAGTATTCCCCCATCAAACGATTGAACGAGTTCGTTAACCAACAAAATCGGTCCATCCGGAGGGGGGAGGGTTTACTCCGGAGCCAAAGTAGTTATTTGTCAATACTAGCCATAATTGTTGTTATATTTCAACAAAACTCGGTAATTGTTGTAGTCAACTGAAGAGAAAAATTCGTTGTAAAAATAAACTAAATCGGTTGACTAGAAGGGGGGTTTACTCCGGACAGATATTACTAATTCCCTTTTACCGGTCGTAATTTCTGTTGTATTGTTACGAAACTCTTTATACTTCCTAGCTATCTAATAAGAAAGAAGTGTTGTGAAAATGAACTAAATCGGTCTATTCGAAGGGATGGGGGTGTTACTTTGTACTATGTTTGAATTGAATTCTCCCGCCAAACGTAGGTTCGCGAAACTCTTCAAGATCAATAGATGAATATGTTAAGCTTTGTGAATTTATTACGTAGTGTAGTACCACGCATACGCAAAACTCTGGAAGGAAATTAATTACAAAATTAATAATTGAAACAGCTGTTCATAAAAGCTAAAGTGCAGAACAATTTGTGTTTTTATTTTATTTATCTATATAGTTTATTTTAAGCAAATTATACAGAAATGTACTCGAACCTTCCCAATTCTCAGGAAAGTGCTTAGTTATGCAGCTCCTGTGTGACGGGCTTTTTTTTAAATAGTATGTAACATTGTGACTTAACTATCAAAACGCCGCTTCTCATTAGGTAAGTATTTATTCCGTGTTTCTATATATTTCTTAGAAGAATGTTTCTATATATTTCTTAGAAGTTTGGATTCATGTGAAATGTGTGAACACATTTTTAACTGAATGTGCCTTCATACCCCCATTATACCCTCGCATTAAGATATCATAACTTTATGGGTTTATTGCCCATGCCATTTGTAGTTAGTGATGCAGAATTGAGCTTCCTTTATGAAATTGTAGCAGATCTACTCTTAATTTTGCCTAAATACTTTATTGATTTAAAACTATGCTTATTCGCTTTTGTAATCGTGTGTCTTCATTTTTTAGACGAAAAAGGCTGCCAAAAAGTATGCCGAAACGTTCGAAAGATAGATTTTTCTACCATTCCTAGATTTCATAAATAATTTTTTGTACAACGGGGGTTTCAGGTAAACTCCTAATCTTTTTGGACCAATTTTGTCGATACTTATTATTACTTATTTATTTTTTCCATAACCCCTTTCTAGGATTTCATAGCAAACCTACCTTAGTTTTGATGAATGTGGGACACATAAGACATGTTTTAAGACAACAACAAATTTAATATCGGTATACAAACATAAATATTAAACAGACCTACTAACTTTACGCGGTAGTATCAGATTCAATGTGCAAAATATATCTCACCTCAGACTGAAATAGACAGCATGCTAACAGGTTAAAATGGTAATTGTATTCAGCAACTAAAATTACTATTCTATTTTAGGACATAAAGTGCTGCTGAATTATTGCCTCATATATAAGTAACGGAAGCTACGATTATGGATCAAGAATAGAACATTATCTTCCTCGGAGGTGTTTCCTGCCTTGAGGTGTTTGGGCCTCGTTATGTCCTAATTTAGTGCTCTTCCTTCCTCCCTTGGCCTGTGGCATTGGAGGCCTGTTTATGAGGTCAACGAGATGATTTATTTTTTATTTATTTTTTTTTTTTGGCTTTTTAATGGCATGTCAACCCTTTAAGGTCATTAACGCCATTCCATTGATTGATAATTATTGTTTAGTGATTATACATATACATAGTTACATACATACACACACACTCTCATATACACACATACATCCATATACGTACATATGCATATCAGTGTCATTTACCCATGCTTACGGAGGTATTTTTAATTTAAGGTGTAAGTAAATTTTGTTGTATTGAATTTTGATATTAGGTTGAATTAAATTTTGTCAATTAACTTCGAGGCATTTAAAAAGTTGAAAAGCCGCTCTACTTGATTACTATCGTCGCCTAGAATTTCATCTAAGGAGTCAGGTAGTTGGTGTTGTTCTTTTAGTTGCTCATAAGCACGGCAATTCGTCAGAATGTGTTTAACAGTGAGTAGCACATTGCATGAGCTGCAAATTGGTGGAGGTTCCTTTGACATGAGAAAGGAATGGGTGAGGTTTGTATGGCCAATTCTCATACGGGTTAACACCACTTCCTTTCTTCTTGTGCCATTTGTTGATGTCTTCCATGATTTAACACATCTCTTTATTTCTCTGAGTTTGTTTTCCCTTACTTGTTGCCAAACAGTTTGCCATGTATTCCAAATCAAGTCTTTCGAGTGGGCCATTAAATCAAATTTTGAAACTTTATAGAAAGGCATACCTTCTCTAATTGCTTTCCCTGCCAAGGTGTCAACTTGTTCATTTTTATTTATTCCGCAATGTCCTGGAATCCATACAAATGTAACCTTTTGTTCCTTTAAATTTAGCTCGTAAATTCTTTTAAATATATTCACTATTATGGGATGCGATGAATATGGATCACCTATAGCAAGGAGAGCAGACAGATAATCTGTAAATATTGTTAAATGGGATTTTGTTGGAAAATTAATATTCAGGGCTTTGTCAATTGCTAGTAGCTCAGCTGTATAGTTACTGCAGATCGCCGGGAGAGCGAACATGCAGGATCCTGATGAGCTAAGTACTGCAGCACCAACTCTATTGTTGTCTTTGGAGCCATCCGTATATATTTCATGACCTTCAGCGAGTGTGGTTTTTAATTTTTTATATTCTGTCACAAATATGTAAGGATCCGTGTTGTTTTTATTATACTTTGCTAGCGTTAGGTTAATAATAGGATGTGGTAATTTCCAGGGCTCTATGGATGAAAAAGAATCGTGATCTATGGCTGGTATTGTTATATTATGATCTATTAATAATTTGTTTATTCTTGTTGGGAAAGATTTCTGGGTTAGACGGTTTCTAACATTATTGTAAAAGTATGGATTTAGAGGATGGTGTTCTGAAGCTCTAATTGAGAAATAGTAGCTTAGCTTAAGCTGGTTTCTCCTGTACTGTAATGGGAGTTCTCCTGCTTCTACATAGAGACTCGAGATAGGGCTCGATCGGAAAGCTCCGGTTGCAAGTCTAAGTCCGCTATGATGAACAGTATCTAACATCTTTAGTGTTCTACTTGATGCGGAGTCATAAGCCATGCAACCGTAGTCCAATTTTGCTCTAACAAATGCTTTATAGAATAGTAACATGCATGTACGGTCAGCACCCCAAGAAGTAGAGTTAAGACATTTGAGTAAGTCTAAATTTCTTAGGCAACTAGCTCTTAGGGTCTTGATATGAGCTGTCCAATTTAAACCCCTATCATAGATCAGCCCAAGAAATTTAGCGCTCTCGGCAGTTTTGACGGGTGTGTTATCTATGTACAAACTGAAATTATTGTTTATTTTTCTGCGGGAAAATAGGACACTAATGGTTTTATCGGTGGAGATTGCAAAACCGTTTTGTTTAAGCCAAATGTTGATTGAATCTAATGTTTCCTGGATAGTTGTGTGGAGCCGGTCAAAAGATTTATCTGCATAGTAGATCACAAGATCATCAGCATATAACATTGATTTCAAAGGATACTTAATCTTCCGAAGGACGTGATTTATTGCCATAGAGAAAAGGAAGGCACTGACTACACTTCCCTGTGGAACTCCATTTTCCTGAACGAAGTTCTCCGAAAATGAAGCTCCACAGCGAACGTTAAAAGACCTTTGTTTTAAAAAGTTAATAAAAAATTTTAATATATTTCCTTGGATCCCTATGTCCATTAAACTATCGATAATGAGTCTTCTCCAAACACAGTCGAAGGCATTTTTTATATCTATAAAAACCGCTAGGACCTTTTGACGGGAGTCGAACGCTTCTCGTATATCGGTTTCCAGCCGTACTAAGTTATCCCTAGTACTTCTACCTGGCCTAAATCCACTTTGCCATTCAGGGTGGAGGTTTTTGCTATCCATGAACCAGAAAATACGATTCATTATCATTTTTTCAAGTAACTTGCACATGGAACATGTTAACGAAATCATTCGGTAACTCGAGGGTTCTGAAGTTGGTTTTCCTTTTTTTAATATAGGAATTACACTTAGGAATTAAGATGATTCTTCTTCTATATACATCATCGCAGGGTCTAACGAATATAAAATTATCATAACACAGTTTCAGATAAAATATATTTAATACTTAACCCCTGTAGCATCCAAAAAGAAGTGAACTGATTTTATTCTATCTCAAAGTAGAGAAAATATAGCTAAAACATATATAAAAATTCGTCAGCAATTCTAATAATCTTAAGCACCACAAAGTCAAACGGAAAATTTAAAAACTATTAGAAAAGAACGATTATGCATTTTTGGACGAGTTTTACTGCATCGAGTGTTTACCTAGATTCACAGTTATACTTTTGGCTTTCATTATAAAAGCCGGCAAAGTCTTAATAGAGAACGCAACAACCAGATACGAAGGTATATCATAAAAGAAAAAAAAAATCAATAAAAAAAGATCAATCTATGAAAAATGCATTCCTTATCAGTAGAAACATCCGGAGAAAGGGGTTTCGAAAAATACTTAAAAACGGAAAGTATAAAAAATAATAAGAGACAATCTAAGGAAAATAGACAGACACGTGATTTATATACGTGTATGTATATATATATATATATATATATATATATATATATATATATATATATATATACATATTTTTTTATATGGAACGGCATTTTTCTCCAGCGGTGGTACTCCTCACTTCTTCCCGGAATATTTCGATGGATTCATCTCCATCTTCTTCAGCCAGGTACTTGTTTCTTCCTCGGTGGTAACCAAGGGAATGACATTTTTTTTTTTTTTTTTTTTTTCTTTTTCTCCCACCCTCCCAAATTTATTATATGTACATAGAGAGCTCCAGGCTTTGGAACCTGGAGCTGGACTTAAAGCTACACCTTATTCTACGCTTACGTACTAGAAGGAGGATGTATTTACAATCGGGGGACTTAAGCCTACTTAGTCTAGGATACTAAAACTAGGGGGAGTCAGGGTCGTCTAGGGAGTGGCTAGACTAGGATGTATCTTAAGGCTAACTTAACACTAACTTAATCTAATATGTACACATTTTATTTACATTTATGTACAATATTTACAATATATGGCTGCTTTTACCCAGCCTCCTCTCCAAGATCCAGGATTCTCCTGCCACCTCTGCCCTGCCACCTCTGGGGGAGAGGTGGTGGAGTCAAGTCCCTGAAAAGCGGGGTTGACACAGTACTGGAGGCCGTCATAGAACTTAATATGACGCCTCCGTATAAACTCTTGTACTGAGGGCAGCAACAGTTCGTCGTGGAGGATGACCGGCTTCGTGTGCTGCACGGCCCGAAGCAGGACCCCGTTCTGGAAACACTGCAGCCGCCTCAGCACACTGGGGTACATGTACCTCAGGGCGGGTTTAGCCAAAGCGACAGCTGGGCAGATCGTAGAAGATGAGATGATTCAGTCGGAACGTCTTCTGCCGGGCTTCCTTTAGGCGGCTGTTGACATGCGGCGTCACGGACAGGTGCCGGTGTATGTGCACTCCCAGGTAATTTATTTTAGTGGACAGCTTGATCCGCTGACCCGTGACCTCAAAGTGTGAGGGCAGGGCTCCTCGGGGTCGGCCTCCTTTATTTCCCTGGAAGGAACATACCACGGCATCTGTCTTCGACGGGTTGACGTCTATTCCTACATCCCCAAGTGCGTCTACGATTTTTTCGCAGGCGGACTGGGCCCTCTTAAGAGCGACTCCGGCGTTGAAGCTGGAGGAGTAGACGTCAATGTCGTCAGCGTAGGCAGCTAAGGCGACTCGAGGGAACTGCATCCTCGCGATGTGGGCGGTGTAGATGGTGAAAAGCACTGGACCCAACACCGATCCCTGTGGTACTCCACACGTAGACGATCGACCGCTGGATACATCACCACCAATCCTGACGGCGAACGTTCTTCCCGACAAGTAGTTCTCAAGAATCTTGACAAGCTGTGCCGGGAATCCGTAGCACCGCAGCTGATACAGAAGCACCTGGTGGGATACGCAGTCGAACGCCTGCGTGCAGTTCAAGGAGATGAAGGCCGTTGCTCTGTTCTTATTGAGCTCTGCGGCCACGGTGTTCTGGAGCTTCGCGACGTGGTGATCACAGGAGAGCCCGGGCCGAAAGCAAGTCTGTTCCGGGGGGATTACATCCGCTTCCGCGCAGTGCTTCAGCACATGAGCAAGGATCACCTTTTCGAAGATCTTGCTCATGTGACTCAGCAGGCTTATCGGCCGGTAGTGCTCGGGCTTGTCTCCTGGCTTCTTTGGTTTTCGAAGAGGGACCACCACGGCGTGCTTCCATGCCTCGGGGAAGTGTCCAGTGCGGTAGGCTGCATTGAAGATGTTCAGTAGGTAGGCCTTCGCCTTCCTAGGGAGCATCTTCAGCATCACATAGGGTACACCGTCCAACCCGGAGGATTTGTTTCCCTTTGTTCGCCTCAGCGCCGATTCCAGTTGCCTGTATGTGAAGTGCAACGGGGTCCTGGGGAGGTTTTGGGGCTCACCGTAAGGCCTCGGCAACGACTCGGTTCTCCGTCGGTCGTTCTCCTCGTAGTAATCGGCGAGGGCTTCAGCTTGATCTGCCGGTGACAGGAGGTGATCGCCGTCGGAGAGAGTGACCTCTCGTCGTTTGGTGACCGTGCAGCGAAGGAGCCGCCAAAACTGCCTGGTGTCCTCGTGGGTCCGCCGGAGCTGCTCGTGCCAGAGGGCCGTCTTCCATTGCGCAGACAGCTGCGCAATTTGCCGGGTCATGGCATTGATAGGGGCCCTCAGGGTTCCATCCTTCGTCCGCGCCCAAATATTCTTAAGGTTGTTTCGCATCCCGATCAGCCTGGTGATGTGGACAGGAGGCTTACGCTGGTTGATGGGCTTCGGAACAAACTTAGGAATCCTTCTGTCGGCGGCGGACTGGATGGCTTCGGTGAAGCTTGCGACAGCTTCGTCGAGGTCGGCAGCAGCTCCGAGGGTCCCAATGGGGGGCAGGTCGGAGAGGATATCCTCCTGGTATCCTTTCCAATCTGCCTTGTGGAGGATGTACTTCGTAGGCAGCGGCGTAGGCGGGTCTCCTTCCATCTCGTACAGGACCGGGCGGTGGTCTGAAGGACCGTAGTCCAGGGCACTGCATCTCGTCACTGCATGCAGATCCTTAGCGAGGAGCAGGTCTAGGGTGGACGTCCAGGCGGGGTTCCCTGCATGTCTGAATGTCTATGTACCGCCCCAGTTCATTAGCCGTGGAACACTGCCAGACTTGGTGTCGGGCGTTGAGGTCCCCGACGAGAACATGGTGGGGTTCCTGCGATGCAGCCGTGATGAGTGCCTTGGTCTCCGCCAGCGGTGCTCGGGGCCTTCGGTAGACACACGTGAATACGTAGCGTCTCCTCAGGCGAACCGAGACGGACACTGCCTTGGTCCCGGTGTTAATGGTGGGCTGCTGCTCGAGAAGTCTTGAAGGCACGTCTCTTCTTACGAGCAGCAGCGCTCCTCCGGAAGTTCCAGCCAAGCCGTTGCACCTGTACGAGGTGTATCCTCCGAAGAACGGCCGATCATGGGGGCGCAGCTGGGTGTCCGTAATGGCCACCACCGCAGGGGAGTAGGCCTGGAGGAGATATTCAAGCTCAGCCAACTTAGGTCGAAGGCTGCGGATGTTGTAGTTGACTACGATGTGCCCGATCATTTTGAGGGCACCACGAGGTCAACCAGCATGTCGACCTTAGCCATGAGCCTGGTAACTGTGTCCATGAGACCCATGACGAGCGTGAACATAGCGTCCATGCCCATCCCCTGCGGCTGCTGCATGGGTTCTTGTGTAGGGAGGCTGGGGAAGTCAGCAGTTGACAATATTGGTGCTTCGCAAGGATGTTGGGGTGCTGTTCCGCCGGCTGCTTGTGAGAAAAGTACTCCGCTGGTGGTCCTGGTGGCCGGGAAGGTGCGGTTTGGCTGAGCCTGGGTGGCACCTATCCTTTTTGTAGTCTTTTGCGCCCTTTTATCCCGCATCTGCTGAGCCAGCTCCAGGCGCTTCGGGCAGAGTCTGTAGGACGTAGGGTGGCTTTGGTGGCACTGTTGGCACTTAGGGGGTGCCGTCTTCGGGCATTCGTGTGTCCAGTGTGCTTCTCCGCACCAGCCACATCTTCCTGGTTGCCCGCAGTATTGGGCTGTGTGTCCGAAGTTGACGCATTGGTAACACTGCACGGGGCCTCCTCCTGTCCTGAATGCAGTGGCTCTGATTACGATGTGGTCTATCTGTCGCAGTTTTTGTAGGTCGTTGAGGGTCACTTCATTGCTGGTTGTCACGAGGATGGGACTCAGCTCGACCTTCTGTCCTGTTTCTAAATTCTTCGTGAGCCTAGATGCCTTCTTGAACCCCGGCAGCCTCTGCTGGAGCTCTTCTGTGATGTTGGCGACCGGATGATCGAGATCGAAACCGTGGGGAAGGTATCTCCTATCACGTTTCTTGGTCCTCTCGGCGAAGGTATGGAAAGTAATATTTTTATCCTCCTGTAACATGGACCAGACTTTCTGGTGGTCCTGTCTACTTGACACGAATAGGCTTCTCCACTATTTGATATTGAAAAATCGATCAGCCCTCGTGCTAGGAGCTGGGATGTGAGGTGGGCTGCTGATATTGGCGGCTTAATGAAGAAAGGGGCTTGGCGCACCCTTTTTTCCGGCTTGTCGTTATTTCTAGTTGGTGGCGCCTCCTGGACTGTGAGCAGTGAATATGAATTCTTCACCTCCGTTGTGGCCCGATGTGGAATCCTGGGGCGCGCTGCGAATTTGCGAGGGATAGTATAACCGTCTTCTTCTGCGAGACCGCGCTTCAGGGAAGGGGTGTTCCCATTGTCCGTCTCCATATTCGTTGTTGGGCCGTACCTCTCCTGATTTTCGTGGCCCGTACCAGGGCCGTTGCCTTCCGAGTTTTGATGGCCCGTAGAAGGGCCGTTAGATGCACTATTTTTCATCCTGGTGGACGCTGAGTTCCTCTGAGGAAGGTAGTGCAGGACAGGGGCTCGCAGTCCGGTCTTCCCCGGGACTGCGAGTTGGTCAAAGACCCGGCCGAACCCCTTAACAATTCCCTTGTAGTCCCCGTGGACTACGGCTTGTTTAGGGATCCGGGAGGAACAGGCAGCTACTCTCTTCGGGGTTCTTCAATTCTTCACAACGTGGCAGAGCTTGAGCTAGTTCCTGGAGTGGTCCTTCCTCTTCGGCTGCTGGCAAGAGGTGTGATGACATTTTTCTCGATCTGGGCGCCTTTTTTCCCCTATAGCCACAGTATCGGCGGACGAATGGTGTTGAAGCTCCCTGGTGTAGTTGGGATTCTGTCCGTTGGCAGCGCTGATGGTATTGCGTCTTTTTTTTTTTTTTTTTTTTTTTTTTTTTTTTTTTTTTTTTTTTTTTTTTTTTTTCTCTCCTGCTTCTATTTTCCTCGCCGTAAGGTTTTATATATGTTTGATGTTATTTTTCGTCGCTGGGATAGTATTTTTAGATGGAACGGCATTTTTCTCCAGCGGTGGTAATCCTCCTCACTTCTTCCCGGAATATTTCGATGGATTCATCTCCATCTTCTTCAGCCAGGTACTTGTTTCTTCCTCGGTGGTAGCCAAGGGAATGACATTTTTCTCGATCTGGGCGCCTTTTCTCCCCTCTAGCCACAGTATCGGCGGACGAATGGTGTTGAAGCTCCCTGGTGTAGTTGACTAGTAGTTAGTAGACCAGTAGTTAGATGAATCCATCGAAATATTCCGGGAAGAAGTGAGGAGGAGTACCACCGCTGGAGAAAAATTCCGTTCCATCTAAAAATACTATCCCAGCGACGAAAAATAACATCAAACATATATAAAACCTTACGGCGAGGAAAATAGAAGCAGGAGAGAAAAAAAAAATAAATAAATAAAGACGCAATACCATCAGCGCTGCCAACGGACAGAATCCCAACTACACCAGGGAGCTTCAACGCCATTCGTCCGCCGATATTGTGGCTAGAGGGGAGAAAAGGCGCCCAGATCGAGAAAAATGTCATTCCCTTGGCTACCACCGAGCAAGAAACAAGTACCTGGCTGAAGAAGATGGAGATGAATCCATCGAAATATTCCGGGAAGAAGTGAGGAGAAGTACCACCGCTGGAGAAAAATGACCATGGTGCTGGCCTCTGTTGGCTGTTTCACTAGACAGATAAAAACAAATTCACACCGTTTGACCGTTTTAACGTAACTGGATATACAGGTAGATCTTGATACGGGGAGAATCATAGACAGAATGTAGGTGTAACATGGCACACTGGGTAACAGCTAGTTAAACAATAAAATCATGTAATGTTAAAATAAATGATGCGTAAATGCGTGAACATTTAAATTATTTAAACTAATTACAGCGTCGAAAAGAGGGCTGCTGTGATTCAATAAGCCAGATGTGACAAAATTAAAAAAAAAAAAAAAAAACAAGAGCGCGCCTTCATGTTTGATTGTCAAAATGACGCGAAGGGTTGCGTGACTGGGGGAAATAAAACGAATTAATCCAGTTTCTTGGCACAACAGGGAGCGAAAGCGTCGGAGGTTGTACTACATCTTGGCAGATTATAGCATAGAGACCAGCGCTTGGTCGATAAGTCTGCCTATCTGTTTATTACCATCTTCCTGAATACATACATGCGGAGATCCTCAATTCATAGCAAACTTAGAGCCAACCACTAACTTATCATAAAGTACAAGTATGAAAAACTCTACGAGGTCTCTATCAAGAAACGTAAAACCTTTTATAGTATTTTATTAGAACTGAAACTCCAAAAAACATATGTAAATGGAGTAAAATCATTTCCTAATATCAAAAACATGAAAAACGCTTGGATGTACTTAAGCTTTAGCAAAATATGAATAACGCCCACGGAGCCCCGTGTAAATATATATATTTATATATTTATATATATATATATATATATATATATATATATATATATATATATATATTTATATATATATATATATATATATATATATATATATATACATACAAGCTGACCCAGCAAACGTTGTTTTGCCCTATAAATTTGTAGTGAATATTTTGGTAGTCAAATAATAAGCCTGTACCTGTAGCGGGATCTCGTTGTTTAATATTTATGCAATATCCGTCTCTTCCCTTCCAGAACATTAGCGGATATTGGATAGCGTCGTATGACTGGTGTGTATCAGCATTGATTTCAAGATTATAATTTCTTGTTTGAATCACGATTTCTTGCATATCTCCAACCTCGATTCTAGGAACGTTGTCAACAGAAGGTGCATTGAATGCACTCTCCACATGGTTCTTTATCAGGATTGATGACAATAGCATGATTACCACTTTGTAATTTGTGCGTCATTATCACTTTGTGCGCTGAATTTTAACGAGCAAGCCACCGTGTGACTCCCCGACAAAATTACAGGCCACCCTATATTATGTTAATTTTTGTAATTATTTAATATTATATTTAAGTCAAAGCAAATACATACTGTTCTAATGTTTCTGACTTTTGGAAGAGCATGTCTGTAATGAGTCCAGATTCTTCTTGCCAAAGGATTAGCTGAAATGTGAAAATTTATTTATGTGAGGAAAAGTGTTGTCTGAGCGTGGAAAACGCATGATTAAAACATTGCACGATAAAAATTGGACAAAATCGAAAATTGCTCGAACTTTAAATAGAAATAGGAATTTCATAAGGAATTTCTCTAGGCCGGGTAATGAGTGCGGCCATAGGAAAAGCATTGGTAGGCCCATGTCAACAATGATCCGAGAACAGCGACCTTATTTCTTATAATTCCTTATGAAATGCCTACTTCTATTTAAAGTTCGAGCGATTTTCGACTTAGTCCAATTTTTATCGTGCAATGTTTTAATCACGCGTTTTTCACTTTCAGACCATACTTTTCCTCTAGTTATTACTTAATCAGATTTAATTAGACTCGCTGATTGAATTAATGAATGTAATGACCACTAAAACTGTTCCTAGAGCAAGATTTAGATAAGAAATCAGTGGGTGGTCTATACTTTTGTCGCGCCTAAATATTCACATTTCAGCTAAACCTTAGGAAAAAAGGATCAAGACTCATTACAGACTTGCTCTTCCAAAACTCAAAAACATTAGAGCAGTATGTATTTGCATTGAATTAAATATAATATTAAATAATGACAAAAACTAATATAATATAGGGTGGCCTATAATTTTGTCGGGGAGTGTGTATATATATATATATATATATATATATATATATATATATATATATATATATATATATATATATATACCACCCCATAGTTCACTTCCGGCCCTCTTTCAGTGCGCAAGTTCCACTCTGGCCCAGTTTTGGACAACACTAGGCTACGTTCAGAGGCAATCTGCCACAATCCTGGTCCTCTTCCAATTTGCTCACTCCAATCCACTTATGCCACGCCTGGTCTATGCTGGGTAACTCTGGTTCGATCTGGTAACTCTGAACTTTTGGACACTCACGGTCACTGGCACACCCCATCGACTATTCTATTCTTAATCTGGGTTACTTCCGGTCACTTAAGGGTCACTTCCAGCCCCTTGTAAACACTTCTGGGACACTCTATTAACAATCGGGTCGAACTGGGTCACTTCCGGCACACTTGTGAAAGACTACTTATCCCGGGGCCAATTCAAGGGGAAGATCTGAGGAATTTCCGGTTCGATTTTGGTATCAAATAATCTCTTCAACGACAATATATTCATCCCTGAGTTACCTCCAGGTGGTTCTGGGTGACTCGCGAGCAATTCCGGCTTACTTCCGGTCTCTCGTAATTACTTTTCGTCACTTAATTTATAACTGAGTCACTTCCCAGTTTATGTGGGTATTTTTCGGATACATCCGGTTTACTCCTGGTATCCTAATTACTTTTGGGTCACTATATTTATCCTTGGGCCACTTACCGATCGATCTGAGTCACTTCCGGTTAACATTCGGTATCAAATAATCACTTCTCAGGCACTAAATTTAATCCTGGTGCACTTCCGGGTGGTTTTCCTTCAAGAAATTGTCTATTTTTGTCTCTCTCTCTCTCTCTCTCTCTCTCTCTCTCTATATATATATATATATATATATATATATATATATATATATATATATATGTATGTATGTATTTGTGTGTGTTTATAGTGACCAGTACATATATTTATAATGACTTCCTACTTTTTGAATGTTCAGGTCATTATTAATATATGGAAGAATGGATAGTCTGAAATTCCTGTGTTTTCAAGCCAAACGACGTGTTTTAAGACAAAACATTTCCTACAATGACAATTGCTAATATTGACAAATTTCGCCCGTATTTGTTTAAAGCATACATATCAAAATAAAAATAAAAGCTGAATATTTTTGATATAAGATAGTAGCTAATCATTTAGAAATAAGACGTCAAAGCTAATCCTGATAAACTGAACAATGGATTTTAAAGGAAGCACCACAACAAATTAGAGCAGAAAAATCCATCTAAAAATTTTAACGAATTGCATGTCGCTAGATCCTTGAATAGATATTGTATAAATATTTATGAGGTCGTCATAACCTAAATATTGACCAGAACATGCATATTTCACTTCGTACTACACAAGTTGTCAGTAGATATATATCGATCTCTGAATCAAAGGACTTACTTTTTACAAAAATAAACTAAAATTCCTAAAGATTTAATTCAGAATTTTACCAATACAGTGTATGCCATATTATATATTATTAGCATTCGAAACGCCTAACCCGTTAGAGTTATTAAATACATGATTAGAATCTAACTATTGTTCGTTATTTTGTTTAAACCGCGTTGCGATTTAAATAATCTTGTGATTTAAAATCCTAAACACAGTCATTTAGGCCCTATCCAGGGTGTATCGCAAGTACCTAGTCAAGGTGGTGAAACTAGGCAAATAACTTAGTTAAATGCTGCCAAACGCACGTTTCTATCAGTATTTTTTCCTGCATATGGCGTTCCAAAGGTTATTTAGAAACATCCGTGTTTGTTTGTAAAAACAAAATCCACAATTTCAAATCAAATGCTCTTTCGATGTTGGAAAATGTATTTATCAAACCGCAATAACTGTTCAAATAGTTCATATTAA
This sequence comes from Gonocerus acuteangulatus, assembly GCA_946811695.1. Taxonomy (NCBI): domain Eukaryota; kingdom Metazoa; phylum Arthropoda; class Insecta; order Hemiptera; family Coreidae; genus Gonocerus; species Gonocerus acuteangulatus. The sequence goes on from OX328126.1 coordinate 58,442,419, forward strand.
AAATTCTGGTTAGCGACAAAGTTTAAAAGAATCACTACACTTCTAAAAAACATTCTGCAAACAGCCGAATCTCACAAAAGTAGGAAAATTTAACTACCTTTCTAACCACATACTCAGAACTGAGATCATCTCAGAATTTCATAATCCAATAGGACATTCAATGGGAAAAACAACTGATTAATGAAACTAATGTCATATTTGTTTTTGTGATGTTATCAGGGATAACTGAAAATTGTTTATGATAAAATTGATATTTCATGATTAGAATAAGGCTAACAGTAAATTTGAATAAAAAATAAAAAGAATTAATCCAAAAATTATAAACATTTCTACAAATGGCCTCCTGTTTGCAGAACCCAAACTGGCTCAACTCTCATCTCTGGTCATATAATGTATCTATGCGCGATTGAATTTCAATTGGATGGATAAATATTTTTATGATGTGCTTCAAAATGATATAAGTAAGCCACTTCTCAAAACAATGCCACTTAAAGAAGAACTATGATGGAAAATTGATGGGTGTCCAGCTCACAACGGGAACTTATAACAAACTGGCTCTATGAACCTTAGCCAGGAATATGGATCGGGGGATCTGGTTCTGTTCATTGGCCCCGATTTGACGTTGCTTGATTTTTATGTGTGGGGTAGGCTTAAGCCAAAAGTGTACAAAGTACCCATTTTAGGGCATAAACCACCTGATTGCAAGGATTCGCGAATCATAGTTCTTCTTCAAAGCAAAGAAAACAAAAATCGTGTTTACCTCCGACTGTTTCTTCAATTTTTTCCTCCACTTCCACCGGCCTTTGCTCCACCTGGTCTTCCTCTGCTCTTCGCGAGGTGGTGACATCTTCTTCCACGTGAGGGACAACCTCTTTCGTCAGGTTGCAGCCCATAACCCCACCCTTTTTATCCTGAAAAAAATAATACATAAATCCCATAATATAAAATTGTATAATTAATAATCGCAATAAAAACGTAATATTAAACACATTTTCCAACACTTTCCGGATTAACGAAAACATCGAACCATACTTTCTCCCTAGAGTGCTGTATGGTCAAGAATAACAAAACTACAGTACCTACTTCTCTAAGCCTTTGCGGCCGGTCACGGAAATAATTTATTTATTTATTTTGGGGGGGGGGCTTCCTACTTTATATATATATATATATATATATATATATATATATATATATATATATGTATATATATATATATATATATATATATATATATATGTATATATATATATAGACAAAAGTTTTGGGATCTTTTTAAATATCTAGAAAACGGTTAGTAAATCTAGGTAAGTGGAGGATGACCATTCGGAAGCTTACTAAATTCCCTAACAAAAACCTTGTGAAGCAATTTTCGATGAAACTTCGAAAGTGTTAGTTTTTCTTTTGAACGGGGTTTTGTCTTTGTTGAACTCGGTTATTTTTTGTTTTAAATTGCATGGGTATTTTAGTAAAAAAAAAGGTGAGATAATGGGTGTTTTCCTAGCGCGATTATGAGAGGTGTTTCCACTAATGGGAGATTGTACACCTGTGAGGTGTTTCAGCTGACGGGAAGTATTTCAACCGATGGAAGGTTTTTCAGATGATGGAAGGTGTTTCAGCTAATAATGAGAGATTGTACACCTTATGTGAGGTGTTTCAGCTGATAGGAGGTATTTCAACTGATGGAGGGTTTTTCAGATGATGGAAGGTACATCAGCTAATAATGGGAGATTGTACACCTTATGTAGATGGGAATATTGTTTGTAGGATGTTGTTATAAGAAGGAAAGTAGAGAAGGATGTGGTACATGGTTTCTTCAACTGTATTCTTATATAGAGTACACAAGAGTCTGGGGTCGATGGTGTATTTGATCGACTTGGAGGAGAATCTGATGGCATATTTGCTGGATGTTCTGATTTGGATAATTATTTTGAGAATGGAAAATGGCAAGTCTAGTAGTAAATAATTTTGAGGAACACCGGGAACTATTGAGAGGTTTTTATAGAAACGACTGAAGTTATTTATATTTTATAGCTGTTTTTCAGATGATAGGAGGCGTTTCAGTCCCCGTTGTCTTATTTATTCTTCTGACACATCTACGTCTGGACGTAATAAGTGGAAAACATATAGTGACAAGGTAAGTTTCCTACAACGAAACCAACTCTAACAAATGTAGAGAGAAGCGCCAAGGAAAACAACCATATTCAGAGAGTCAGCGAGTCAAAATGGTAGACTGAAAAAAGAGCAGAAACTTGCTCAATATGAGCATGCTCCACGATTTGTTTCTAATATAGGCAGTAGGCTCATGGCTGAAAAGAATGAGAGGAGATCGAGGGAGGCGAAGTTTTTTTTAAACTTTTAATGCGAAAAATAAAATACAGAAATTATTTAAGCCAAAATATTAATTTAATTTAGATAAATTCAAACCCAATTATAATTTAAAATTAAAAAAGTGTTGACTTTTTTATCTCGAGTGGCTAAAAATAAAGAATATGGATGCTGGCTTAACTGAGTTTTATTCGTTGCGCACTGCGCTGCTCTATATTTTTTGTAAAGGAGGTTGCCAAGCTATCATTTATTAAAATGAGACAAACGTTCCTGGCTAAAGGCTAGTCAATAATTTACAATTGGCTTATTTTTAACTTATTCCTTAGACATTAATTTCTCTAAATGACGTAATTTAAGCGGTAACCTTGGCTTTGACACGATAACTTACATTCTAAGTCCAAAGTGGTTTGTTTATAAAAGCTACTTTTATTAATATTTTGTTAACCGTTATTAACGAAACATAAAGTAGAATAGAATGATCATCTCATATTGGGGAAATTCTTTATTTAAAAAAAAAAAATAAGTTTGCTACCCAACAGCACATAGCATACTTATCAATCATTCGATACTACATTTCAGTTGGTTAAACGGATGTATTTAATAATTTTGGAGGCCCGGTGGCCGTGAGTGTTAAAGGCTAGCACACACTGAGACTTAAAGTTGCGCAACATTGTTGCGGGACACTGGGAGCTGTCCCGCAACTATGTTGCGCGTCAGTTTCGGGGCTGTCCCGCAACAATGAATCGCGTCCACACTAGAGAGCCAGTTCACTCGAACATTTCTCAAGAGCTGGCCTCTCAGGTGTTTCTCTATCGTTGTTACTGTTAATTAAAAATCGAAATATGAAAAAACCAAGAAGGTGGTACTATTGAAAATTGTTCAGAACCAATAATAAAGCGTGCAAACACATTGAGACTTGAAGATAGAATGGGATTTGTCAACTTTATAAGAATTAGGACTCAAATTTTTGAGAATCTTTTGCAAATGGTTGGAGCAAGGGTGTTTAAAAAAAGATACAAACTTTAGAAATTCAATTTTTCCTACCGTAAAACGTGCCACTACTTTAGGGTTCCTTGCAAGTGAAGAATTGTTTAAAAGTCTTATGTATAGTTTTAGATTTTCCAAGCAAAGTTTATCTGTATTTGTTCCAGAAGTGTGTGTGGCAATAATCATAGTTTTAAAAACATACATTAAAGTAACGAAAACTTATTGTTTATTAACATAACGCATTAGGCACGAGCGCATTTAGGAAATAATTTCGGGGGCGGTTGGGAGCATTTAAAAGGTATGGAATACCAACAATTTAGAACTTGAAATAGTTAACCAACTAAAACGCTATTACACCCAATAAACATTATTTTTTATATTGGTATTAAATTATAATCAGAGCAACATGTGCATTTGTAAGTCCTCTATTAATTAATTATTAATTTATTGTCAATTCAGTCGTCTACTTATTGAGCGAAATTGAACTACAAGTCCGTAAGGTGGAACTGCCGGGGGCTGATTCTAGACTTGGGGCTGCTCCAGAACACGTCCACACTCGTAATGTTGCGCGACAATGTATCCGTGAGTCCCGAACCAGCGGGACTCAGATTCTTGTATCAGGTAGACCCGCAATACACTCCTTATACACGAGGACATGTTGCGCGGCAGAATCGCAACAACCCAGATTCAAACGAGATTCAGCTCTGCAACAATGACGCGCAACATTGTATCCCAGTGTCTACTAGTCTTAAGGCGTGAGAACTTAACATTCCGTGCCAAAGGCCGTGGGTTCGATTCCCACCATGGGATGGTGGCTTTTCTTTAGAAATTAAGAAAAGGCATCAGCCCTATCCTAGCTAGAAAAAGGTGGTAACCTATAGAGAACCCGTCCCAAAATTCTCAGTTAATAATAATGGACGTGAAAATTTAAATAAATAAATAATTTAAGAGTAAAGAATGTTTTAGCGCGGTTACTCCCTACCTCCATAGGGAGAACCCACTTATGAGGTTGACCTCATGACGCAATCCGGAAGTGCCGACTAGAAACTTTCACGTTTCAGACCCTATAGATCACGAAAATATAGGTGGCTAAAATTTTTGTGTATATATATATATATATATATATATATATATATATATATATATATATATATTGTCTGTTCGCTCTCTAGCAAGCTCAAAAATGGTCCGATTTTGACGAAATTTGGTACAAAAATCTGTCGTCTAATTTGAAAGGTCAAGTTCGTTAACCAGCAGAATCCGCCCACTAGAAGATAGTGTTTGGGGCGAAATTCGCGCAAAAAAAATCGTAACGCTTACGTTTTTGAGTTCATATGCTTGCAGGTTCTTGTTTTATAGGTTTCTTAGGCTAGGAGAACGAATGAAACCATTTTCAAGGTGATAGCTTTAACCGTTTCTGAGAAAAGTGGAATAAATGTTTTCATAAGTCATTATTTTTTTTGTGGGTACCTAGAATCGCGGGATCCAATTGAAATATTTTCTACATCTTGGAAATTAATCCCAACTAAGATGTTTAAATTTTGGTTACATTTGGAGTTAAGTATGCGAAAAAAATATTTTATTAATAGACATGAAAAGTTTTCGGATCTCGATAACGGTTGGGAAATCGTGGTAAGTGGAAGGCGACCATTCGAATGCTTACTAAATTCTCTACAAAAAATATTCTGAAGCAATATTCGATAGGGCAACGTCAATCAGAGATATAAGCGCTTAAAACTTAAAAAGTGTAAAAACGTCTATTGAAACGGTTTTTCTCATTGTTTATCTCACTTTTTAATTGGCTGTTTTTTGTTTTAAATTTCATTTATCAGTAAAATTAGTATTGTAGTAAAATAAGCTAAAAAACGGTGAAAGGTAATGATAATATGTATGGATGACGTATACATAGTTTGTTTTGATTTCTCCTGTCTATATAACCTTCCTCATAGCCTCCAACTGAAGTTATTGTTATTTTTTATTTTATAGAAAGATTTAACCCACGACAGAATGGAATTTTCTTCGCCATGAAGCACATATTTACAGTTGATTATAACAGTAAAATGAATTTGCTAGTAAAACAAGATACTTAAAATGACAACGAATTTTTGGTTGTTTAGAATAGAGCCTTCTTAGCAGTAGCCAAAGAGTAAGTACGTTTTCAGTTGATAATTGTATTGACTTATACAGATTAAGAATTATCCGCTTCCGTGTAAGTTGGCTACTGTCAGGATCCTGTGATTTGTGATGCTAATCTATTCCATTTCTTCGAGATGTACGTAACCGCGCTAAGATGACGCAGTTCCTGCGAGTCGGACTTTTTCGTAAATATCTCGATAACGGTTGAGAAATCGTAATAAGTGGAAAGTGACCATTCGATGCTTACTAAATTCTCTACAAAAAAGGTTCTGAAGCAGTATTCGATGGGGCAACGTCAATGAGAGATATAAGCGCTTAAAACTTAAAAAGCGTTTGTTTTGTTGTTTTAAAATGGTTTTTCTCTTTCTTTATCTCACTTTGTAATTGGTTGTTACTACTTTTAAATTGCATTTATCAGTAAAATTAGTATTGTAGTAAAATAAGCTAAGAAACGGTATAAGGTATTCATAATAAGTTTGGAGTGGCTGTGGTAATCAAGATGGCAGTGGCTAATCATGATGACGTACGTTGTTTTGAATTCTCCATCTATTATAACCTTCCTCATAGCTTCAAACTGAAGTTACCGTTATTTGTTATTTTATAGAAAGATTTAACCCACGACAGAATGGAATTTAATTCGCCATGAAGCACATATTTACAGTGGATTAACAGTAAAACGAATTTGCTAGTAAAACAAGACTTAAAATACTTAAAATGACAAGGAATTTTTGGTTGTTTAGAATAGAGCCTTCTCAGCAGAGACGTAAGAGTAAGTACGTTTTCAGTACATAATTGAATGGATTTATACAGATTAAGAATTATCCGCTTCTGTGTAAGTTGACTAATGTCAGTTTCCTGTGATTTGTGATGCTAATCTATTCCATTTCTTCGATATGTAACCGCGCTAAGATGACGCAGTTCCTGCGAGTCGGACTTTTATTTAATATAAATAAAAGTGTAAAGAAAATCAGCTAGTGTTTTATATACCAATAGCAAAGCATTCCGAAAAAAACCTTTTGAATGGAAATTCAGTCGGAGGTCATCGCGCGCAATGTGTGTGTTTGTTTGGCTACACGAATCAAATCAAAAATATATTCAAGATGATTTATGAGAAAACGTGAAAAACTATAATTATGGGTTTTAATGATCGAAAACGACGGAAATGTTTTCCAAGTGTTCCAAATGTTTGGTAAAGAGGAAGTGCAAAATAACTAAATTAAGATACATTTGCCGTTTCGAACTAAATTTTGTTACCTAGGCATGTCAGAACAACACAAAAACATTTCAATATATATTTATGTTGTAAACTAAATAAGGACACACATTTGGTATAATTGTGTAGAAAAATCACACACACACATATATATATATCATATATATATATATATATATGTATATGATTTTTCTACACACTTATACCAAATGTGTATATATATATATATATATATATATATATATATATATATATAAATGAGTGTGTATTTAATTTTGTAAAATAGGGTTCAAATCCACAATTCATTGCGCCTTTATCAAGGATCAAATGTGTCATTAAACCTGGTTTTTGTTGGAAATCAATCCAACTTTAACTAAGAGCCAAAATCTTCTTATTTATTCAACGACGACGAAAAGCTATTAAACATACACGAGCATCGATCAACAGCTAGCCCCTTGAATACTGAGAAATAGTTGGTTTCATATTTTAGAATCAGTCCATAATAAGCTAATCAGCTCAATAAATTATCCCACTTCTATGCAAAACTTTTTTTTTTTTTCATGGTATCTTGTGCAAAGAATTTCGTTCCTCAATTATTTTTGCAAAGTTTCTTTGAAATAAATAAATAAATCGCTGAAAAAAAAATCTCTCAAATGTAGTAAATTATCAGTATATGAGCTTTGAATAATAATAAAAACATTAATTAGTGTTTCCGACGTTTTGCAATGGCGTAGATAATTATTGTATGAGTGCTAGCATGTAAATAACTTAAGTACAGCAAATTCAATATTCATAAGAACCTAAAAACCCATCATTAACATGTTTGTGAAGAAAATTACTAGTCGTTAAAAGGAGGCGATGAAAGGTGTTAATGTTCTGGAACATCCTAATAGGAAGCCTAGGGAGCCTCTGAAAAATCCGAATGGTGGTCAGGAGAGCTTATGGAATCCTGTGGAGGAAATGTATTGATAACACAAGTCGAAGGCGCTAATATCCACGATTTGTCGATGCGCCGTAAAAAAAAAAAAAAAAAAAAAAAAAAAAAAAAAAAAAAAAAAAAAAACAAGTCTACACTGATTTGGTAACAAGGAAGTGAACCACCATTTTGGGCGTTTTCGGGTGTGCTGAATCAGAATCTCATATTAGTTTCTTTCCCTATACGTCAAGTTTTTAAAATATAGGGCTTTTAATTTGTTTTTTTATGATACTGATTCTTCAAATTTTCCCTGTCTATAGACACTTTTTTGGCATTCTGGTTTCTATAATTTTTTATGCTTTTTGGGATGGAGAATACAAATACGGTACTCGATTCCTTGGCAGTAGAAACAGTAGATGACAATGGAGTGGATATAATGTCTAACTCCATCGTCGATTTAGTGGCAATAGTAGTTTCTGAAGTCTCAGAATACGAATTATCACTAATAGTATCGGACTCCATAACTGAAAGAACGGTAGTAAAGTCTGAAGAACCTGTATTTGACGTGTTGACAGCAGACATAGTTTTATGTTACAGATGGTTCGTTTTTGTAAAAAATATACTTTTAGTAAACAAAAAAAAAAATGCAAAAAGGCAGTAAAATGCCAATTTTTCACAACTTTAAATGATTATTTTACAAAATATAAAATTGGTAGGAAAGATGTAATTGCAAATTGGGATTCCCATTAAATTTCCTTTAAGAAGGAAATTTTACCAACTCATTTTTGTCATTTTGAAAATTCTAATAGCTGTTTCTTAAAGGAAATTTAATGGAGAATCCAAATTCGAAATTAGATTTTCCTACCAATTTTATATTTTGTTAACAATTCATTTAAAGTGGTGAAAAATTGGCATTTTACTGCATTTTTGCATGTTTTTTTTTTTTTTTTTGCTAAAAGTATATTTTTTACAATAACGAACCAACTTATCAAACAATCAACTTTATATTCGTATTCTCCGCCCCAAAAAGCATTAAAAATTATAGAAACCAGAACGCCCAAAAAAATTCAGTAGACAGAGCAAATTTTAAGATTCAATATATAAAAAAAAACAACTTAAAAGCCCTATATTTTAAAAACTTTATGTATAGGGAAAAAACTAATGTCAAATTCTGATTCAGCACATCCGGAAACCCCCAAAATGGTGGTTCACTTCCGTGTAACCAAATCTGTGTCGACTTGTGTAATTAATGTTATTGTGTTTAAATTAATCTTAACGCATTCATAAAGCTGTCGTCTTTTGGGATTACGTACTGTAGATAGGATTTTAAATTTATGAATGCGACATGCCACATTAATTAACACCCGAACAACATTAATTACAAAACGGACAAACAAGACATTTCCCCCCATTTACTCCATCTTGTTTCATAAGCTCCACTGACCTTTACTCGGGTTTTCACAGGCCCCCTAGGATTCCTATTTGGGTGTTCCAAAACATTAACACTTTCCAACGCCTCCTTTTAACAACCAGTAGGTCTCTTCTCTTTCATCCTTACCTAGTTGTACTGCATTCCTTTGATATTGTGCTATTGCTAATGTGTTTCTCTGCAATTTTTTTTTTACTTTGGGCCTCTGTCAATTTTTGTTAAAAGTTTCAAATAGCAATAATCGCAACTCCGTCGACCTTCCTTGGTTACGATATTGCTTCTGCGCAAGTTTTTATATATATATATTGCTTGTTAAAAGTTGAATCGACTAGCCGCGATTAAATAATAAATAAATAATTTTTGTTACCTTCTATCAATTAATTTTTCTATAACAGTACTGATCAATTTTTTCATATAGAAAAATCCTTTGTTTGCTAAAAGTCTTTTTGAAAAATCGTTTCGTAACCAATTTTCATGGTGTATAAACCACCGATTTTCGTACTGTTGTGATTAGTCTCGTTTTTGATTATCTACATTTATTTTTTAGCTGAAGAAGGCAACCAAAGAGCATGTCAAAACGTTCGGAAGACACAGTTTTAGGAAAATATCCGAAATAGCCGAATCCCAACCATTCCTTGACTTGAGATGACTTGTTCGAGTCCCACCGGCAGCAGGAATTTTCTCATCTCACGGCTCATTGAGAAAATTCCTCGCAGCACCATGGATGTCGGCGACAATGATCTAGATGTCGGTGCACCGGGGATTTACTACAATGGGATAAAAAACATATAAATTTAAAAAAATACAAAATCATTATTCATCCATTTTTTATCCCCATTCGAGTAAACATGTTTATAGACTAGCAGTAATTTCGAACTAGGAAATTTAACCTTTTTAATGAAATTCCACGGAGAAAATCGGCTATTTTCGAAGCTCCTAAAATAAAATAAATAACTTTTTTAAGTATGTACTTTTTTTTTAAGTCATTCTAAACACTAACGTCTAGAGCTCATGGCTGTCTTCAGCCTATCGACCGACAGAAGAAGCCTTCCATGAATGAACTAAAGCTTGCCAACAACAGCGAACCATCGCGTGCTTAACAACCAGGTCGAGGGAGCTCTTTTCTCTTCTCTTTCCTAGACATTTCAATATCGAATCTTTCTTATTTTCAGCCTTAGAATTCATGTTAGCGCCCTTACATTAAGCAAAATATATTAACTATCTTTCTTTAGCTTACGCTGATTTTGAATAATCAAACTGTTTATTTTGAAGTTACCCAAGAGGATTTTCTTATTTAATTCAAATATAATAAAACATACGGGAGGATCATTGTTAGAGGTTTTTAAAAATATTCTACTTCTTTCTGATTTAACTTTAAAGTAATATTCAAATCTTTATTCTGGATTCTCATGTGGGAGATGTGTGTTCGATTCCAGTCTACAGCAGGTGGAGTTTCTTCATTTCAGTGGCCGTTTGCTGCACCATGGATGTTTAGGAAGGGTGGCGACCTATAGATAGCCCGACGCTAATGGCTTGGATGTCGAAGAGCCGTAAAAAAAATAAATAATAATAATGACGTAAGTCTTGTAGACATTTTGAGTAATTGATGGATTGTAAGACTGCAAACCATTTGTACATTATAACAATCACTTGCATCACTTTTCCGACTGGCTGAAAACAAGGGAATTGCACAAGACAGACGATATTTTCTGAATAGCAGACATTTATCTGTCCATAGTAATGAGTCCAGAACTTAAAACATACGGTTATTATTCTGCACATAACCCTTCCTTTTAATCCTGAAGAAGTACGAGAAGACGGGGATAATGCTAACTCCGCTATAAGACAGGCTGAAGCTACTACGGCGGTCTTGTACTGATTGGAAATCCCTTAATAGCCACTCAAACAAGGGTCGGTTAAAACCAGGCTTTCCAGGACTCATCTTTCAATTCTTTTTTTCCTTTCCTTGATAAATTTAATTAGTTTTTCGACTTGACAGACACTACAAAATCTATAATATTATAATATGGACGCAACTAACTGAACAATTAAAAATAAAGTTGAGAGATGGCCATCCCAACACGGAGAAAACAAACAAGAAGAACCAGTTCTGGCTCGACTATGGATTGGTTATCCTCAACTAACACACGAATACCTAATGACGAGGTGTAATAGTCCAATTTTGTTTCTCTCACAGACTGCCAGAAAAAAAAGAAAAAAAAGTAAATATTCCGAACGATATACAAGAGCTTAGGTGATGATAGCAAGTATATATACACATTATACATTCTACTTCAAGAATAAAATATTGTACGAACTTATTTAATGACCTTAATCACTGTTGCCTTAAAAACAACTGATATTAACTGTTATTTTCGTTTGTATTCTTAACTGACACCTTTATCACTTACATTTACAAATATATTAACCATGTTTTGGGTCTCCCCGCGGTCTAGTGGCTAACGCCCAAGCTTCCAATGCGGGAGATGGTGGATTCGGTTCCCACCTGCGGCAGGAATTTTCTCATCTCAAGGCTCGTCGTCAAGACCTAGAAGTCGATGCGCCTTAAGAAAAATAAATAATAAAAAAAAAAAACCAAGTTGGTTTCCTATGCTCGCTAATTCAAATGGTACTGTTCCTTGTGCAATCACCAAATCAGCGGAACAACGTCGGGCGTGGCCAGTACCTGAATGGGTGACCGACCACGTGCACTAAAAAAGGGTGGCAACCTGTAGATTTTCCGGCATTAATAGCCAAATTGTTGATACGCCCTTAAACGTACAAAAAAAATACATATATTAAGACTGTTACGCATAGAGATTGAAGGGGGGGATCAAAATTCATGGAATGCTAAAATTCAGCTTGTTTTTCTTACTTTTGTTTTCTTTATATTTCCGCGAGAGCGAAAGAACAAAATCGACAAAGGGGACGTTCCACCTCGCTGTGCGCTACTAAGATTATAATTTATTAAAATTAGTCTGCCTTCTTTTGAACGTTTTTATTAAAATACGTATAATACATTTTTATTAAATGTGTTTCCGAGTGCTTAAAGTGAGTTACTGTTTAATTATTTTCATAAAAGTATTAAATATTGTTGTGTTCTGCATCATATATATATATATATATATATATATATATATATATATATTCAATTCCACGATTTGTGACCTTTATTTATGTACATTTATTTATTTTCATAAACATGGCAAAGGTCCAAATAATAGTACTCCAGATTCTTGCACTATTTTATTTTTGATACGCCCGACGTATCAAAAATAAAATAGTGCAAGAATCTGGAGTACTATTATTTGGACCTTTGCCATGTTTATGAAAATAAATAAATGTATATATATATATAAATCACGTGTCTGTTTGTTTATTTATTTATTTGTTTGTTTGTTCCTTATAAAAATCCACACCGTTTGGCCGATTTTGACCAAACTTGGAATAATGGTAAGTCTTGATACAAGAAGTCTCGTAGGCAAAGTCAAAAATGTCTACGAGCTGTCTGTATGTATGTTTGTTCCTTATACAATTCCACACCGTTTGACCGACTTTGACCAAACTGGGAATAATGGTAGGGCTTGATACAGGAAGCCTCGTAGGCTAAGTCAAAAATGTCTACGAGCTATCAGTCTGTAAGTTTGTTCCTTACACAAATCCACACCGTTTGACCGACTTTGACCAAACTGGGAATAATGGTAGGGCTTGATACAGGAAGCCTCGTAGGCTAAGTCAAAAATGTCTACGAGCTATCAGTCTGTATGTTTGTTCCTTATACAAATCCACACCCTTCTTCCGATTTTGACCAAACTTGGCACACAGGTAGGTCGTGATACGGGGAGTGTCATAGGCCAGGTCAAAAACGTCTACCAGCTGTCTGTCAGTATGTTTGTTCCTTATGCAAATCCACACCGTTTGACCTATTTTGACCAAACGTGGCACACAGGTAGGTCCTGACACGGGGAGAGTCATAGGCTAGGTTAAAATCGTCTATGACTCACAGTTCGGAGATCACGAGTTCGAAACAATGAACCCAAATTATTACAGATTTGCGTTATTAGATTTTAATATTAATTATTTGGTTTCTAATTTATTTTTGCTTTTATAGATGCAGAAAATAGGTGTAGCGTAGCACGCGGGGTAACAGCTAGTATATATATAAATATAAACTAGCCTTAACATTAGCAATAATGTTCATTTCTAATCAACTAGGCTCACGATGATGGAGCTGTCAACATGTCCCTTAAAAGAACTGATAAAATCATTGTGATGGGTACCTTGAATTTCTTTTACCGTTGCCATTAGGTAAATATTTCATTAAAGTTGTTAGGCGTGCTGAAAAAAATCCGATGAAATTATTCGGGTACAAAGAGATTATTAATATACGTTATAACCGACAATAATGTATTGTAATATTATTGGCAGAAATGGTTACGCATTCGTGAAGAATAGTTCTCCGTATTTTCATCGCCCTGATGAAGGCTTGAATATCAAGCCGGACGTCGGCAAACAATAAAGCCCATTTTCACATGAAAAATTTAGTTTTGTTAAGACACAACGACCGAACCCTGACAATTTCTACCTTCACAATAATTTATGGATTTAGAGGGTTGTTAAGGTGTTTCCTAATTCAACCGAAATATCCAGTTTTTCCTTTTTGTCTTTTTATTTATTTATTATTGAACGCAATAAATAAAGCAACAATAAATTATTTAACCTACCAAGATAAGGTTTCCGATAATTTTAACGTATAAGTAGATCCATGCCACCTATATTTTTATTGCATAAGGTATATGTCATAAATTCAATACTATCTGGAAATGTTTGTTTTTGTTTTGAATTATTAAAAGTTGAATGAAATACTTGTACATGAAATCTGTACGCATAATAATTAATAATCTAATAACGATATTAAATAATATTTAAAAATAAAATAAAATTATGAATACAATAGTCTTGTAGGTGTATAATTATTAAAATTTATTTCACGAAAAATATATAATATCCATTGTATCGGGCTTGCTACATTAGTACATTGTTACATTCGGCAAATCGGAGACTTCATAGCATGGATAAACGAAATAATAAAAAAAAATAAAATATCTTAATTCAATTGTGTAAGTATTAATACTAGGAACAAAAGAAATTTCTGATGAATTAAAAGATATTAGATTTTTTTTATTTATTTTAAAAACGTTATTATTGATTGAAAAAAAAAACAATAATTTTTAGATTAAAACGCAATAGTATTATGAAAATAACGAATTGTGAACTCACATTTGGCCTAGGTCAGTAGAGTTGTTGAACGTTTGGTGTCACGGGGAGGACTTGTTGATACTGGAGGATCTCTGGGCAAAGGAGTAGGCAGAGCATGCGCACACCTACTTCTAAGCCCTCCGTTTCTTGGAGACGGACCTTGAAGGCCCAAGGGGGGTAACGTCAATGGGTTACAAATCTTCGCCTGAAGACTCATCATTCTAGATATGATACAATGAATTATGTAGTGTGTGTTTGCGCGTGTGCATCTATACTTTATATTTCGTCAAATATCTCATGTTTGGAGAGATTCCTGATGTTGAGAAATCAGGAAAGTGTATTTTGAAATATTAATAAATTTCCAACAAAAAGCGTACTAATACATTAAAATTCACCTTCATTAACTTTTAATTGATTATAAAAAAATTAATTTTCACTCTTTCTATTTATATAAACATTTCAAAAATTATGCAGAAATGCAACTTTGATGGATTTTAGGAAAGTTAAAAAGAAAGCCCAAAACTCAAGTTAAAAATTTAGAAGGTGAAAAATCATATAAAAGACAGTTAATAATTCTTAGTTAATAATAAATTGACGTTAAAATTTAAATAAATAATTTATCAAAGGTTACATTGGCTTTGCGAAACTGAAAATGAACTGGAACCGATTACAAGATCCGGAAGAGTAAACGAGAAATTCAGGTTTTCATAATCCATAGCCCCGCAAAACCTATGCATCCATATGTATATATATATGTGTGTGTGTGTGTGTGTGTGTGTGTGTGTGTGTGTGTGTGAGTGTATATATATATATATATATATATATCGGTCCCGTTACAAGCCCGAGGGCCTGAATCTTGACCATACAGCACACTCCAGCCGCCTGATTTTCCCCTTTGTAGGTACCCATGAAAGGCTGGGTGTGCCTTGGGAACGTTTGAATCCCAAATCCAACTCTCAAACAACTACGCTAGAAGATAAAATCTTTAGTACGCGTCACATGAACTTTGGTCTGCTAGAATTTGCGTCGAGTGCACTGCCACAGAACCAATGTATACATACATATTTGTCTGGTTATTGCCTAGCATCTACAAAATTGTCCGAGCTGGATGAAATGTCCGAATGGGGTGAATTGTGGTCTGCAATAACCTACGTTGTGTGAGGATATGAACGCGCTCGAATAAAACTCAAAAAAATTCTATTACATGATCCATGGGCTTATGTAAATAATAATTAGCTAATGCCTTTATAATTAGCGCGCTCTGATAATTGAGAAAAAGTCAGATAAGATTGCTTAATAATAATAATAAAGTTGCACAAATTTATAGGAATTATTCACAGGAGAGAAGAATTATTAATTTTTTTAGTCGAAAACAAGCTTCTAACCAATTCCATCGATTGTGGAAAATATGGCCAGAAATTAGAACGGTATTTAGCCGAATTTCTCTTCAAACGTGTTCATAAATATGAAAAGCGCTTAAATAAATTTTTCGGGGCTTACGTGCTATGCGTTTCCGCTCGCTCAAGAAGATATCAAAACTCTAGTCAATTCAACTCCCTAAAATTATTAAAATTCTACTAATTTTAGCGAGTTGGGTTGACTAGAGTTTAGATATCTTCTTGAGCGAGAGAAGCGTGCGGACACGCATTGCACGTATGCCCATAATGCGACAGGTTAGACGGGCCTTTAAATTTACAATTATTTTTTAATAACTAATTTATCAACGTTTCAAATGAGAGTTATTTATTTCCCTATTTTACATTCCTGCTCATGCGCATGTTTAAAAATATCGTTATTCGCGCTAGCTTTCATAACCTGCATAACAGTGAACTTGCTTAATAACGGTTTTTTTAACGGATTTATGTTTATTGCATCAAAATACCTGAACCAAAAAAATAAAATTGATGAGGAGGCCCCTAAACATCACAATTACCGATGAAAATAGTAAAATGCTGTAAAAAGAAAAGAAAAAAGTCCGTCACGCAGGAGCTGCATAACTAAGCACTTTCCTCAGAATTTGGGTAGTGTAGACTGCTTTCCAGAACAATTTTCTTAAAATATCCTACATAAATTAAATAAAAACATGAATAGTTCTCTTTTAAATTTGTAATGAGTAACTGATCAATTATTAATTTGCTGTTTACACATGGTACCTACTACACTACGTAATAAATACAAAAAAAAATCATATTATCGTATTTTGATCTAACGCAGGAACAGGATACAGTCACTCTAGTGGTAGAAAGCGCTCCTTGCGGCGGCTTTGTGAACCTAAGTTTGGCGGGCTTTTCTATTGAAATATATTACAAATTAAACCCCCGCTTTACGATTGACCGATTCAGCTCATTTTTGCAACACTTCTTTCTCTTGAGTTACCCACGACGTATACCGCGTTTAGTTACAATACAGCAGAAATTACGACCGGTATGAGTATATTAGGAATTTGGGTCCGGAGTAAACCCCCCCCCTTCTAATGAACCGATTTAGTTTATTTTAACAACACATATTTAACTGTAGATTACCACTACGAATACCGAGTTTCGTCGAAATATACCAAAAATCACGGCTGGTAGCGGCGAATTGGTATTGTGGGTCCGGAGTAAACCCCCCTTCCTAATGAACCGATTTAGTTTATTTTTACAACACATATTCACCTGTGGATTACCACTACGAATACAGAGTTTCGTCGAAATATACCAAAAATCACGGCTGGCAGTGGCGAATTGGTATTGTGGGTCCGGAGTAAACCCCCCCTTCTAATGAACCGATTTAGTTCATTTTTATATCTCCCTTTTCTGTCTATATTACCACTACGAATGCCAAGTTTCGTTGGAATATAACAAATATTACGGCTGACATAGTCAAATTAGTGTTTTGGGTTCGGGGTAAACCCCCCCTTCCGGTGGACCGACTTTGGTGGTTAACGAACTCGTTCAATCGTTTGCTAATTGAATGCTATATACCAAGTTTCGTGACGAAAAAACAAAAACTCTGGCCGCTATCGTGTTAACAGACACACATATATATATATATATATATATATATATATATATATATATATATATATATATATATGCATATAGATATATATATATATAAATTTTAACGGGGGTCATTTTCGGTGTCTACTAGGTAGGATCGATAAAGATTTGAAGACATTTTTCAAAAATTCCGTCTTGAGTCCAACCTCAATAGCTACTTTCCTTCGGAGGAAAGTGCTAAAACACATTGGGTTTATTACAAATTTTCAGGGGGTCAACTAAAAATTGTAGCAGCAGCATCTTTATGTCACTTTCTAGTTAATTAGACAGGATTTTTTTGATCGATTGAAATAAAACAATTTTTTAACCTATTTACGACCGATTATTTTTATCTAAAACAAATTATTTTTCACAGTTTTCTTCAAACTTAATATTTCCTAAAATCCTTGGTACTTTACTAGATTTTTCTATCTTTCAAAAGCATTTCGGTTTTTTTTTTTTCTTTCAGCTTATAGGTTAGTGCAAGAGCATATTTAGGAAATAATTTCGGGAAGGGCTGTGACCACCAGGGGTATGGAATACCTCCAAGATGCAGGGGGGATCCGGGAAAATTTTAAATATTTTAGTCTAAAATGGTGAGTTTTGAGGTCCTGCGACACCTAGAAAACCAGAGTAAATGTTGAAGAAATATTTCGTTTTTATTGGATTTTTTTTACACAATGGAAACGGCAGAATGAACTTATATCATTTTACTTTTAACGGAATAATTTGTCATTTTTGTTTCATTTCCATGATTTTTTAAAAAACTATGCAAAAATTTGTATTACACAGTATTGTATATAAAAAAAAAACACTAAGCACTTCTCATCTCACTCCCAGCCATCCATGCAATCGATTGGCATTTATACGTCTATGGGTTAGCGCTAGGCAGAGATGGGCATAATTTTATTAATAAATAAAAATACGAATTTATTCGTACTTCATATATTTGTAAATACGAATATAAATAAATTCGAATTCATAAGTGTGAATACGAATTTATTTTTATTCACGTATATAAAATATAAAAATGCAAATAAAATTTTATTCGCAAATTTTCCTGCGAATACAAATAAATGCATAGAAAAGATTGTAAATAATCAAGTGATTCCAAATAAATTCACATTAAAATATATGGATACAAATTTATTCACACTATAATTTGTGAATACAAATTTAATCACAACAAAATTTGCAAATAAATTATGAATTTATTCGAATTAATGATCAGATGGTACTAAATTTTTTTTTTATTATTTTATTTTTCATGGCGCTTAAATTCTAGGTTATTAGCGCCTAGATTCAATATTTTTTTGTTTTTTTTACCACGAGCCCGCGCGACAACCAGCGCGGCATCACCAGCCACGCTGCAGGGACATAGTTTGCCATCTGTAGCTCTGGCAGTCCATAAAAAAAAAACTGAATTTAGGCGCTGATAACCTTGACATTAAGCGCCTTAATAAAAAAAAAATAACTTTCGTAATATCATCTTAATACGAATAAATTCATGATTTATTTGCGAATTTTATTGTGAATAAATTTGTATTCACAAATTATAATGTGTTTGTATTCATATATTTTAATGTGAATTTTTTTGTAATTATTTGATTTTTTGTGAATATTTACAATTTTTTCTGTGAATTTATTTGTATTCGCAGAAAAATTTGCGAATAAAATTTTATTTGTATTTTTCTATTTAATATACGTGAATACAAATAAATTCGTATTCTCACTTATTAATACGAATTTATTTTTATTCGTAGGTATTTATAAATATAAGAAGTACGAATAAATTCGTATTTTTAGTTGCTATAAATAAAAGTATGCCCATCTCTGGCACCAGGGTAGTATGGGAGTTTCTTTTCTTTATATACTGATCGCCATTTTGTTTCCAAATACTTTTTAAATTTTTTTTTTCTTTATATACAAAACGTAAGACAAAAGAGTTGAAAAATATTACTTTGTTTTTTAAAGAAAAATTGGAGAAAATGATCTTAACTTTTACCAAACAAGCAATAGAATTTATATTTTTGTTTATAATATAGTTGAAATTTACCTGAGGGCTACTGTTGTAATAAAACTGGGCGTTCACGTTCATTTGTTCAACTGTTGCGACTAATTTCACGCGTATTACCACTTAAGCCAAACATTATTAGGAATCGCGTCACAGAAATTCGATTTATTAAGAATAAAGTCTAATATTTATTGAATTAAATGCTCAAGGTTTATAATTACTTTTAATCACGCCATATTCTCAAGACCAAAAGACGATCGCCCAGTGTTGCCACAATTGTAGACAAAAATTTGGAAGATTACCTACTTGAGACTTTTTTTAATTAGGTATAAAACGAGATTATTTAAATTATTGAGTAACTAATTGAAACGTACCGATAAGATGAATTGTTAGATTTATGTTAACCATTCACTTTAAATAAAAACATAACAAGAATTATTTGTGCTTAAGAAGAACATATAATTCTTGAGAAAAACATCAAATTACCACATACCTAACTGATTAGGTATACATACCACTTTATTAATAGGGACTTTCTGACATTTTCCTATTAATAAAGTTCAAAGTAAGTTAAAATGTAAACAATTATACCGGTAGGGGTTAAATTATATGTTGCTTTGTTTACCACATTCGAATTTAAATTAATGCAATTTGACACAATCATAAGAAGAATTCGATTTATTTAAAATATATTTTATTAATTTAAAAGTTGTAAAGATGTACGTCTTGCTGAAGTTTCTCCTCCATCTTTAGGAGAATGATGACATGAAATATCTGAAAAATTATCTGGCAACACTGAAATCAGCTGCTTTTTCTTTTCTTTTCTTTCTCCTTACCAAGTATAAGGTGAACTTTATACACACCTACAAGGCAAGGTTTCTTTAGCATACAAGAATAAATGCTTTTACCTTTATCTTTTCCTTAAAGTGGAAACCTTATATGTTCCAACTTTTTCATAGTTTTTGCAGAGGTAAATGAATGGTACATCGAAAACTTATGTACCAATTTATTAGAATGATATAAATGTAACTTTTTACCATTACTTCAGGTTTTTTTTTTCTTACAGATTATTGTGCCTACTTAACACTTCAGAGCATGGTCACCATTGAAATAAAAAATTGAATGTCCTCAGCTGGGAAAAATAAAATGAATAGAAAGAACATTAAAAGTTCCTATTCTAAGCTAAATCACACCAAATATAATCCTAAGTGGAAACACGCTAAGATGAATCATGGTGATGCAACATTAGTTTAAATTGGTTCAGTAATTTTGGATTCAGGATTTATATTTACATATTTTCTTTTTGTAATAATTCCTTAAAAAATAACTTCTCTTTGTACAAATGTGATATATTTTTTATGTTTCATGTAAAATGTTTTGGAAGCAATTCTAATTGATGATTGTTTGGGATGCCAAATATATCTGAAATAGAATAGTTCACTTTCTTTTACATTTTTGGGTTCAATGACTCAATAGAGCCCCTTATCCTCAATAGTGTCCTCTCAATCCTGCCTACTCTAGAGTTGGAGAAAAGTATCATAGAATATGAAAAAGAGTATATACAGAAGAAGAAACGGCCTCGACTGACAGACTATTAATATCCTCTTCTATACTTGGTAAATAATGATTCCAGAAAGTTTCACTCATAGCAAAATTAAAACTTTCAAAACATGTATTAATTTGCATGGAAATACAATAATGGGATTAAAACCCTGTAATACTAACAAATTAAATGATCTTTTATTAATAAAATATTATTTCATGATTACTATGAAAGGTAAATTGAAGGTAAAAAAAAAAAAGTCCGATTCGCAGGAACTCCGACATCTTAGCGCGGTTCCGTTCTTATCTCTAGTGTTTATGAAGGCATAGAATAGAAACAGTTATTACTTTGTTTAGATCAATAGCGAAACACCTATCCAAATGAAATCTCAAACAAACCAGTCTTGAAAGGTCTTGATTTACAATCTTACCTGTATGGGTCAGCTATCCCATAAGTCGGGCAGAAAGGCCTCCACACAGAGGCATTTGGAAAGCCTTGGGATCTCTCTCTTTGAACGCTACATTTTTAACAATAAATTGATCTTCTTATTTTACTTAATCTGTTTTATTGTCAAATGCATTATCCAACTATAAGCAATTTAAAAATAACAAGGAATAAAACAGACAAAAAGAATCATTCGAATAAACGAAATCAATTACTTTAAAGTTTTAAGCACTTATTTCTCCGATTGACATCGCCTAATTAAAACTTTCTTTAGAACCTTTTTTGTGGAGCATTTAGTAAGCTTTCGAATGGTAACCTTCTGCTTCCCAAGATTGTCAACGGTTTTCGAGATACTAACGAAAGTATACAAAGTTACCAAAACTTTTCTTGTCTGTTAATAAAATATTTTATTCTAACCCTTCCTTTACTCCAAACGTAACCAAAATTTCAACATATTAGTGTTGATATATTCGAACATGCAGAAAATGTTTCAACTGAATCCCATGATTCTAAGTACCCAAACCAAAAACAGTATTCAAAAACAATTTTTCCAATTTTCTCGAAAACGGTTAAAGCTATCGCCTTGAAAATAGTTTCATTCGTTTTCATAGCTCAAGAAGCCTATAAAACGAGTACTTACAAGCTTATGAACTCAAAAACGTAAGCGTTATGATTTTTTTTGCGCGAATTTCGCCCCAAACGCCATCTTCAAGTGGGCGGATTCTGCTGGTTAACGAACTTGACCTTTCAAATTGGAAGATGGATTTTTCTACCAAATTTCATCACAATTGGACCATTAGGGAAGCCAGAAATGAGCGAACAGACAAATATATATATATATATATATATATATATATATATATATATATATATATATATATATATATATATATATATATATACAAATTTGAACCACCGTTATTTTCGGTCTCTAGGGGTTCTGAAACGTGAAATTTTCTAGTCGGCACTTCCGGATTGTTTCATTGTATCAACCTTATAAGCGGGGTTCCTCCCTATGGGGGAGGGAGGAACCGCGCTAAAAAAAGAGAAGTATTATCTCTTTAATAAAAATTATGGTTTTTATACATTATTTACTTTATTCTATTCTTCAGAATTTCACAAATAAGACATATTTTGTAAACCAACAGTTTCATAATGGTGCACATAAGATATATTTTAACACTTTTGCTGCTGCTGCCATTGTTTGGGAATACCTCAGTATCGGGAGCATTTTTTGTTTGAAGTTTTCATGAGACTTTTTTTTTTCATAAAAAATCTTTCAGTCAGCCGATTTGAAAACGGAAAACACTGTTGGAAAGCCCAAACAATACTGAAGGCAACTGTCTTTACCTGGAGCTGTAAAAGTGAATCCCCTCCTTAGCCTTTTGAAACTAAAGGAAAAAGCAATGGACGACTGTCCTTCTGAAGGGACATTCGTAAGCGGGTAGGATCGCTAGTGTCCTTCCGTAATGACGCCCGCAGCAAAAGTGTTAAATAGAAGTTAATTTTCTTCATTTTTAAACAATTAAATGGTTTTATCCTCAAACCATGCTTATAAAAATAGAGTTCTTCTTACATGTATAAAAAAAAAAATCCTTCCTCATCTATAAGGTTTCTGTTTACATGACCAGATCATAGGCACGATTTCACTCCTCCTTGGAACAGTATTCAATGAATGATACCAGATAAAATGATGAAGTTATGATTCATCTCAACGGGAATAAAATAAAAAATAAAGAATATGGTTCTACATCATTTTTTGTTTGTAGGCTTTACAGGAACATCAGAAGAGTAGACCTGGACATGAGGTCAGAATTTCGTAAGTCGTAGGTCAGCAACATCACGGAACCTTGCATGTGACATGAACCAGAACCACCAAACCTATACTTTTATTTATTTATAATTTTCTTGCAGTCACAACTTTTTCTTTGTTACAGTTTTACAACTTTTCAAACAAAAAGCAAATTTCTTTGCCATTCTGTGAATACAACACAGTATTCAATTACAAATAGAAGGGCAGTATCTCATCCCCATGTTTCAAACTGAGCACTCATCATACGATGAACAGAGATTGGCTGAAGTGAAGGGGGCAATGTTAAAGGATCATATATTTGTAGCGGTGAAGGAAAATCGGCCTGTATTTTCTTTCTCTCATTTTCAGGTAATTTTTCATCTCTCTTCTTCAGCCACTCTTCAACAGATGGAAGTTTAGCATCAGATGCCTTTTTAAATTTTGCAACTGTAAAAAAAAAAAAAAATCTAGTTAAAATATAGAGAAAATTCATAATTCTTTGAAAGACTCATTTATATGATTAAATTCGGTTTCAACTAAGAGGAGAACTCGATTTTAGAAACTTCTCCTAACATTTCTGAGAGAAGATTGAGATTGACAATTAAAGACAAGAAACAAAAATAAAACAAAATTATTTTATAAGGATACTAATAAATTTTGCCATTCTAGAAACCAAATATATGTGTGTGCCGTCTACAAATGGATTTCAAAAACATAAATTGAAATTAATTTAAAGTCCAATGGATGCACCCTTAATAATCACCTGGATGGGCACACTAGACTATCAGATCTATACTCTGACGAGCGTCTACTCCAACCATCCCTGGCAGCTTCATACTTCAAACTGTAAACAATTGCCTCGATTCGTCATGTCTTGTGCGACCATTAGAGGGATAAGAAAACAAAATCATACATAGTTCTCATTGTGTGTTGTTTAAATTATTGTCTCTGGAGGAAATTATCACTAAATCATTTTTTTTCTTGTTAATTTATTTGTGAGCACCTTGCATCGAAGGCGATTTGCCCTCTAAATAAATAATATTATTTATTAGTAAATAGAAAGATTTTTTTTTTATTTTTTGATTTGCTCATGTTAACTCACTGATCATCGAGGCTGTTTTGGAAATATGCGAAAGAAAAAGATGGCTGTGTCATTGCACTTCTAGATGTTACTGGTGCATTCGACAACATAGGCCATGCCCACTTAATAAAAAGCTTAAGGCAGAGGATTATTACCTGGTTTTAAAAATATCACAACCTCCTTACTTTCTTATTACAAAATTCAAATTCAAGTTGGCATAAACAAAACAAATTTCATTGATGTCAAATGACGAGTTCCCAAGGAGGCCCTCTGCCACCTGCACTCGCTGAAATTCGCTAACCGCTATGGTTATAAAATTATCAAAAACATTGCTAGGGTCATCCTTCCCAAATTCACTCAAGCAGTAACAGCATGGAATAAAAAATCAGCAGAATGAGTAGTTGACATAATTGTTTGGACCTTCAAGCGATTGGGTATCTATCCGACCAAAAGTACAGCAACAATTGTTGAGAAAGGATGAAATATCACTTTAAAGTATGGAAAATATAATATCGATTAGTGAACAAATAAAATACCTTGGATGTTCAGAAATTAACTTTAAAGAAGATTCTGTTCGTAAATTGGCCAAAAATTTACAGTTACTGACATCAAATTTATTAAAGCCTGATCACTTCGAACCAGTGCCTCTAAATAAACTTCCTCAGACCTTACTGGAAGTCGTGGATGTAATATTCCGAAGGAGCATGAAAGCTAGGTCAGCCTTAATGCTTGCAACGGAATGCTTTATGCACGTTGTCGGGTCGCTTCGATGTCACTGGTCTATTGCTCAAAAACTCAATGGTGTAACCGGCGAATTGTTTCAATCCTTTTTTAAATACTGTACAAGTGGAACAGTGATTTATGAAAAAATAGATGGTTTTTGAAATTAAAAGGTCACAAAAAGACTTTACATTGTCAAGTAACATTTATTGATTACTATATCATTATAATTAAAATGACTGTCAATAATATTCCAACAGTTACAAAGAGAAAATTGATTGTTCTTTGTCATTGTCTTTTTTAGAATGCCTTCAAGTTAGTTTGGATTCTGGATGGAATGAAATCCATTTGTAAAATTTCACAGATTCACACCATTCGGCCGGATGTGACCCTAACCTAGAGACCTCACAGTAAAAGAAGGGCACCTTGGGTTTATTCTCTTTATCGGGTAAGTTTGATAAATGCGTATTTTTGTCAATTCTCTTAACACTCATAAGTATGTTTCCCTCTGAACATACTCAGGGAGGGGCAAAATAAACAACCCTTGTGTTGGAGCTCCACTTTAGGATTTGAGAGTTAATATTCATAGAATAATGGTTATTTTATTTATTTTTTAATCACATTTTTTAAATTATATTAAAATATTATTATGCCATAGATTAGAATTAATGACAAATTTGTAAAAAAAAATACATTTTCAATTTGCTAAAAAATAAAATATTTAATAAATTATATTACAAAAGAATTTTAATAAAACAAAAAAAATTAGGAGAATACCTTCAAAAGAGAGAGCATTTAATTCTTCTTTAGAATAATGTGTGAAGGTACAGGAATCCTCAAAAGAGCAGTAACCTGTTCGTCTGAATTTTTTACATATATCCTTTTTGCTTTCCTCTTCAATAAGAGTTCTGATATCTAATTGGAATTAATAATATATAATATAAGTGATATAATGTTAAAAAAACTATTTATAAAATGTCTCTTTAAATCTAAATAAAAAGAGAGCGCGTAAGAGCTTTAACCGCATGACAGAAACGGCCATTCAAGAATGTAAAATCCAGTCTTGGTACATAGTAACTAGTCAGCTCTAAGTTTCGCCTCTTTCATTTTTTTTACATTTACTTTATTTTTCTTCTTGGTGCTTTCCTATAATATATATATGAGTCATCCTTTTTCAAAAGGAGCCATGTCCATGAAAGCTAATTGTTGAGGAAACAAAAAAAACTATTACAGGATCTAATGTTTTTAATTTCCGTTGAAAGTTTTGTTTTTTTAAAGGCTATTGCTTTACTACACAGGGTTTCATGGCGTTTTACCCTTTTTCTACAATTGTTATTTTGGACGTGGGCCGTTTTGGAACTGTATGCTGGACAAGGGTCACTTTGGAACTGTATAAAATGGACAAGTTGCATTTTGATTTTGTACAATGTTTTAACGTGGTTTAACAATGAATTGTGTAATTTGCGAATTCATCATTATTCTTATTTACTGTTAAAACAAAATAAGTAGTAAAAGTTAGTATAAATATAGACTTAGATGCTATTAAGTCAAAAATGTTTAAGCTACTTTGCACAACTTCACTAAATTCCATCTCACAGCCCTGGTCTTCTGAATCGCCCCCATCAACTTCTATATTCTGGAAAAGTAATTTGTATAACTGCAAATTTAGGAGATTCTGCCAGTATGTTCCAAAATGCAGAGAAAGAAGTTTCCCTACATTTGTTTTTTTCTTCTTCCTTATTGGTATACCAGGCGTCAGTTCATGATTTTCAAAAGTGTTTTTCATAGGATAAGAGTCTTTTTAAGGCCTTAATATTTTATTCACTGGAAAGAGCAAGAAAAGCTTAATCCAGTGGTTCCAAAATCTCATTTTCGAAATTTTGTGGGCATGGGTCCTTTTGGAAATGGATGACTCATATAGAGTATGTAGTTCTGTAGTGAACAAAAAAAAATTTTTTGAAAACCCAATAATTAGTACATATATTATCTGAAATAAGTTTTACCACAATTGTTACAATATATCGCAATAGTATTTCCAAAGTGACACAACTCAAAAATCGGTGTTTTTCTGTTATGACTATGAAAGACATGGTAAATATATACAGGGTGGTCCCAAAGGAAACCGCCATACTTGAGGGGTGTGTACAGCAAATAAAGTGTAGTTGAATGCCACCAAGGAGAAATTGTTACTTGCATTATTTTCCTAGATATAGGTGTTTCCGTATTTTTTGTCTAAACACTAGTTTTTCACAGGGAAAATTTAATTCTGTTGACATTTTCAAATTCTGCGTCAAATTTCCTATAAGATCTCATGTGCCTTGTGCAAAAATGTCTCAAACCAAATTCACAGTACCCACCCAAACAAATAACTTACCAAACATTTTGTCTTATAATGAGTTAATCATTAAAAGCCAAAATGTTTTGCTTATTAATTTTTTCTGTTTCAATGTACCACAATTTACTGATGCAAAGCATCCTTTCTTGGCCAGCAACACTTACTAACAAATTAGCCATGGTAATGAAATAATGCAACGTTTCTGAGAGTCCCATCTAACAGTAGAACAATAAAAATAAAAACCCTTTATTTCGTGATGTTATTTGTTTGGGTGGCTGCTGTAAATTTGGTTTGAGAAATGTTCGCACAAAGTAGATGAGATCTTGTAGGTAATTTGATGCAGAATTTGAAAATGTCAAAAAATGGTCAAAATTTAGTGTTTAGACAAAAAACACGGAGCCGCCCATATCCAGGGAAATAATGCAAGTGAAACTTTCTCCTTGATGGCATTCAACTACACTTTAGTCGGCGTACACACTCCTCAACTATGGCGATTTCCTTCGGGATCACCATGTATTTATCAACCATCAAAACTGTATGTACCTAGTTTCAGAGCTTGTACACCAGAGGGCACTTGTGTCACTCTTCCTGTCTTAATGCTATTCTCCCTACATAGGCAATAGTGACACATTTTCAGATGAGATTTTTTTGAGTTGTGTAACTTTATAAATAATAGTGTGATATATAAGTAAACAATAAAGATTATAATATTTAATCAATGTAAAAATGTATATTGATAAAAGTCTGTCACGCAGGAGCTGCATAACTAAGCACTTTCCTCAGAATTTGGGTAGTGTAGATTGCTTTCCAGAACAATTTGCTTAAAATATCCTACATAAATAAAATAAAAACATGAATAGTTCTCTTTTAAATTTGTAATGAGTAACTGATCAATTAATAATTTGCTTCCAGAGTTATGTTTACACATGGTACCTATTACACTACGTAATAAATACAAAAAACCTCATATTATCGTATTTTGATCTAACGCAGGAACAGGATACAGTCACTCTAGTGGTAGAAAGCGCTCCTTGCGGCGGCTTTGTGAACCTACGTCTGACGGGCTTTTCTATTGAAATATATTACAAATTAAACCTTCCCCCCTTTCCGATTGACCGATTCAGCTCATTTTTACAACACTTCTTTCTCATGAGTTACCCACGACGTATACCGCGTTTCGTTACAATACAGCAGAAATTACGACCGGTATGAGTATATTAAGAATTTGGGTCCGGAGTAAACCCCCCCTTCTAATGAACCGATTTAGTTTATTTTTACAACACATATTTACCTGTAGATTACCACTACGAATACCGAGTTTCGTTGAAATATACCAAAAATCACGGCTGGTAGTGGCGAATTGGTATTGTGGGTCCGGAGTAAACCCCCCCTCCTAATGAACCGATTTAGTTTATTTTTACAACAGTTATTTACCTGTGGATTACCACTACGAATACCGAGTTCCGTCGAAATATACCAAAAATCACGGCTGGTAGTGGCGAATTGGTATTGTGGGTCCGGAGTAAACCCCCCCTTCTAATGAACCGATTTAGTTCATTTTTATATCTCACTTTTCTCTCTATATTACCACTACGAACACCAAGTTTTGTTGAAATATAACAAATATTACGGCTGACATAGTCAAATTAGTGTTTTGGGTTCGGGGTAAACCCCCCTTCCGGTGGACCGACTTTGGTGGTTAACGAACTCGTTCAATCGTTTGCTAATTGAATGCTATATACCAAGTTTCGTGACGAAAAAACATAAACTCTGGCCGCTATCGTGTTAACAGACACATATATATATATATATATATATATATATATATATATATATATATATATATATATATATATATATATATATATATATATATATATATATAGATATATATAAATTTTAACGGGGGTCATTTTCGGTGTCTACTAGGTAGGATCGATAAAGATTTGAAGAAATTTTTCAAAAATTCCGTCATGAGTCCAACCTCAATAGCTACTTTCCTTCGGAGGAAAGTGCTAAAAACAAATCATAAAAATAAATAAATTATTAATTTTGATAGACAAATAAGTATTTGAACCTATAATCATCACTATCTTTTCGTTAATAAAAAGTCATTCAGTTGAGTCCTTTTGCCTCAACAAAAGCCTGTAGTCTTCTAGACATTAATGGGACAAGGTTTTTGGTGGTTTCCCTGGATATTTTCTCCCATTCTTCAAGAAGGATCACCTTAAACTCATTATGTTTAGAAAACTTTTCCAGGCTTGTGAAGCCAAACTACTCCAGTTTTCTAATGGATTTAAATTCGATGATTGAAGAGATGTAACAATCCCTCTTGGATGTAACAGCCACTCAAAAGTAATACGGTAGGTATCATTATCCTGCTCGAAAATGAGATGTCCCTCCAATATTTAATTTTTCTTTGCAATCACATTTCTTTAAAAAAAAAAAAAATACAAACTGCCACCACCCCCACTTGAAAGCCAAACACAAATTCTTCTTTTCAAGGGCTTTATTATATTTTCTCCAATCCCATAGATTCCATCACTTCCAAAAATATTAAATTCAGTTTCATATAAAAAAATTACCTTTTTCACAAAATTCAATAGTTAAACATAATTTTTGCAAAATCCAGTATTATTGGTTTTCTGTAAGATAATGCAGAATTTTGGGATAAAATATATTCTTTAATCAATGTAAAAGGATCACTTTTTAATGTTATCTGAATAGGAATCAGAATTCTTAGAATTTATAAGGTCAATAAACGCATTTTCTAATTCCGTTCAATCCATAAATATTTTATGTTGTAAGTAGTGGTTCGGGTGTCTAAAAAAATGGAGAGGTCCGGAGAGTAGGGTGGATGTGGCAAAGTTTCGTAGCCAAACTCGAACAATTTCTGTGAAAATACGCATGAGACAAGTTGACATGCAACAAAATGAACCCTTTTCTATAGACCAAGGACGGCTTCAGTATTGCTAATTTCTGATGCATGGCATTCATTTTGTTACAATATAATTCAGAGTTGGTGGTTTTGCCATAATTTAAGAAGCTGTATTGTATCAAACCAAATGAAGCCCACCATACTGTAACCATAACCTTTTTTTGATGAGTTGGGGACTTAGGAAAATGTTTTGCAGCTTGTCCTCTATCAAGCCACTGTCCAAAACATCCACTCGTACATAATCCACTTTTTATCACACATAACAATTTTGAGTCGATTTTTCTTTTGGCAAAGAAGTGCAGCACAAACTTTGTAGCACTGATTTTTTTGGCAGTCGTTTAATTGGTGTGGAACCCAACTTCGAGTTCCTTCTCTTTTGCAATCCCCTTGAGGTGGTCATGGATGGTCGATTTGCTAACTTTAAGTTAATCTGCAAATTCTCGAACTGTTATTCTGGAGTTTTCTTCCACCAATGATTGCAGAACATCGTCATCAAGAGAGGGAGGCCTTCTAAGACCTTCTTTACCTTCAAATTTTTTAAAACACCTTTGAACAGTGCACTCATTAACATGATCCTCACCCTAGACTTGGTTTATTTTTCTAGCGGTCTGGGTTCCACATTGAACGAGTTTAAACTCGTAAAAGAAAATCATACAAAATTCAAGATGTGGCACCATAGGAATGACTGAATTATTTTGAAGTAGCAAAATGCTGCAGAGATAAACAAACATTATCATTTAGAAGAGGATAAGTAACTGTTGACATTCATAGAAATGAATAATCTAGTAAACGTAAAAGATTATTATATATATATATATATATATATATATATATATATAGGATTTTTTAAAAGAAAACATAAAATCCTGCATTATTTTCCGAGCAACACAATATTTCTATGGGCTTCACTTATGAACAGCTTAGTCCAAAACATTTTTGTTGATCCGGTCTCTTTTTTTTTTTTTTTTTTCATTTCATAAAATAAAGTCTGTATGGTAACAAAATGCAGTGCAGAAATTTAAATTTAATCTTCGCACAATTTCACTGACTGGCCTTCATATCTGTGATAAAAGAAGACAGTTTCCAATTTTTAGACAACAACACTAACTAATGTGAACATTGCACTAGAAAAAGAACAATCCTCAGATAAATTAAATAATTATTATAACGAGGAAAACATCTTTTCGGCATTTGCCAACGCCCATAGCCACTTTGAATGCACTCGTTCCTGTTGATCACCGAAGTTAAGCAATGTCAGGCGTGGTGAGTACCTGAATGGGCGAATGACCACATGCTGTTAGCATTATAAAAGGGTGACAAACTGTAGATAGCCTGGCGTTAATAGCCCAATTGTTGATATGGCGTTAAAAAAAAAATTAAGTGGCTAGTAGATATTGGAAAATCATGCCATTAGCGGAAAAAACAGTTTTTATTCTATTGTGAGCAAGAAGGGGCGGAAATCCACCTCACCACTTGTAAAACATATTTCCCGTGCTGTTTTTCCTTCAACTAGAACTATACAATAATCATCTACTCTTATAATGTTGACTTTGTTTATAACTTGCCTATTAGAGCCATTTTCATCTTTCATCCCTTAGTCATTTTTGAGCAATCGCTCTTCTTCTTTAACTTTTTGTGTAAAATTTGATCTGCATTCTTCTCATATTCGTGGTTTTATCTACGTGAATTGCCTCAATTGTTGACATTGATGATGGTTTACTTACACATGTTGATTCTACACAGCTCATGTTAGTGACGTCCTTCCTTCTTCAGGCTGATTGGAGGAGTCACCATCTTCGTCAGTCATGGAGTTTCTCACTTTCTTTTTCAGACGAGAAATATTTAAAAGTTATTTCTTTTAAGGGATTTTTCTTCTTTTTTGTTCAAGCTAGGCTTGGCTCTTTCTTTCTTGGCGATTTCAGCTGTTTTTTGTTTTTTTTTTAATGCAGGACCTGTCATATGATTGACGCTCCATTCAAGAACTTTTAGTTTCCAACCTTCTTTAAATGTTCGGAAACCTGATACATCCATAGATTGGATAATG
Source organism: Gonocerus acuteangulatus (assembly GCA_946811695.1). NCBI lineage: Eukaryota > Metazoa > Arthropoda > Insecta > Hemiptera > Coreidae > Gonocerus > Gonocerus acuteangulatus. Next base: position 58,474,615 of record OX328126.1, read on the forward strand.
TGAGAAGCATTTGGAGGTACCGTCACTAATAACCATTGTATCACAAATAGATTAAGAAGTTGTGTGACCATTTCAAATTGCAGAAATAAAAAGGCCATTATAAAAAAGGCCGTCACGCATGAGCTGCATAACTAAGCACTTTCCTCAGAATTTGGGTAGCGTAGACTGCTTTCCAGAACAATTTGCTTAAAATATCCTACATAAATAAAATAAAAACATGAATGTTCTCTTTTAATTTTGTAATGAGTAACTGATAAATTATTAATTTCCTTCCAGAGTTATGTTTACACATGGTACCTACTACGCTACGTAATAAATACAAAAAACCTCATATTATCGTATTTTGATCTAACGCAGGAACCGGATACAGTCCCTCTAGCGCTCCTTGCGGCGCCTTTGTGAACCTATGTCTGGCTGGCTTATCTATTGAAATATATTAGAAAGTAAACCCCCCTTTCCGATTGACCGATTCAGCTCATTTTTACAACACTTCTTTCTAATGAGTTACCCACGAAGTATACCGCGTTTCGTTACAATACAGCAGAAATTACGACCAGTATGAGTATATTAGTAATTTGGGTCCGGAGTAAACCCCCCCCCCTCCTAATGAACCGATCTAGTTTATTTTTACAAGACATATTTACCTGTAGATTACCACTACGAATACCGAGTTTCGTCGAAATATACCAAAAATCACGGTTGGTAGTGGCGAATTGGTATTGTGGGTCTGGAGTAAACCCCCCCTCCTAATGAACCGATTTAGTTTATTTTTACAACACATATTTACCTGTAGATTACCACTATGAATACCGAGTTTCGTCGAAATACACCAAAAATCACGGCTGGTAGTGGCGAATTGGTATTGTCGGTCCGGAGTAAACCCCCCCTCCTTATGAACCGATTTAGTTCATTTTTATATCTCACTTTTCTCTCTATATTACCACTACGAATACCAAGTTTTGTTGAAATATAACAAATATTACGGCTGAAATGGTCAAATTAGTGTTTTGGGTTCGGGGTAAACCCCCCCTTCCGGTGGACCGATTTTGTTGGTTAACGAACTCGTTCAATCGTTTGCTAATTGAATGCTATATACCAAGTTTCGTGACGAAAAAACAAAAACTCTGGCCGCTATCGTGTTAACAGACACATATATATATATATGCATATATATATATATATATATATATATATATATATATATATATATATATAAATTTTAACGGGGGTCATTTTCGCTGTCTACTAGGTAGGATCGATAAAGATTTGAAGAAATTTTTCAAAAATTCCGTCATGAGTCCAATTTCAATAGCTACTTTCCTTCGGAGGAAAGTGCTAAAAGTTGTCAGTCAACATTAGGAACAGAATGTCAAAATTAGGAAAACATGTTGTCAACTTAAGGTTCCAGTCATAAGAAATTAATCAAATCAGGATACATGAATTTCTAATGAAAATCTCAACTAAATGTTTCAGTCTGCGTCAAGAATAGGAGCCCTGGTTGTTTATTGTGTTCCCAATGTTGACACTACCATTATCTCAAGATTTTTTTATTTAACTTGAGTCAAACCTTTTACAGTCCATAATTTAAGTATCATAGAGTTCATAGAGATCACAAAAAAACAATTTAATGCACGCATTACAAAAAAAAATTCTTAAGAAATATTCTTAATCTCTTATCTCACTAAGTGAAGAGAGCAGCAGGAGTTGACTGAATTAAGTTACTGAATGGACCATAGTGTACACACTTGTCCACTAACGTGGGAACGAGTAATTGTCACTTGCCACAAAGCCAGCTTACTGAGAGGGACGAATGCTAGCTCGTGTAAACTAGGCATAATACACAGAAGTGACATATTTCACTTGCCATGATGTATCAATAATATGATATACAGATTGAATGCTGTCCATTGGATTTAACATCAACAAGCAGTATTCTGATAAAATTAAAATAATTCATGAAGATAAATTTAGGTCACTAACAGGTAGATAGCATCATTTAAACTATTATGGTGGTTTAGTGCCATAAATAACTCGTGCAAAAATGATTTCAAATTTATATATTTGGATGTTTTTGAAATTATATAATAATAATTGTAAGTGAACAAACCTCGATTAGCTGCATAATGAGCTACCCTATTTCGGGCATGGTTAATGCTGTTTAGATGTTTTCTCCGGCTTTCAATATCATCAATGAAGGATCTGTCACAATAATCACAATAGTACCTTCTTCCCATAGTTTCAAAGAAAAAAACACACTTTTAAAAATTCACCAGGCAGGAACTGCATTGCTCATCTTAAACAAAAATAGTTTTTATTCAGAACAGAAAACATGAATAAAAAATGGGTAATTGTGAGTGACTGCTGCCCTAAGCCCTATCAACATGAAACTTGGCATACTTACTCATTTTGACCTAATTAAGAAGGTAAAATTAAAAGTAACTCGCGGTCAGGCCTAGAAAACTATTTATTAAGCACTAAAGTTGAGTGATATACAGGTTACAACAGCTGACGTAAACAAACTATTTCTTAACACGCGCATGCGCAGGAATGTCAACTTGGGCGGGAAAGACTTGCTGATTCAAATGTACGAAGTGTAATTGAAATTTAGACTCACCTCAACTGTCGCTTTTGGGCATACTTGCTATGCGTTTCCGCTCGCTCCGCTCGCTCAAGAAAACATCAAAACCCCTAGTCAATCCAACTCGCAGAAATAAATATAATTCAAATATAAATAATAAACAAATGAGGTAAACCTGAAGGAGAGCGTCCTCAACACCGATTTTCTTCAAAGTTTGCACTATAACGTATTTTCATGCACTAAACACGAATCCGTTGAAAAAAATTGTTGTTCTCAACCAGGAAAGAAGTTATTTAAAAAAAAGGTTCACTGTTATGAAGGTTAGGGAAGACTGCCTTGGACGACTTTTGGGCATAGAATTCTTTTTATTTCTGCGAGTTGGATTGACTAGGGGTTTTGATGTTTTCTTGAGCGAGCGGAGCGAGCGGAAACGCATAGCAAGTATGCCCAAAAGCGACAGTTTACGACCAAGTCAGCTACCACAAGGTGAGTCTAAATTTCAATTACACTTCGTACATTTGAATCAGCAAGTCTTTCCCGCCCAAGTTGACATTCCTGCGCATGCGCGTGTTAAGAAATAGTTTGTTTACGTCAGCTGTTGTAACCTGTATATCACTCAACTTTAGTGCTTAATAAATAGTTTTCTAGGCCTGACCGCGAGTTACTTTTAATTTTACCTTCTTAATTAGGTCAAAATGAGTAAGTATGCCAAGTTTCATGTGGATAGGGCTTAGGGCAGCAGTCACTCACAATTACCACATCCAGATACCAGAAAAGTTATTTTTTCAAGGCAAAAATAAAATAGAGTTAGTAGGGAGTTATCTACTATCTACTAACTCAATGCGTACACTAACATTTTTCTAATTTCAGAAGCAATAGAGGGAAACACTTGATTGGTGGTTGAGGAATTGAACGAATCAACAGTGCACGAATTAATAAACAAATACAAATCCTTTCCAAGTTAAATAAGCAGGGAACTTACATTAAGCACAGCAGGATCACTACGTTACTGTCAAACAACATATTGCTGCTATTTCCATGAAATCTGTTTTATTCTACCGTGTATTCAACCCCATGAAATCACAGAGCTATTGTTGTACCAATTAACAAACTCTAGCCAATAAGCACGATGCAAGGAGATTTGATAGCAGAACTCTTATCAGCTATAACAATGCAATTACCTTCTATGAAAGGGTATAAACATTAATAGATAAAGGTGATTAATTACTGGTGATATTTTTATCGTGGTAACATTTGTTTTGAAATTGTGGTTTATTTTCCAACACACCTTCAAATTTAGAAATAAATAACAAATAGAAAGAAATGGTTAGTACTTATTGCGTTAAGCATGTAGGTTTCATAAATATTTGCAATATAACTATTTATTTATTTACTCAACAGCATGGGCAAGCAAAAATTAAAACTTCTGAAGAAGAAAAGGAAAGAAAGAAGAAGGAAAGAGAGCAAAAAGCAAAAGTTTATCGAGATGGAATGAGAAAAATATTTGAGAGAGTAAGGTTAATTTTTCCTTCTTTATTATTTAACAACCTTTATTTCATATTTATATATGTCTGTAGAAGGCAGAGACATTTATTGTAACTATATAATAATTGGGTTGTATTGGTTTAGTGTAGATTTTAAACTACCCGTCCTAATAAAATTGAATCTGTTAATTTTTTTTCTTATGAAACTTACTTTTTAGTAATCTTAATCACTTATTGGTAAATTATACTCGAAGATTATATAAGTATATTGTCAGAGCATTTTATTACTTCCTTATTTTGTAAAATACATAGTTAATTTTTGGGGGGATGAATAAATTCAAATGTGCTCACAAGATTGTGTATTTATGTAAAAAAAAAAACAATCAAAATTCTATTACATTTAAGGTTTTTATTTGAATTTCTAAAGTCCTTAATGTTTTTCCACAGAGGAAGAATGGGGAATTTGATGATGAATCATTGGAATTAATTAGTGACATTCTCATAACTAATCCTGATATTTACACTCTATGGAATTTTAGGAAAGAAATACTTTTAACATATAAAGACAAGTGAGTTACCTTAAATAAAATCTTAGCTAGATTATTTTGTGTGAACATTTATTTATTGCTGTTAATGTTTAAATATTTCAGAAGCCATGATGACCTTGCCTGCATTTTATCAAATGAAATGCGTTTGACGGAAATTTGTCTTCGTGCTAATCCTAAATCATACTGTGCTTGGTACCACAGACTTTGGTTACTTGACAATATGCCGTACTCTGATTTGGAGAAGGAACTATTTCTTTGCACCAAATATCTTAAACTTGATGAACGAAACTGTAAGAATATTTATTTGAATAATTTCATAGATTTGTTTATCACACACACAAATTTTAACGTCCATTTATTATTAACTAAATTTGTTTATCAGAGTAATGACCACAAAAACACCGGTTAAACTAAATTTATGCCCTTAACTTTTTTTTTTTTTTTGTTTTATTTTAAGGCATTTTAACCTCTTGGGTTATCAATGCCCCGAAAGGAGAAATGAACAATGAATCCGCCACTGTCTGGAGTCGAACTGGGTATCAGTAAAAGTCATTTGGAAAATTGATTGTTGAAAGCATTCAAAAAGAGCAAATATTTGTTGTTTTTTCAATTAAAGATTATTAACATATGCTCAATTTATTTTATATTCAATTTTCTAATCAAATATCTAAATCATTATTAGTTTATTCCTAATATCATCTAATAAAGCAAAATGTTATAGAAGAAGAATTTAAATTTTGGATACTAATTCCCTGGCTTTCAATTTATTAATCCATTTAGGATCTCCATGTGGCCCAGGATTCTCATGCGGAAGAAGTGGATTCTGGTTCCGTCTACAGCAGGTTGAATTCTTTGGTCTATGCGGACGTTGAATGAGTTACCTGCTCGGATGTTTAGGGAGGGTATCAACCAATAGATAGCCCGACGCTCATGTCCTAGATGCAAACGCCTTATATAAAAGTTATTTATTTATATTTTTGGATCATTGCCTAGCATTTCGTCAGTGTGGTCATGCAATTGGACTTAATCTTTTTTTAAATTTGTGGCATTAAGTTAAAATGTGCTTAACATTTTGAGGAATTCCACAACATACTTTATCAACATACTTAGGCCTATTATATTTTTGTAAAAATTATTTATTTAAATTTTAACGTCCATTTATAATTGACTCAGAATTTTATACAGGACGCGTTATCTATAGGTTAACACCCTTTTCTAGCCAGGATAGGGATGCTGCCTTTTATTTTTTCGAAATAAAAGCCACCCCTAGTGAGAATCGAACCCACAACCTTAGGCATGGAGTGCATAGCACTCATCGCCTCCGGGCCTCCTTTTTGTAAAAATACAATTACATTAAAATATTAAAAATTCAATTGATTACAATTTATTCATAAATAAGCTAATGAGAGATTATGCATTTTGATTTAATCTATTGACTTGATTCCTTTTAGGAATCATTTTATTTTAATTATGACTTGTTAACAGAATTTATTGATTGGGCATGGTGAGTTGAAAATTAGGTAACTATATTAAATTATAATATATTCATTGATTGAATATGAATATAATAGCTTGGTGCCAATGGCCATAGCCACGTTGAGTACACCGGTTCTCATTGATCACCGAAGCTAAGCAACCTCGGGCGAGGCCAGTACCTGACTTGGCATTATAAAAGGGTGGTAACCTATAGATAGCCCGGCGTTATTAGCCAAGTGTTGATACGCCATTAAACACAAAGAAAAAAAATAGCTTGGTTAATGGTAATCTATATAATATTGTTTAAACGGTATTCCTGCAGTATCTAATAATCAATATACTAATTTAGCATTCCTGAAGATGGACTAGTAGTCCAAAACGTTGAATTAAAATAAAGATATATGAGAATTCTGAAGGGTTATTCCTTATCTTGATTTGTATTATTAGTTAATACTTTTCACCATTTGATCAACATAAATATGCTTGAAACTTGCTTCATAAATGTAAAATATTGTTTATTTTTTAGTTCATTGTTGGGATTATCGTAGAGCTGTTGTGGCCAAGCTCGATGTTCCTCCTTCCGAAGAACTGGATTATACAACAGTGAAAATTGAAGAAAATTTTTCAAATTATTCTAGTTGGCATTATCGCAGTCAACTTCTTCCTTTGGTTCATCCAGATCCGTCCAATCTTCGACCTGTTGATGAACCTACTCATCTCACTGGTTAGCAAATTTAGCTAATAAAAATCATTAATTTCCATTATATATACTTAGTTTGTAGTTATTTTTTAAGAACAGTGTATTCTATTAATTTTAGAGCTTGAACTTGTGCAATCTGCTTGCTTCACTGATCCATCCGATTCTTCAAGTTGGTTTTATTTGAGATGGCTTCTTGGTCGTCCTTCACCAGAACCATGTCCAGTCCAGGCATTTGGGTCAAAAAGTAAATTGGTCTGCATATTCAATCAGCCAGCAAGTGCGCTAAGTAGTCCATGGACTCCCTACGATAAAGATAAATACATTTGGGTATGATTAATTAATATTATCTCATAGTATTTTTTTTTATTTTTCCTTCCATTCTATCCCATTAAGATTGACTTTATTTTTATTTTAATTGTTGATAATTATGGATTCATTGGTATTCATCTAGGCATCATTAATGTTAAAGAGTAATATCCCCTTGGAATATGGAACTGAAATACTAATTTTATTTGCTTGCTTTCTTCTAAAAGTGAGAATTTACAAATTTCCTTACAAACCCCTACAAATAATATTGCCAGCTATTCAACCTTCAAGAGTTATTCTATTATTTACCAGTTTCTTTCGTATTTAAAAGTTATTTTATTATCAATATCTTTTATTAATTACAATGATCAAAAGGAAAGAAAATCTGTAGATTTTTACTTCTTGCAAACTCTACATTATTTTTTTCATTTCTCAGCTCCAAAATCCTAAGTGTTTTATTCTTAATCATACTATTTCTAAATTTTGAATGCCCAAATGTCTTTCTTTTTTTTTTGTTTTATTTTATTTGTCACAGAACCACTTTTTTAATTTTTCTTTTTGAAACACTGAATCTGATTTCAATTTCTTTGAACAGTGAGGGAAAAACTTCTCAAAACTCGTTATATTGCTGAAAAAACCAGGTACGATATGAACTAGTTAATTTCATATTTAACATGAAAAACTCCTAAAGAAAAATATCAGCCATTATAATTAAAAATCATATTCCTCTGTACTAGAAGGAGCCCAAGATATTATTTTATATTCTGTAGTATCTTTGCACTGTGTGCTGCTAAATATTAATCTATTGTCATAATTAAAAAAAAAATATTTAAATTAATATAGCCACACGTTGATGTGCCAAAATGTTATAATATAAAAATAAAAAGTTTTATTTTTAATAAGTTTATTTATGTACGCCTCTACGTTAGGAGCCAATATAATAAAAATTTTATAATATTTAATTTTAAAAACTCTTTATCTCAGGGGTCGGGTTCGAGTCCAGTAAAGTAAAACAAAGATAATTTTAAATAATAAAAAACCAAAACAAAAGAAGAAAAACCTCATAGATAAGTTACATCCAGGCATAGGAATAAACAAGCATTACCTGATATAAAGCCAGCTCGGTATTCTGCATAGGAGGGGATCTTCTTTAGAATTGTATCTTCTTGTAACTGAACTGCACTTATGAGACTGTATCTTCTTGTAAACTGAACTATAGAGATGAGATTGTATCTTCTTGTAAACTGAATTGCTTTTAAATAGACTGACATATGAGACTGGAGCCACCTTTTCACAGACTGGCTTGTAACAGATTCTACTAGAGCTGCATCCGGAATGGCGTTGTTTCTTGGCGGGAGCGTCATACCGGTCTCCCCAATGCTACCTGTATCCACTGCTAGACCAATATAACAAATAATATTTGTTTATCCCAATGAATCTAACATATAATGAGCTTTTTGGATTTTCAGAATCTTCTGTGTTAAATTTAAAACTTTTAAATATGTAATGTAAAATATCATTACACTATATAATTTTAAACGTGATTGCTTTGTCCAACCCTAATTAAACATTTCCTTTTGAATTTTCAAAGGCTTTTCTAACTCTCTTATAAACTCCCTACCATTATATCAAATCCCTAACAGCCCCGTTTGACTGACATAACTGTATAGAATCCAGCTCTTTTAATAGGCCTTCGTCTAGCTTGTTATCACGCTGCCTTGTGGGTACTGCAATTGTGTAACTACCCTCCTCACGAGCTTCACACACAACATTTAACAATTTACTGGTGATATATTTTTACATTATCGTAAATTCTAAATAAAGATTTACATATAAAGAAAACTGTGATTCCTTCAGAGAGCTGAGAAAATCTCAGCTTTTACTTATACCTGAGACTTTAAGTTTTTGATTGAATATGAGGATATAGCCACTGGCATTGGAGTGATTGAAATAAATGCATGTCCAGCCTGGCGAATTAAATTTTCTGAATGAAAGCCTTTTTTAGTAGCAAAACGATTATTATATTATCTTTTTGATTCTTTATAGGAGAAGGTCTTAGATGAAAATGGAAATGATCATGAAGAACTAACATTCACTGTTAAATATACTGATGATGCTGAGAAGACTATAAGTTTAAAGAAAACTGAAGTGTGGAGCACCCAGCCGGTGTTTGATCCTCCAGTCAGTCCTGCATTGATGTCAGTTCTGTCAAGTACTCTTGATTCTTCAAATCAATTACTGGAACTTGAACCAGACAGCAAATGTAAGCCTTTTCAATTTATTGACAGTAGAATATCAGTGATTCAAATGAGCCCTCTTTTTTTCCTTTTTTTTTTTTTTTTTTTTTTTGTAGAATATATAGCAAGAAAATGAATCAACACTCATCTTAAGAAATAAGATCAATTTGTTTGCTTTCTGAAAATAATATCAGTACTTAGTGTTAATGAAAATTGGTCTTCATTCAAAAATATTTATTAAGGCTTTTATTACAAAGTATTCCTGAAGCCCTCCAAGTATTTATTAATGGCTTCATACAACATTATTTATTAATACATAAAAGCTTACTTTCCTAACATAATATTTATCAAGTCCATTATACATCAGTATAAATACTAATGTATAATGGACTTGATAAATATTATGTTAGGAAAGTAAGCTTTTATGTATTAATAAATAATGTTGTATGAAGCCATTAATAAATACTTGGAGGGCTTCAGGAATACTTTGTAATAAAAGCCTTAATAAATATTTTTGAGTGAAGACCAATTGCATGGAGTATCTAATGTATTGCCAAGGATTTTATCTAAGATTCTAATTATGGATAAAATCCTTGGCAATTCATTAGATACTCCATGCAATTTGATGAATTTTATGTTACAAAAATAATCAATATAGACTTTGGAATATCGGTAGCCTTCACCAGGCTCTTGCTCAGGCCTATGCCGGTGGATGGCGTTCTGGGTAATGGACTCGGAGGGATTGTGACTAGAACAGGCACTTGTACACTCCCCACGAGATTCTGCTGCGCTGAAGAATTGATAAATATCTTACACTTCACTAGCACTAATGGCTAATAAGCTGACACACACCAAATAATAAAATTTTTAAAAAAAACTTCATCCCAAAGTATTTTTTAAGGTGTTCAAACCAAAGGGTGTAAAATGCTTTGTATAAATCCAAGCAGGATAAGCTGACCTTTTCACCCCAGAAAGGGGAGTGAGACAAGGGGGTGGTCTGTCCTTCATACTTACTTCATTTCCTTCATACTTACTTCATTTGTACCCAAATGGTGGGTGCATGTGCATTTGGATGAAACTGGGAGGAAACTTAGGCCAAGACATTAAAAATTAAGAACCTCGTCACGGGCCAGCAGCAAATGGATGAAGATGTTCAGGTAGAAATTGGACCCTACAGGATAAGTAGTGAGAATGAATTCCCATTCCTTGGTTGCCTGGTAACCTGGAACAATGGAATTATCCAAGAAAAAAGATGCTTGAGTATTGATTCATCTAGGGTTGGTAGAAGGTTTAGCCCCATGGTCTGTCTATAATTTTTACTGATGTGAACAGGAATATTTTTAGTTATAAGCTCCTGTAGAAGTGCTAGGAAGGCGTGGAACATGTAGAGCAATGAATAAAGGATTCAGATCTGAAATAACGTTGTATTTTTATTATTGAACATATGCTACATTTAAGTGAATTTTGTAATATTAAAAGTCACAATAAACATAATAAATACTTTGATTTGCTAGCTCTATTAGTTCTCAATTTTTTGCATAATAGTTCTTTATATGCATACATATTTTTTTACACATATTATACAGTCAAGTAATTACACTGATTCCCTCAACTTTGTATGTTCTGTTACAGGGACTCTGCTAACATCTATAGTACTGATGCAGGCAATTGACAAAAGGAAATATCGAGATGAAATACTCAATCGGATATTGCTTCTTATTAAGTTTGATTCATATAGAAAAGAATATTATAATGATATCAGTGAGTAAATAAATACATTTATTTGAATGTAGAAAATGCTTGGACCATGCTTAATGAAATGTTAACAAAGACTGCTCAAATGTTTTGGAAATTACTTTCTCTCTGACTCCAAAGACATTTTGTTTTAGTTACTCTTAGATTTATTTCTCAAATATGAAGTTATTCAATTAATTTATAAAGAAAATATTAAAAATTATTTTTCCCTGTACTATACATCTAAGTTACAAGTTTAGGTTAACCCTTTCACTACCATTGTCTGCTCCAGCAGTCGAGAGTGGCTGAGCTCTGTGTACCGTTGACTGTGTACAAATCGGACGAAGGACAGTCCAGATGTACCAATGGCTTGTCCAACAGTCGAGAGCTTCTCATATCTCTCGCATTCTTTCTCTTCTCATTTCTCCAGAGCTATCTAACATTACCATACCTTATTCCTGCTTACTACTAGAGGGTGCTTGAATGTGAGCCTTAAAAAAAAAGTTTTTAACTCATGTGGTTTCGTGTGCAAAGTCATGGATCTAAAAGGAAAATGAGAAACTTACTGGACGTAGTTATTGAGTCTACATTTCTACCAACAGATCTATAGACATCAATATATTCAGTCTTCTGAATAACTTGGGCTTTTCCTATTTGTCTTAAATAATAGGCCTCTTGAACTGGGGATTTCGGTAAAGGCTGGACTTGTTGAAATTCGTAACATAAAGAATGAATTTGGCTCGAAGGCTATTGGGAATTAACGTTACCGATGGCGGCTCCACTATCGTTGACAAAATGGCGTTGAATGGAGGTATACCTGTGTCTTTTGTTACATAGTGATTATTGATAACAAGTGTTTATGCAGTTGTTTGTGGTTTTATTTCATATTATTGTTTTCATTAAGACACAGGGTTTTTGAAAGCTCTACTTCATTTGTGCACTGAAATATGTAAGAATATTGGATTAACAATGAGTTATATTGGTTATTGTGATGGATAAGCGAAAAGGGATGTCAATATTTTTCCATACCATTGTGAACAGCTTTGAATACAATAAATGTCTTTTATAATAAATATCGCATATTATTGAACACCAACAAATGATGAATAATTTGAAAATTGAGAAAATATTTCAAAATTTCTTTATTTCCACATATTACATGCACCATTTCATTTACTTATTAAGGTTGTAATTAAATTATATGAATATACTTTATCAAAAGGCACCGCTGAGCAGTATTATCAGCGGCATATTATTACAAACTTCAATCACTGCCTAATGAAGCTTGCACAAGCGATATCCTGAGTAATTGCAATCTTTATAAGTATGAACAACGGAGAAGTCATGTCCGACCTTTTATTGTAAGATTTCTTGAAATGGAAGAACTGTTTGTCTTGGAAAAATACAACGTTACAACTCACCGACAAACTTTGAACCCACCTTGGACAATACGAAACTATAACATAGACTTAACTCTTACAAAGTATCATAAAAAGGACCCAATGTCAACATTACTGCATACACAACATTTCACAGAATACTTCAAACAACACGAAAACTGCCTTAAGATATTCACCGATGGATCAAAAACTGAAAGCGGAGTTGGCTCGGCAGCAGTTATGCAAGAAGATATTTATGCCCAGAAGCTGCCCCCATATTTAAACATATTAGGGGCAGAATTATATGCCATCCTACTTGTACTCAAAAATATTCCATCTACACAACACAAACACATTATTATATACAGCGACTCTCTGAGTTCACAACAATGCCTCCAGAACCTGTACACAACCCACCCACTATGTACTGAAATAAAAGATAAAATCCATGACTTACAGACACGGCAGAAACATATAACACTATCTTGGCTGCCTGGACATAAAGACCTCGGTCAAAACACAGCTGCTGATAAACATGCTCGACATGTGACAGAAGAACAGACATATCAACAATTTGATTTATTTCACAATGACATTACTAGACATACCAGCAAAATTATACTAGACAAATGGCGACTTGACTGGCATACTGAGACTGACAATAAACTACGGACTATTAAACACACTATTTCTGACTCGTCATCATCGTACAGGAATTCACGCCGAGAAGAAGTAGTCCTTGCGAGACTAATAATTGGCCATACACGCATAACCCATGAGTTCCTAATGACAAAGACTGACAAACCAAAATGGCCTTACTGTAAAACATATATTAACAGACTGTTGGTTACGGACTAACTTGGACATTCCACATGATCTGACAGATATACTTTCTGAAGGCAGCCAACATATTGACCTATTTGAAAAACAATAACATATTCGACAAAATATAGACTTTACATACAACCTGGGGCAAATGGTCACATAATCATGAGAATTCCAATTCACTTCTTCTTACAATAAACTACAGCGATACAAAATGATTTATGCTTTACATTTTATTACAATCTTCTTCTTTATAACACAATTTTTATTTTATTTATTTGTATATATATATATATATATATATATATATATATATATATATAATTATTTCTTACACATATTAAAGTCTTCTGGTATTGACCGTGTCACAAACTTCTTTGCCGACGTTTCGCTAGTCATACTGCCAGCTTCCTCAGGGCTTAGACTGAGAATGAGGATGTTCTTCTAGTTGTCCTGTATAAATACCTGTCTTTGTATTCATCCGTGGGCGTAGTCTGCTCTTCCACGTCCCTGATTGGTTGGTCCCGGTCTTGCTTGATTCTGGTTGGTGGGTTCCATCTGGATCGTTGATAAGCTGAATTTCGTTTTTTCTTTTTTCTCTAGGTTTAATCACCGGATGCCATAATTTGCTGAGCTTATACCCATCTTCTTTGTTGAAATTTTCCGGGCATCTTAGTATTTCAAATAGGTCAGTATTGTATCAATATGTTGGCTGCCTTCAGAAAGTATATCTGTCAGATCATGTGGAATGTCCAAGTTAGTCCGTAACCGACAGTCTGTTAATATATGTTTTACAGTAAGGTCTGTGTTACAATGTTTACATTTTGGTTTGTCAGTCTTTGTCATTAGGAACTCATGGGTTCCTAATAACAGGAACTTCCTAACAGGACAACTAGAAGAGCATCCTCATTCTCAGACTAAGCCCTGAGGAAGCTGGACTAGCGAAACGTCGGCAAAGAAGTTTGTGACACGGTCAATACCAGAAGACTTTAATATGTGTAATGACTCGGACCGTGGAAGCCTACGAGTAAAATTAATTATTTCTTGTATTTCTCATTTATTTTCAACCTATTTGTTTTTATATCCATCTAACTTAACATCTACTCACATGGATGATTTTCTGGAGTGGCATCGATTGGTGCAGCGCCTACATCGGCTCACACTGAGGAATATATGCTTTTTGCCATAGAGGCTGAGCATTAACAAAATAAATAAATGAATAAAAGGCACCTTAATATTTATGAAACTGGAGTCATATGAATCAAATATGAAGTAGTCACACTCATTTAAATTTAATATAGCCATTCCTAATTGAACTTGTGAAACAAAGTGCAAACAACTTGATAGATTGGTTGGTCTTCTACAAAATACCACAGGTATTTAGCTAATGGGTGTGCATTCACAATTGCTTCACCCTCGACTATGCGCCTGGAACTAAGTAAGGCTTCTAGATAGCCAAAGAGGTTCCTCAGTGACAGTACATACTTTCATATCTATACCTTCCGAATTTCTAGAAATAAATTTCAGAAATTAAATCAAATTTGGGCAAAATTGTTTGCAAGCAGCTTATATTCACAGAAGAGCGAAGGTTACATAAATTTGAATTATTTTACTACCTCTTACATATATTGTTTAAAATACTTACTTTATGAAAGGAGAATGTTTATTCTGTCATTAAAGAGATAAATTTGTGATAAAACAGTAGGGAAATCATTAAATAGCAAGAAAAACACGAAGATACAATAGTTTTACTCGTGTAAACAATGCAAGTATACCTCCAACACTAGTTCCAAAATTGACCGTGTGGCGGCGTATCGCTTAATGTTAATTCCCAATACACATGCTTCTGGGCCATATAATAATTTTTTTTGTGGATCAGTTGTGCATTTATTGTTATTTTTTAAATGCAAACAATAGCTGCATACCTCTGAGGGAGGAGATCTGAAACCAATGTTGAATGTGATAAAAATTCTCCTAACTTGGATTTGGAAAATTTGTTGGCGTTCTCAATTTGAGCTGTATTAAACACGTTCCAAAGTCGTATTATGGGTCAGTTCACTGTCTAAATAGATGATTTTAAATTTTTTCCTCCAGTATAATGATATTTTTTACCTACTGTTTTTTGGTAATTCATATGTGAGACTGGTGGTCGCTGCCTCTTTTTTCTGTCACATGTTCTCCATTTGCAATCGCTAAGAATACAGTAGAAACTCAATTATCCGGACTAATTGGGACCAAGGTCAGTCCAGATAATTGAAAATCCAGATAATGGAATATTAAAAAGTTTCAAAAACTATGAACTCTTTATTGAAAATTTACAGCAATGTAATAGTTAATAATATTTTTATGTATGTAAATGTAATAATCTATGTTCACAGTTAAGTAAAGAAACTAATTTAAAACAGTTAGGAAGGTTTAAAAAAATCGATTATTTTGGTTTGCTTCTTTGCCTTCCATTTCTTGGACGCCGCCATATCTCAAAGTCGCTGGAGTTGTAGAAGCTTCTGCCTCTCAAGCCACCTTAACCTCCGGAAAAACGTGTTTTCGTACCAATCCAAGAATACAGCTGTTGTCATCCATGTGCGGGATTGATTTTGTAGATCAGAGGGATTTTAGCGTTCTTGAAACACCTCAGATTCTTCGATTTGTCAATAAGAACCATCGGAAGTCTGTGAGTGCCAGCTGCATTTGCACAGACCATCAGCGTAACTCTGTCCTTGCTGCCTTTGTATCCTGGAGCTGCTTTTTCCCTCTTGGATGCTAAAGTTTTAGAGGATAAACTTTTCCATATAAGGCCTGTTTCGTCAGTATTGTAAACTAAGTCCAAGTCATACTCTTCAGCGTGTACAAGCTCTTCAAATTTGTGGGTAAAGAGACTTGCTGATGAAGCATCCGCGCTAAGTTTTTCACCTTGAATGTCAAGCTGACAAATACCATGCCTAAGTTTAAATTTTCCTTGCCATACTGAACTGGCACTAAAATTTGGGTCACCCCCTAATTTCTTATTAAAATCTATAGCTTTCTCACTTAGTAATGGACCACTTATGGGGTGACCTGAAGCTCTTCTTTGAAGAACCAAGTGAAAACAGCGTCATCCAGTGTTTCGTTCACCGACCGCTTCATAGCTTTGCGTTTGGAACTCCCTTTGTTACTGACCAGCTTGCTCGCAAAGGTCAAAATAGAAGATGATTGCTTCTTAATGTCGGAAATGGTCGACGTTCCCACTCCGTATGATTCCGATATGGAACATCCGGATTCTCCTTTTTTCAGACGGTCTAGGATGTCCAATTTGTCCTTGATGCTAAGCACAACTCTTTTACGTTTGCTACTTGACATGGTGCCAACGTCCTCAGGCAGTAGGCTTATTCAGACTGACTTTCCGGGGATGGGTGTCCCCTATTTAAAGGTCCGTGGAACCGACTAGTCGGGGCTAGAAGCTTCCTTTTCTCAGTATGTTCTAGACTTCCAGGAAAGGCGGATCTAGACATCCGGCACGCCACCTTCCTTCCTCTCTTCCTAGAGTCCACCAGGCGGGTCACGTGGCTCTCCACTCCGCAACACTGCCCCCTCCTTGACATGGCTTGCAAAATATGTAAAATAAGAATGTGACAAGTCAATTCTAACAGCGTAAATAGGCAACTGAGCTAGCCGCAACTAGTTCAGAGCAGCGCCTCGTGAAGGTACAGTTATGTAGAGGAGGGGGTAAGGTAGCCATGGTAACCCTTTCCTCGCGCCTCCTCACGACCACTCCTTGCTAGTAAAATCTCCTCCCGCCCCTCCTCTAATGCTTCGTCCTGTCGTCCGGATAATCGAGTTTCTACTGTATGTCTAAGTTTGGTGTATTTGACAAACATTAAAGACATAAAATACTTTTTTTTTCAAACATAAATAATCTTGTTTTCTCTGGCTAGAATGTATTTTGCTCTGAACTCAATGGGTGTATTCTTGTTAGACCTAGGCCTTCTCCTTTTTATTGGATTTAATGAAACAAATGCTGCTATAAAATTATCTTTGGTTGTTTTGTTTGGAACAGACTATAGCTGTTTCCTAATAAAATAACAATCATTACATGAAAACCTTTTACAATTAAACCAACCACTGTTTGTACATTGTGTAAATGAATTATAAACATTTGGTTTCCATATTTTTTCTTGGGCTAATTTCTTCTTTCTTGAGTTGATATTTCTTTTCCTTGAACCTTCATTTGCTTCACTGACACTAACAAAACTTTCAACTAATTCATTCATTATTTAATGGCAATAGAATGTTTTAGCAACATCATTTTCATATATAAGATGGTGTTGTTAGAAGTAAAAGATATGAAAACATCTGCTAGAAGAAATGGGCCCTGGGTCTGGGTTGTCATAGTGCTCTGTGATAGACAAGGTTCTCTTTGAATGAAAACCTAAGTTCTTTTTTAATAAACCATTAATATTCATCATGCTGAATATAAGAGACTGATTTGTTTTTGGATGATTTAAACTTTTCATTACGTCAGAATTAACAAACACTACACAAAAATAACTTTTTTTGAACAATATGCTTTTTGTATACCACCTCCTCTTTTATGGATATTATTGGTAATTATTTTTTCCTTGATCCCTCTCGTCAGACAGAAGACTAAAATTTGTCAGAATTTTGGAGTACCAGAGAATGTTTGATTGTTCCAGCCAAATATAAGTGATTTCTGTATAGTTTTCACAACTGTCATAGATTTGTAATGCCATGTCTTTAAATTCTTATTTCATTTATTTTTATTTCAGGAAGTAAATTTATAATGGAAGAAGCACTAGAAAATCTTGATACTACTTCTGATAAGGTGTCTCTGTCAAATCTTTCATTAACATCCCTTCACCATTCTCACTACTTGGGCTTTGCTAAGTCTGTGGATTTTTCTAACAACAGTTTGCGGAGATCATTGCCTCTCTTACACAACTTATTTAATTGTGAGGTAAGAAGTTTCAGTGTTGTTCAGTACTCGTTCCAAGTAACCTTCCGTCCTGCTTTTGGAAGTTTTGATAATATTCGAATTTAAATTCATAAAATAAGAATACTTTTATAAAACTTATTAACTTTTGAGCTTAAAATTTCCATTACGGGGGGGGGCTTCCAGGTACAAAGTTTCTAAGGAATTGGACGGGAGGGGGGAATCTAATGAAATCATTTCTAAGGTCATATATATAACTGTTGTCAAGGAAAATGTAAAAAATAATAGATTTTTCTTGGGATTTTCGGGGTATTCTTCTAAATCTCAAAACGGGTTGGAAAATCATAGTAAATGTATAGGTTCCTATGTGATTTTCGATAAAGCAATCTCATTCAGAGGAATTGGAGCTTAAATGGAGTAATTTTGGCTTAGGATACTGTCAGTTTCCTTTTGTGGCATCTAAGATCTTGCTTCACTTTGAGATTTCATTTTACTTGAGTTTACATGTAATGTTATTACATACAACATCGATGACATGTGTTAATTTTTCACGAAAGATTAAGACAAAACATTAACTGTTACTATTCTATGCTGTCCAGAGGGAACTAGGTATAAGAACGGAAACACGCTAAGATGACACCACTTCTGCGAGTCATCCTTTTTTTATTATTGTTAATTCTTTAATCCTTTTTTTTTTATTTTATTCAATGTAAATACAAAACTATTTTTATAAATAGAAAATATATTGATTTTTTTTTCAGGTACTAAATTTGGACGAAAATAGCCTTTCCTCGTTAAAGGGATTCCCACAATTACCACATTTAAAGAAATTGTCCCTTCGTTACAATAAAATATCTTCACCTGAGGCTCTTCATGAATGCCTTTCTACGAACAACTTGAAAGAAGTGGATCTCACTGGAAATTCTATCAACAGCAAAGAGGTTTCTCAGTTAATAGAAAAATGTAATGTAAATATAATTATAAACAATGAAAGTAGCTTGTAGTCACGCGGAAAACTAGGTGATTAGTTTTCTTATGCACATGTTACCAGCAATCATTCCTTCAGTTATAAACATTTTAAAATCACCATTATGACATTCAATTATTGTGATCTTGTTTCCTCTCGAGTTTAAAGGATGAATACTAATGCTTGAGGAAATCCTTTAATTATTAAAGGGATTTGGGTTATTCATGGCAACATTTTTATTCCAAGAAACATTTACAATGATCTGTTCACAATAAATTTTTACATTAGTAAAATAAATAATTTAGAAATTTATTGGTTAAATGAAAAACTTATTTAACAAATTTGTGTTATTTCTAATGTTTTAATGTGCTTATCTTTATTTTTGTTATTGTGATTAAGTATGATTAGTCTAAAAAATGTTTATGCTAAATTTGGGCAGTTAATCCTATTACAGTTTTGAATTTCATGTAATGCACAAATATTATGAAAAGAAAGTTCTATTCATAACTTAATCCATTAAATCCCAAGCCTATTTCTACTGGATTTTTTTTTACATTTTTCTTTATTTGTTCCTCTTAGGCACTTCAAAGAATGTATAAAAACCAAAAACAAAAAATCAGCAATTATAGTTTAGGAGAAAAATATGTTGCGTTTACATAAAAAACGCAACATTCATTGCAAAAAAACGCAACATGTTTGCAGGGCCACAGAATTGCCATAAAAATTTTTGATCGCAATTACTTTTATTGGTAACTTTTCTTATATGTTCAAGTAATGATTAGAGCAAAAAAAAAAAAAAATTGTTTAACAAATGCATAGATATTTTGGAAAAATTTCTAACACACTTCACAATACAATATTTCTAGCAATATTAAAAAAAAAATTGCAAAACATTTTATTTGGGCTTAAGAATTGTTTTTCCTTTTCTTTAAGGAGTTGCCTTGTTAGAAAAAACTATTCAAACTAAATTAAAATATTTATTTGCATGAGAAAAAAAATCGTGAAAATAATGTTGCGTTTATGCAACTTTGGGACAAAATGGGTTAAAGGAGACAAACTTTTGTGTATTTACATTTTTATCAATTATGTTAAAGATATACATAAGAAATTGTTGTGGTATAATTATTTTTAAACAATTGAAAACCCTAACTTATATTATATAGATGTGTGTTTCACCATGTATATTTCCTCCTTTTTCTAATGTCCACAACTTTTTAAATTTATTTTACTTACTTAAATTCAAATTATATATATATATATATGAAACATATTATATAAAACATATATATATATATATATATATATATATATATATATATATATATATATATATATATATATATATGTTTTATTGCATTTCTATAAACTTCTATTATTCTATGGTTTTGTGTAATTGCATAAATGATGATTCATTCCTCTTTGTCCAGCTTCTGTCTCCAGCAACATTCTTCTCTATGGTGGATAGTACGTCTAAGTTGGTTTGCTTGTAGGGAAAGAGTTTGCAAGCACAGCCTTTCTCCTTTCTAGCTCTTCTCATGTGTAGATTTATTACCCCTTTTTTATGAGGCTCTCTTTTTTTTATGAGCTTTTTCAAAGTAGAATCAGAGATACAAGAAGCCTTGGAAACTCTTTTCTCAACAGAGAAAACAGGGATTAAACCAATCTTAGCCTCAGGTTTCATGAATCAACCACGTCCAACATTTTTTTTTTGTAGACAAAGAGTGGGAGGGGATCAACAAGAGAACATTGTGTTGCCCTCTCAATTATCGCTTCTAACTCCTCTTATTTTATTTCCAATATTTCATTCAACCATTTAGGAGAATGGTGAACATTTATTTCAAGTGCTAGAGATAGAAGCCCCTAAAAGAAGAGTCAATAAGGACATATGAAAAGTAAAATAATTATTTCTGCCCTTGAGAGACATTGCTAATGCTTATATTTCAAATGAGGAATTTTTATATAGAATTATCTCATTGAAGAGATTAAATTTCCCAAAAATTTAAATTCTTTTTAACCACATTTTTCCATTCTTTATATATTTAGTACACACAAAAATACTGAATATATATATATATATTTGTAATAAGTTAAATGCATAACATTAATATTTCATCTACTTTTCCTGCGGGTCTCCCCATGGTCTAGTGGCTAATGCCTTAGATTCATATGCAGGAGACGGTGGGTTTGATCCCCGACGGCGACAGGAATTTTCTATCTCACGGCTAGTTGGGAAAATTCCTCGCTGCCCCCTGGATGTCGGCGCTAATGGCCTAGATGTTGATGCAGTGTTTAAAAAAAAAAATCCTTCCCCAGAACTTTTCCTTAGATGTGATGTGTAACCTCCTCTGCAAAGAATTTTCCTTTTCTTTTTTTTTTTTTTTTAAGTGATGCTTTCATGATAAAAGTCCCTTTGGTGTGTAACGAAATTATTCTCATAGAGCATTGAAAGTGAGATTTGAAAAATCAAATCAAATTGTTGTGCTAAACCCCTTGCCAATCAATGTCAAATAAATTTTTATGGTTCCACAAAAAAAATATTATTTTATAATTGTTATTATATTTTTATATAATACATTTATGGTAACAGTATATAATTTGTTATGTATTAAAAGCTTACTGGAGAAGGAATTTTTATGTAAAGGTTTATTTTCCCATTATTACGCTAATTATATCAGTGATTTGTTTTTAGGGATAAAACCAATTATGTTATAGTTAGGCACTATTAACTTTTTCATTAGCAAAGTAATTTTAATGATAAAAATTATATCTCTTATATTATCTTATTTCTACTTGTTATAAATGGATGATGAAATCATTACTCACTGTTAATTTTATATATTGTAATTAAACCTGTGTAAATATATTAAAAAAAAGTGTAAATAAATTTTTATTTTATAAAAAAAAAGTTATGTTGCCTATCTGAATTAAATTATTCAAATCTTTGAATTAATTCATTATGTATTATATTTACTTTCATTTCATTCACTAACGTATTGGTGTTTCCAAATATTGTCAACAACAAGGCAATTAGATAGACCATTTTTTGTTTACTATTATGAACATAAACTCCACCACCACATTTCCTACTTTTTTTTCTTTACTTATACAACAGTGAAATTATATAAGTATTAGGAGAACATGAATTAGTAGGAGCTAACAGCCAAGGGCTGTACCTCCTAGAGAATCAATCCTTCCTGTGGATTATTTCTGTGTTATAATAAGGCAGTAAAATTCCCCAGAGTATTAGGAGAACAGGAATTAGTAGGAGCTAACAGCCAAGGGCTGGACCGCCTAGAATGCACTATTTCCCGGCATATTAGGAGAACAGGAATTAGTAGGAGCTAACAGCCAAGGGCTGGACAGCCTAGAATGCACTATTTCCCGGCGTATTAGGAGAACAGGAATTAGTAGGAGCTAACATCCAAGGGCTGGACCTCATAGAGAAGCAATCCTTCCTGTGGATTTGTGTGTTATAATAATAAGGCAGTAAAATTCCCCAGAGTATTAGGAGCACATAAATTAGTAGGAGCTAACAGCCAAGGGCTGGACCGCCTAGAATGCACTATTTCCCAAAGTATTAGGAGAACATGAATTAGTAGGAGCTAACAGCCAAGGGCTGGGCTTCATAGAGAATTAATCCTTGCTCTGGATTTGTGTGTTTAATAAGGCAGTGAAATTCCCCGAGTATTAGGATAACAGGAATTAGTAGGAGCTAACAGCCAATCGCTGGAACTCCTAGAGAATCATCAACCTTTCCTGTGGATTTGTGTGTTATAATAAGGCAGTAAAATTTCCCAGAGTATTAGGAGAACATAAATTAGTAGGAGCTAACAGCCAAGGGCTGGACCGCCTAGAATGCACTATTTCCCGGCGTATTAGGAGAACATAAATTAGTAGGAGCTAACAGCCAAGGGCTGGACCGCCTAGAATGCACTAATATTTCCCAGCGTATTAGGAGAACAGGAATTAGTAGGAGCTAACAGCCAAGGGCTGGACCTAAATAGAGAATTAATCCTTGCTGTGGATTTGTGTGGTATTTCCCAAAGTATTAGGAGAACATGAATTAGTAGGAGCTAACAGCCAAGGGCTGGACCTCATAGAGAATTAATCAATCCTTGCTGTGGATTTGTGTGTATAATAAGGCAGTGAAATTTCCCAGAGTATTAGGAGAACATGAATTAGTAGGAGCTAACAGCCAAGCGCTGGAACTCCTAGAGAATCAACCCTTGCTGTGGATTTGTGTGTTATAATAAGGCAGTAAAATTTCCCAGAGTATTAGGTGAACATAAATTAGTAAGAGCTAACAGCCAAGGGCTGGACCTCATAGAGAATTAATCTTTGTTGTGGGTTTGCACGTTACAATGATGCACTAATATTTCCCGGCATATTAGGAGAACAGGAATTTTCTGTGTTTTGATTGGGTTACCACACCTCTGTCTGTTGTAGACGTTCCCCTATGGATATCAACTGCTATCCATGATCCAACATGATGGTTTAAACAGACAATGACATTTCAGCCCTAATGTTCCAAAATTCCATCCTAATATGAAAAGGCTTGACCTAATTACACTCAATTCAGCTTATTATATAAAAAATTTCATTTAATCCAGTTGAATGTTTGTAAGTATATCTAATACATAGTTAGATTATGTCCGGTGTGAGCACTTAAAATACCGTGCCAAAGGTCGTGGGTTCGATTCCCACTAGGGGTGGTGGCTTTTCTTTTGAAAAAAGAAAATGTATCACCCCAATCCTGGCTAGAAAAGGGTGGTAACCTATAGATAACCCGTCCTAAAATTTTTAGTTAAAATTTAAATAAATAAATAATACATAGTCTCACATCAAGTGAGAAAAATCTAGCAGTCTTCCCAGTAGAATACTGTCCTTTTTCTTGTTGCATATTTTACTGGAAAAATTGTAATATTAATGGCTTTACATTTATAGTTTTCCAAGTACTTTTTTCAAAGGAATTTTGATAAGGGAAATCACATTTGTCGAACAAAAACAGTAAGGGAAACAAGTCTTCAAAATCTTAAAAAATTGCCTGCAAAAAAGAATGCCAGGAAAACTTCCTAAGGAGAATACAGAATGCACCAAAGAGAAAACAGTTCTCGAAAAAAAAAAAAAAAAAAAAAAAAAAAAAAAAAAAAAAAAAAAGTAAGAGTTTTCACTAAACTTTTCAAATCACACTGGAAATAAGGATATGAAAACTTCCCATGATGAAGCTTTCCTCCAAAACAGCTTTTACATCTCTATGGTGGTCATCAACTATCTATTCAGTCAATTATTTTGTATTAAGAACTGTTGTTAACAGTTCTTAACACAGAAGAAAATTGTTGTCTTAAGAGATCAAGGTTGGTGAATGACTTGTGGTACAACTGGAAACACATATCAATTCAACACAACAAAATACACAGAACAAAGGATTCCGTACAATTAAAAAGAATGAAAGTAGTTATACAATTAATTTTTATTGATCACAATTTTTTTCTTTAATATAAATATACCGGTAGCATTGTTAAACCATTATTTTCTTATTACAATCACAATGGTTTGTTCGTTTATTCACTTTTAATAAATATTTATATCAGGATTATATAAAAACAGAGAAACGACTTGAGGGAAGGGCACCAAATGAAACATATTTACAATATAATACTTCCATCTTAAAAAAATGTATATAACAAATAATCTATTTACCTATATATATATTTATATATTATGTATATATTTATAATTCACAATAGAGAGTTCTTATAAAAGCGTATCAACACAGTTACTGTTTGCAGTAACAAAAGCGAAGCAACTTCATAATTCACAACCTAAGAATTTTGTTTAAAAAAAAACAAAACAATAATAAAAGCAAAAAAATTGGCACAGCATTCGTATGTGGTAATTTATTTTATAATAAACTATTTTCGTTCTGTTAAACAAAATTATAACTAAATGGTCAGATCCCTTGTCTATCCTCAAAAGGACTATTTGCAAGCGGGCCAATATGGCAGCTCAGGTAGTCTAAACCTAATTTGATTCTAATGTGATGTAGTTTATCATATACATAATGATTACTCATCCAAACTTCCAAAAGAAGCAATGAAATTTTCCTTCAAAAATTTTCAAAATCCATAATAGTTATCATATAGTAGATACTCCCTATAAAAATATCC
The DNA here is from genome assembly GCA_946811695.1 of Gonocerus acuteangulatus. NCBI lineage: Eukaryota > Metazoa > Arthropoda > Insecta > Hemiptera > Coreidae > Gonocerus > Gonocerus acuteangulatus. The sequence continues at coordinate 58,499,943 of OX328126.1, forward strand.
TATTAGCATTTTAGTTTTTTTTTAATTTTATTTCAAATATATAACTTTATAATGTTAATTAATAAAATTTTAATACATCCAAAAATTAATGGTAGATTAAAAAATAAATAATTATTACAAAAAAAAAAAGAAAGAAATCTAGACCATCCTTAAATAGATTTATACTGGTTGTAAGTACCCCAGTGAAACTTAAAATGAAACTACAATTAATGTTAAACTGAATTCCAGTTATGTACACATATATATAAATGACCATCTGTTTTTACAAGAATTAAATTAATCGTCAGTTAAACTTACAATACATTTACATAACTAATATGACTAAATAACAAGGGTCATGTCCCTCTTATTGGGCAGGTTCACTTTTTTCCCTTGCCACAGGCTGTTGTGAATAGTAAAGGCATCTATTGTGACAGTAAGATGTTTCGTGTGAACTTGTGAGAAACATTTTCCACCCGAATTATACCTGAAAAAGATAATTTAAAAAAATATCAATAAAGAGAAAAATACAACATAATAAATTGTAATTATTGTATTGCTCTTAATATTATGTAATCAAATAAATTGATTAATCTCCTTATTGTTTGTAGCAGTCATAGTGCCAAAATATACCGATTCTGTGTAGATAGAGTGTAAAATACTTAAAAAATATTCAATAGGAATTTTAATTGATAATCATTCTTCCATGATTTTGACATTTATTTTTATAGCAAAAAATAAAAATAGCATCAGAGTTTTTCAAAATAAAAATTCAGTTCGATCAACACAAATCTGAGGAATGCCATGAAAGGGACACAAAAATTAGTCAATCTGAAGCATAAAATATGATAAGCAACTGTATTTTATGGCATGAAAATTAAGAGGAAGCTGAACATACACAGACACTATTGCTCACGAAAATGAGGAATTTAGTTGTGACATAATTCCAAGAAACAAAATAATATTTTAGTTAACATATTTTAAATATTACATCATTTATTTTATTATATTTATTTTCAAAAATTATTTTGACTAAATATGTGTTATTAGTACATAAATACGTTAACTCTAGGAATATATGCAATGTTGAATATTTTAAATATATTCTTAATTTAATTTATGTGTAAATATATAAAATATGTCTCACTCCATTATTGGTCTAATTCCCAACTCTATAACCACCTAGGTCCCCATACCCTGATAATTGAGGTTCAACTTATAGTATATAGTATTTTATATTGTCTACTATACCTATATATATATATATATATATATATATATATATATATATATATATATATATGTGTTAGTAAAATAAATGAAAATAAAGATAAATTAATTATTGTCAAATTAACAAAAAAGGGGTGCAGGTTATTATCGTGCAATTGATGTCAATCTAATTTTATGCTTTTATAAAAGTACTAAGCTTAGTATTACTAAGTTCTAAGCTGACTGATCCACTTTTTGAACAGTGAACCGGATAATATTTTTCATTATAGGCCAAAGCCCATCTTGACTTATAATAGAGAATACTTTTGAGGATTTTTTTTAAATTCCTCAGGTTTCCCTTAAAACCCCCGAAGACCTAGATATAGCTGTTCAACAATTCACAACCTTTATTCAACAATGTGCATGGAAATCCTCCCTTCCTAAACACCATTATCCACCAATCCCAGCTGAAAGTCCTCTACCCTAATTCCTAAAAGACATAATTGTAGCCAAACGCCAAGCATGAGCTCTATGGCAGAGAACCTGCCATCCCTCTGACTGTCGCTCAATTATGCCGATTAGTAAAGCGACAATTAATCAAACATCGTTCCGAATCCTTTAATTCCTACCTTCCATCTCTATCAACCTCCGACAAATCCCTTTGGAATGCTACTCGCAAAATCCTAAAATACCATCCCGTATCTCCCCCCCCCCTTTGCTGAGAGGATGGCACATGGGCCGCCCCGACGAAGACAAATCCGAGTTGTTTGCCAATCACCTAAAAAGAACATTTACTCCACATCCTCCTCCTGAACCTGATTCCCATTTACCGGAATTAGACGATTTCCTAGAATCCCTACTTCCCCTCTCCCATCTGAAGTTAAATTTCTAATATCCAGATTACCTTCCCGGAAATCCCCTGGTTACGACCTCATCACCTCCAGAAACCTTAAACAGCTCCCAACCAAGGCCATTGTACTCCTCACCTACATCTACAATTGCAACCTCCGAACAACCCATTATCCCATACTCTGGAAATTCTCAATTGTTGTCCTTTTTCCTAAACCTGGTAAACCTCCCAAAAACCCTTCCTCCTACCGCCCTATCAGTCTTCTTCCTATATTTTCCAAACTATTTGAAAAAATTCTATTAAAGCACCTACTACCTACCCTAAACTCCCAAAATCTAATCCCATCTCATCAATTCGGTTTTCGCTCCCAACATTCCACAGTGCAGCAAGGGCTTCACGTTGTTGATCTCATCTCCTCACCCTCGAGGGAAAAGAGTATTGCACGTCTGCCTTCTTGGACGTTGAACAGCATTCGACCGAGTCTGGCATTCAGGCTTACTCTTCAAACTCAAAACCCACCTTCCCAGCACCCTTTACCTAATCCTTCGCTCCTATCTCTCAGACAGGTTTTTCCGAGTCCGGCATGGAACAGCCTACTCAGATTATTTCCCAGTGGAAGCGGGAGTTCCTCAGGGCAGTGTCCTCAGTCCCATCCTTTATACCCTTTACACAGCTGACATTCCAACACATCCCGACACCCTCCTGGCGACATATGCAGATGATACAGCCATCCTTTCACCCCACATAAATCCAGACACAGCTTCACAGAACCTACAATCCCATTTAACTCAAATTGAAAAGTGGTGCAATAAGTGGAGCATCAAGACAAACGTCGAAAAATGTCAGCAAATAACCTTCACCCTTTGACGTAAAACCTGTCCTACTGTCTCCTTCAACAAGAATCCTTTACCCATAACCAATACCATCCGATACATTGGTTTCTACCTTGACTCTCAATTAACTTGGAATGCACACATTAAACTCAAACGACAAGAACTCAATCGACGATTCGGACAGCTAAACAGAATATTAAACCTATCATCACACTTAACCGTACATAACAAACTAACTGTCTACAACTCACTAATAAAACCTATATGGACATACGGAATAGAACTCTGGGGGACAGCCAAGCATTCCAACATCCACCGAATCCAAACATTTCAATCCAAAGTCCTACGTACCATAGTTAATGCCCCTTATTATGTTACCAATCGCACCCTCCATAATGAACTAAATATCCCTTTTGTCCAAGATATAATCCCTAGCTGCTTCTCATCCTTCCATAATAAATTGATCAATCATCCTTATCCAGCACCAATCATCCTTCCTCTCCACCAAGACGTCTTAATAGAAAGTGGCCCCGGGATCTACTAAGGTGGTGTAGTGTCATGGATATTTTCTCTCCTCATGATATCACAGGCCACGTCTTACTCGCCTCCAATCCTCCCTGCTAGTCGCAGGGTGTGGTTGGATGGCGTAAGGTTAACTCCAGGTCATCCTAGAATACTTCCTAACAAGGAAGGTTTTCGGCTGACAACTGGGGACACCTGAGGCGTGGACAAGTAACTAATATCAAATTACAAAATACAGTTGAATTGTAGATTGTAATATTCTGTTAATAAAATATATATATACTCTAAATTCTTCAGAGGTTCAAACAGTAACTTCAAAATAGATTCAGATGAAATCTACAAGACATGGATTCTTTATTTCAATTAATAGTTCTAGACTTACTTCAAAATAAAAATGTAATATTAAAAAACAAAACTAACTTAAAAAACTTGTCAAACATTCTATCGTTGACTTGCTTTGGCCCTGTGCCATAGAGTTTGATGACTTCTTCTGTATCAGGCCAATAAGCATAGAGGGCTCTGAACTGACAACCTGAGTCTCTAAACAATACCAAAAAATGTTTCGCCTCAGACCTATTCATTTCTTCTATAACTCTCTGCTTTGCTTCTCGATTTACAGCACCAGGGAAGACACAGTATTCTACAGCATTCAATACAATACCCTGAAATACAAATACGAATCTAAGTGTATTTATAATTAAAAAGTGATGATTTTGCCTCTAATGCCAAAGCTCGTCATATTTAAAGAAAAGTCTAGTTACCTGTGTCATCTTAGCATTATTTCTTAATTATTATTTGAGGAGCTTGGCAAAAACTTAAAATGGAACAAAACCAGCAATTCAAAAACTGTTTTTTCTAATTGAGAAGGTCATATTAAAATGTTTGCTATGATATGTTTTGTGGAAATTTATAAGGCTATAAGGAATTTCTGAATAAGTCCAAATCTGCTTGTCGATTAATAAGATATTTTTAATTTAACCAACTTAAGTTTTGATGAATTTGAAAATAATATACTTTTGATTTTTATGATTTTGGGAATTTGTTTTCAATTGGTTCTCAAAAAAATATTCTATATTCATAATGACAGAAGCACTTTTGAGTATAACAATTTTTTTGCAAACCTTATTGCTTTTTGTAGCAGGTTGCCTGTACAGCCTGGGGCCAGTGTAGTCTGATCCTGCATCTGATAAACTGTCGTCTGGTCTTCTTCTACCGGCAGGTAGAGAACCAGGTCCAGAGGGTGAAGGGACCCTCCTCGGAGGGGTTGCTCGACCAAGTCCCGAATCTGTATCTGTATATCGATATGCCAGGCTGTCTTGATCACAACTTGAACCTGTATCAATCATTTCATAGAAAAAAATTTATATATATATTTCTAAAATAAATAAAAGACTTATTTTAATAATTTCTCTTTTCCGCCCTTTTTGGAGAGAAGTAGTAATATGGCATATATTTCACAATTACCTTAGTTTTTTAGCACAAATAGAATCCAAAATAATCGTTTTAAAAGAAAACCAAAATATTACATTGAACAAATCAAAGAAAATGAGAATAATTTAAATATCAGTTAATCTAAATTAGCATTAGGTAATCCTTCCCTTGTAAAAAGAGTATTAAATGAAGGGAAATATCAAAAATGAATTACCAAAATTCGAGAGATGAGAAACAACCGATAATTATTTTCTAGACCTATTCTATGTCAAATAATAATAATAACACAAAATTTCCACTATAACAATACTCATGATTTATTCAAAGGGGCGATTAAATCTATTCTTTAAAATTCATACATGATATGGCACCACAAATCTAAAATATTAAAACAGTTTTTTTGAAAAGACAGAATGTTATTACCTTCCCAGATTATACATTTTGGACCACAAATTCCTCCCATAGACTCCCATACTAAATTCCTCATACTACCATAGAATTTTAGTTTCAATATAGGAAAACCCATATATATATATATATATATATATATATATATATATATATATATATATATATATATTTTTGAGCAGGTAAAAAATTGTAATTGATTAAGAAATATTTTAGGAGCAATAATGTGTTAAAGAAAAACCATAATATCTTTCAGACAGCCTTGGCGTGAGAAAATGAGCCAGTATCAGATGGACTAGAGTTGGGCAAACGTTAGCACGCGCTAAAAGCTGATACCTCTCCGCTAATTTAGCGAAACTGTAGAAAGCCAGCGCTAATAATTAGCGGTTAGCGGCGGCAGTGCGTTAACCGCTAATCTATTTATGAAATATCGTAATTTCTAATAGCTTAAGCTATAGTTACAACTTGTAACTATAGCTTAAGCTATTAGCAATTATGATATTTCATAAATAGATTAGCGGTTAGCGCACTGCCGCCGCTAACCGCTAATTATTAGCGCTGGCTTTCTACAGTTTCGCTAAATTAGCAGAGAGGTATCAGCTTTTAGCGCGCGCTAACGTTTGCCCAACTCTGAGATGGACTAATCAAAATCATATATAAAGTGTTTCTTTCAATGAATTTAGAAATATATCTTTGATGAAATGCTAAACAAAAATGTAGAAAGAGCAGCAACATCAAGAGTACTGTCAGAAACTGCAAATATTTCCAAATAACTGTTCAAAGAATGGAGTGCATTAAATGTGAGCAATTTTCCTTCCAGTTTCCTATTAAATATAAATATTTATAAAATATCATGATTTTACAATTAATTTATTTAATAAATGCACAATACTTAATTGAAAAAAAGTCTATTTAAATACAATGACAAAACTTACTTATAATACAATAGAAACCAAAATGACAATTTATGATCCAGACATGTATCTCTTTATGTATGAATATATATATATATATATATATATATATATATATATATATATATATATATATATATATATATATATAAATTAATGTTCTTTTATAAACAATTATCTTATAGAGAATTCTTAAACTCTTTTAAATTATGAAGCGCTTTACAGAAATATTCTAGTGAACAAAATACTGACAAAAAAATGCATAAATAATTTATATTGAAATTTTATTTAATTTCCAGCTCATTGAACAAATATTTTATTAAAAAAATAAATAAAATCGTACAGATATTTTCAATGAATAATGTACTAAACTAAGAAAAATTCTAATTTTTGTTCACTAGTGGTTACAATATCTCTTCTATTGAAAATGAGAAACCAATATATGTATTCGTAAATATATCTAAGTGTTAGTTTAAAAGAGTGGCATGCAAATAAATTACAAATAGTTTAACACTATTTACAATTACTATTTAAAAAGTATATTACAGTATAAATAACTGAAAATGATACAAGAAGGGTAAATCTAAAAAAAAAGCTTGAGAAAATAATAAAATAATAATGATGGAGTGGGATGTGAATTCATGCAAAAACCAAAACAAAAAAAAAAAAAAATAGAGAAAGGGTACGGCATAAATAAAACATAATTAAACTGCTTTTTTGTGCATAAAATAAGTATTGTATTTTTTATGTGAGTTGGAAAAATCCTGATAAAAAAAATAACAAAACTCCACTAATCTTTGTTGAGGAGTGAAATTTGGTATTTCATTCTTAAAACCTGCAGCTCGGGAAAATTTGTTATGTTAGATTTAAATAACATAACAGGAAGGGATTATTTAAATAACTCTTGTACAGTAAACCTCATAAAAGGGTTTTTCTTATACAAACTGTTTTATTTTTTTGGAAGGAACAAGAGGACGTTACTGACAAAAATTATTATTTCTACTAAATTTTTGTTTTAGTTTTTTTCTTTTGATGTATTTATTCATGAGCTCATTTACACCAACATCATCTAACTAATAGTAACAATAAAAGTCGTTCAATAAATGTACATATTTTTAATATTAAGTCATTCATAGAAAAATATAAAATAAAAATTTATGGAGGAATTTATATCATTGCATTATATCGAGATATAAATTTGGGCAAACGACTAGCTTGTATTACAGTGAGAGGAGATCATTGACCGTTGATGATGCGAAGGTAGGGATTGTCGGGGTTTGGTCATTACTTCTTAATAAAATACATTTTACAAGTGAAAATGGTTTTATTGTTGCCTACGTTTCCGCTTGAAATTCAAGCCTTCATCAGGGCTGTAAAAACAAGCAGGACAGAATCCCAACGTAGCTTGTATTATTTTATTTTTAATGGAAAATCGGCCTCCCAGGCCAAAATTACAAGCAATCTTATTTCCATGAATTTTTATTTGCCTAACCCCAATTGATCATTAGTTTTCCCAATGTCCAGAATTCCTACATTATCTCTTTTTCGTTTTTTTTTTTATTTATTTATTTTTTTTTTAACTTGGAACAGATCCCATAGTTGGCCTGAATAATACTATGAATGGATTTTGACAGGCGTAACAATTCATAGAAGGCGTAAAAATTCTCTAATGAGTCACCAATTGTCAGAAAGCCAAAGAATTTTGTTCCATTTTTTGTTTTCTTGATACTATTATAATACACCTAAGACAGTCTCAATATCTACCATACAACATATTATCAGTTCACATCAAATTCATCTCAGTATCAAGAAGAAGCATGGCAATGTCAATTTTATTCATTTTGAATGAATACTTTACATTAAATCCTGATATTTTTTCAATTTATCTGAACAAATTTCTGATTTAATCGACTCCATAAAAAAATGTATAACAATTATAGCAGAAAAGCATCCACAAAATGCAAATAGTGGCTAAAAACACACTAAAAAGGAATGGCAACACGTTGGTGTCACCGGTAATAAAAAAAATAATTTAGTTGTCATCATATACTAGAATAGTTATTATACATCATAATTACCCAAATTTTATAGGTCATAATAAAAAATATAAAAGTTTATAACAAATATTTCAATAAATAATAGATTTTATTTTAACAATTAAAATAAAAGTGGCCAGTAAAATCATACTATCACACAAAAGGTTCTCTGGAAAAAATGACTTTTGAATTCCCGATAAACATGAAAAACCTTTAGAATTTCGAAAATATGTGAAACTAATATTTTACTAAAGCAGCAGTGTCAAGATCTGAGACCTCCTGATTATTTCTCGTACAAATTAAAATAAATTTTGTATAAAAAAATCAAGGAAAATCAGCAGGGAGCATAACATCTAAGCAATAATAATGACTAATATATGTTGTAAAGTGACAACAAAAATCATAATATTATTAAACAAAATTATAAAGACTAAGAAAGCAATTCTGGAGGATAATATGTGCGACTTAAGTTAAAATATAAAATTATAATAAAAATATTTTTTACAGTAGTGATCTTTAAATATAACCATACTAAAAAAAATTTAAGGCCGAAGAGCTAAGAATGTTTTCTATTCGAATAAGCTTTCATCAAAATTATATACCAAAATATGTTAGTAACCTTAGTCCCTTTTGTTTAAATTAAGCGATTTCAGGACGTCTTCCTTATTATAAATAAATGTTTGTCATTCAAAATTATGATTACATTTGTATATGAAATTAAGCTCAGAATACTATGTATATGCATTTCAGCATACTTAAACCAGTCAGAAGACAAGTCTTCTAAGCTGTAACCAAAATTTAAAGAAAAAAAAAAGCAAGTATTTAAAAATGAATGAATATACAAGGGAATGTGAGAAAAAGGAAAACATCCTGGATATTAAACTTCCTTCACCGGCCCAGGCCCGACACCTCTCTTGTAATCTTACCGGCGAGGTTCATGAGGGAGTTGGATTTGCGACGTGTTGCCGTGGCCACCCTAGGCCTCGTCATCGTCCGAATCTCTGGTGAACCATCTGTAAACAACCACATCACTTCCGAACCCTATTTCGACTTGACATTTTTTAAATTTTTTTCTTAAATGTAATTATAAAAAGTAATTATCTTAAGGGGAAATTGGTGTGTTCAACAAGTAAATATTTATAGGATCAATCGCATCCACTATTCGACTTTTTTGTTCCTTTCCTTACAGTATGAATGATAAAAAATGAACACATTTTTAATTTTTTTTTTTAACCTAGGAATAATATTATTGTTGAAACTTGAAATAAACCAACATTTCAAGAGCAGAAATGTTCATTTTATCCTCTTAAACAATTCCCCCTAAAAAAAACAAGATGATGTTTGAGTCTGAAACTTAGAAATAATTGGAAAAATTAAGAAAACATTTTGGACAACTCATCTTTCACTACAATAGGGTTTGATTCCCCTCCTTCTATAGCTTTAAACCTTAAATAATACGTAGGTGGAATGCATATATATATATATATATATATATATATATATATATATATATATATATATATATACATATATACGTATACATACATATATATGTGAATAAAATGATAAAAACACAAACAAAAAAAAATAATATTTTTTATGAACAATATCAATGGTAGCCAGACAGTTTATTCATGTTTTAACTAATCGATGAATTCAAAATGAATGCATTAAAACAGTGAAATGTTAATTGAAATATGAATTATAATTTTCTTTAAAATAATATTTTTGAATTGCTTGCCAAAATAATATACTAAACATAGTTTTCAGAAACTGAAACTTTAATTACTTTAAATATGGAAGTTATTTAATTATTCAAGGGAATGAACTTCTTTACAAACTAAACTTATCTATCAAACATTTTTTTTTTAAAAATATGCTTATTTATTATTTTATCAATTTAAATATAGAAATAAGTAATGAATCAAAATATAAAAATTATTTTTTTATTAAAAATATTAGCAATGATAACAGTGAAATAAGTGGAAGCAAGTGCTTTCTATTGGCACAAATAATATATGTGCTAGTGCTTAGAAGCATTTCCCAAGCACTGAAGCAGAACAATTAATGAACAAGTCAGCTACATTTAGTTTTCTGGTGGTATTAAGAATTCTATTTAGCAAATATTTTATGAAGCTATTTGTATTTCTTGGCAACCCAATTTATAAATCATTAAACCATATTTAAAAACTATTGCCTGCTCTCCTAAATTATCACTTTATTGGACAATTTTACTTCCTTTAAATGAAATAAATAATACAATTGATTGCCCTTTACATTATCATTATAAAAGGAGAAATTCATAAAGAATGAATCCAGAGATAAATAAAAATAAAATAGAAAAAACAAAAATATATATAAAACCTGTCATGTTGCTTCATAAATAATTGCTTTTCTTAAAATTCAGATTTATTTAATTAATTTAACGGTTCTTGTAAATTAATAAATCCCTTTTTTAAAAAAAAACGGAAGGAACTTTTATATATGTTTAGTGTTGTTGTTTTTTTTTATATCGTTCTGAAGATTGCTGTTTTTTTTTAATCAATTTTTGGGCTAGGGTGTAATTATTTTATTTTATATTTTTTCATTACTAACAAGAAACCCTACACCTTTATAAATTTCACACAGATCCTAAAGAACAGATAAACACAAAATCCACCAAGCTATAAAAAAGTACACAGAAAACATGCATAATGGCACATAGATTTAATTTTTGAAGTATTCATAAATGTTTGATCCCCTTAATTTTTGAAGTATGCATAAATGTTTGTTCCCCTTAATTTTTTATTGTTTTTGCATTGTATTAACAACATTGTTATTTAATAAAAAGATATTAAATCCTTATAAATGTTAATGCAAAGAATGCTTATTAGCGGTATCTTAACAAAGTTTATGGCAGGGACAATATGAGGGAGAAAATATTATGATCCATATATACTAAAAATATTGAACATCTTGTTCTTAAGAAGCCTAATAATAATAATAAAGAATTTTGAACTGATTAAATTAATTTGCTTTACATTATTTTAAATGAAATCTCCTAATTTTCTAATCTCGGATTTGTCTTGATTCTACGCATGCATAATGACATGAAGTGAAGGGATGTCGGACAATTTATATTACAGTTTCTTCAAAAATTAAATTTATTATTAATAATAATTTTAATTTAATTTAGTTATGTACTCAGAGTATGCTAAGACAAATTGCTGCCACTTAAGAAAAAAAAAACCATATATATATATATATATATATATATATATATATATATATATATATATATATATATATATATATGGGTTTTTTTTCTTATATATGGGTTTATATTTTTGTTTGTATATTAATAGAATTTTTATATTAACTTAAAATTTTTAAAATTAAATGATTTAATTTAGTCTTTCCAAAATTTCTTTTGTCTTCCTAACTAAAGCCCTTTAGGAGCTCACATCCAACAAATATTTATGATTTGAAATATTCATGATATGAAGATAGAAAAACCATGCACTCATTTTAATAACATTAGTTTAGATACTGGACACTATTTGTGTTGTAATGACAGCAGTAAATCAAATAGAAATAACTTCAGAACATGCAAGGTATTTTAAGATCCTAAAGAAAAACATTCTTTTTGCTTTAAAAAAAAAAAAAAATATTTACTAATTTCATTTACCATCATTAAATACAAATATATTTTAAAAAATATATACTGGCATGTGTTGATTTGCCTGATTATTACTCTGGAGCAGAACAATGGAGGATAACTCAATGTGGTTAATCACGCAAAAACCATTCTCCCGATTGACATAAGAACTATTTCTAGAATTTGGAAGGCAGTTATGCAAGGATAGTTGGATATAGGACGTATATAAATATTATGGGGGGGGAGGGGGTAAATACTTAAAATTTATTGTACTTAGACCATGTTTATTCACTTTTCTTATTTGATGGCAATTTTAACAAAGAATTCACTTCTCAAATTTGGAAATTTAGATTATTTTCATTATTCAAAGGAACAACAGGTAAGGTTTATCTATTCATATTACACTCCTTAGTAATGAATTAAGTTGAATTCAAGGCTACTGTGGATGGAGATAGTCTGGCTTGGTCCACTGGCTGTAATACACCTTATTAACATAGAAAGGCATTATATCAAGCAGTGTTAATATTGTTTTTATCATCATTTTATTATTCAATTATTAGAATTTTACATTCTATTATTGTTTATTTTAATGCCGATAGGAATAGTATTATAATTACTAATATTTGTTAAAGGAGCTAATTATTTTATTTTTATTTTGTTAAGACTGCTGAAAGAATATACTTAATTTGAGCCATCAATAAATTAGGTTGAAACCCCAAAGTTTAGAAAAACAAAATTACAGTAATTAATCTAAAATCAAGTCTTAGACACTTTATTAACAATATTTGAGGGAGTGACATCAAATTCTGTTTTTTTTGGTTTAAAAAACAAAAAGATTTTTTCTTTAGAGATCTTTTACTGGTTTCAGGAAGAATTAACGAATAAGCCAGATGATTCTACAATGTGTTATGGTATTTCTTATTGAAATAAATGGTACTAAAACACAATTATATAAAGTTGTTCCAGATTTTAAAAGTATCTATCAAAAATTTGAATACGGAAGGGTACCTACCCCTAGAAGTTTTATACGAAGATCTGCGACCAAGAGATCTTCCTGGTGAGGTCCCACGGCTTTCATCACCCACCTCTGCAAAGACAAACACATACATCACATAGACAACATGCAAACAAATCACAAGAGCCCTCACCCTTCAAGGCATTGTGTTAATAAAACAGATCACTAGTTAAAGGTTAAAAACAGACAAACTGAAAAAACAAAAACATATTAAAAGCTTTTAAGTACGGGAATGAAACTGTTATGCTTCCTTTAGAACAGATCAATGATAGTCCACTTCATCAGTCATGAAGTATATATATTTTTAAATGTTATTTTTTTAGAAATATATTATATATAAATATAATAACTGATTCATCATCTACAATTATTAGGGAAAATATCAAAGGAAACTCATAGATCTCCTTTAATAGTTTCTTACATTTTTTTCCCTACTTCACTATAATTAAGGTAATTTATGAAAAATGGGAAAAGAATACTTACCTTGCTTAAATCCCCTCTGAAATGTTACAAAAGGTTTCTTAGAAGAGGTTAATTTTAAAAGTATTTTTATATGGTCCTTTTTTGGTGTGTTAAAAAGAATTATATAATTATAAACAGTAATGTGAAATATAAAATATTATATTATATTCGACCCCTCTATGTAACTTGATAACATGTTTTTGGTGAGCTATACATCAGCTAACACAAATACATGGAAATCTTTGGACAAGGAGACTTCAGAACAAACATATTTCAAGAACACCACTTTTATTTAACCAGGTAAATTGGCAATATTGATGAGCAAACTATGCAATATTTTCACACTAATTATAATAATAATTGTTTATGAATAAATAAAAGAAAAAGGATTACTGTAGTATCTGAAGGTTGAAGAGCTTAAAAAAAAAAAAGTATGCACTCTAGCACAATATGCACATTATTAAAAAAAAAATTTTTAGTTCCCAACTTAGGAAAGGACTTGCTTGATTAGTGGTCCTTTTCAATTTGTATTATATTCTTTATAACAATATGAACAACTAGGGATTACCATGCAAAACTAATGAAACAAACAATAATTATACGTATAAATGAAAACATTAAATCTAACCTGGAAAAAGACGAGAAGGTTTCCTCGTTTCTGCAAGGCAATCCTGAGAACCTCGGTAGTAGTCTCGTCTCATGGTAGAATTCAGAGCTATACCCAACTCATTCCATTAAAACATTGACATCTACACTACTCAACATTGGTAGAATAAATGTATAAAACAAACTACACATTTATTAATAAAGATTGGGCCAATTAAACAGAATAGAAAACTAATAATGATTGACCACTAATGCATCAACTTTGTATTTGTTTGTTTTTTAATTTATAATAAAGTAATAAATATAAATACAATGAAATAAAGTAAATTCATTGATACATTTATTCTACCAAAAAACATACAAAAATACAACAAATTAAAAGGGAGCAACTGAAATAAAATAACACTGTAATGCCGCAATGTTTGGGGAAAGTGTTATTGTGCTATTTCAATAATTTTGTTTATTAGCACATTAAGACATGTCACTCTTGATTGTAAGAAAATAAAATAAACTCCAGAGTATAAAATAAAAGCGAGAAGTGTTGAGCAACCGTGATGGAGGATTTGCCTCAGTGAAGAATCTCTCCACACTTTCCTGAGCCTAAGAGTCAACTTTGAGGGGTAGGAGTTTATCTACTAATGAAAATTAGGAGAAGGGAAATGCCTTCGCAGAAACCCGATACAACTAGTCAACACTCCTCAGTTGTGTTCTAAAAGGCAGAAGCCTAAATATGTTTGGCTTTTTTATGGAAATATTAAAATGTTTTATCTGAACCACTTGTTCTGAGCACTACAGTGTTATTTCAAAGCAGTGAATTATTTTAATTATTAAAAAAAAAAAAAAAAAAAAAAAAAAAAAAAAAAAAAAAAAAATGCATGCAGCCTATAAGAGGATTATTATTATTTTTTTTTTTTTTTCACAACTCTTCTCTAACTAAAAATAAGGTATTTTAAGTGACAAACCCCTGCAAAGAAACGGACATTAACATGCAACAAATAACAAAATAAATATCTGAATTACCTCTGAAATCAGGAGTATACTTTTAAGCAATAATTCACAGAAGCAAATATCCCAAAATATTGCCACAGCATGCCTAACGTCAAATAAAAATAAACTGTGCATGCCGTGCTAAAAAATTTAATTCTATAATTCAATAGGAAAAATCATTGATATCAAATGTATCAAAATTAAAATTACTCATCAATCAAACTAATATTTTAAAACAGGGGAGAAAGCCAGCAATGCTCCCCCCAAAACCGGTGTCCTATAGGAACAAATGTTGGAATAATATTACTGCAAGAATATTAGAAACCACCTACATGTTTTTGTCTTCAAACCACTTTTTTTTGCTACCTGAACACTTAAATCCATGATGCTCTTTTTTATACTTCTTACTGCCGTTATTTTTAATTTGAATCTTCAGTGGCCATGTAACCTACGGATTACCTTACATTCATTGCTTAGATTTGAGAGAATATATCTTTTTAATTTATTTATTTTGTTTCTACTACAATGATCATTAGACTATCCCCTATTGTTTTAACACCAGTCGAGAAACATCAGATCATTTAATATTTTAAATATAAAATTATTACTAATGTTTAGTACCTTTTTAAGCTAAATAATCTTGGGAAATTACATTTTTAGATTTCCATGTAGGTTTTGATGAATAATAATCTACAATATTTATAATGATTCTGATTTGTTTAAAATTTCTGTACTGTAAATAACAAACTTATTTCTAGCTCTTTGCAATTAGAAACATACCGCCAAAATGTGATCAACAACAAGCATGTCGCCATGCCCATTGTAAGAATATTTTATTGGAAGAATAAATAAAATGTTTCCTCAACCGGAAAAATATACCACTCCTGTTAGGTAGGCTATTCTACAGATATTTTTTAGTAATACTCTCGCCACGAGTTCACCTACTTCATACTCTAACCTTTTTTTTTTTTTTAACATAAAGATTAAACAGGATATGGTGTTAACTCTAGCCTCTGTATTTATATAGATTATTTATCTCCCTACCAGAGTAGTTTTCAAAATCAGACCCAAAAATGAGGATGAGAAACGATACAAATATAGCAGAAATAATGATGGCAGATTGAGGAAAAGGTAGAATAATACAATGGAACACTTATAGGTTGAAATACGTGAAACACGTATAAGTAACAACAAGAAAAAAACCTAACTATACGTAAATAGGCTATTATTTTTAGAATAAATATTATCAGGATGAGAGTTGAAAGTAAAGTAAATGCTAAATTGACAGCTAAAAGATGTTCTTCAGTTTTCCAGCAAGCCCCACCTACTCAAGGGTGTCTTTCCGAACAGCTCTACTATTGTCTAAGAGTAAAACAAATACAAGGCTACACTAATATTGAAATTATACAATAGGATGATATAATTAAGTGATTATTTAATAATGTAGGAGGCACGGATTAAAAGCCATATCTTTAAAAATAAATAACGTGGTGTTTAAATGCAATGTAACACATAATTTGCATTAAAAGCCAACTAAGAAACTACAGACACTAGGGGAATACCTTAAAAAAGGAGATTCTTCTTCATAATGTATGACGATTCATGATCCTTGTTGTAGAATGTATTACATCTTTAGGAATATTTAATAACAAGAATACAGTTTTGAATAAATAAGTAAACCAATGTAAGAGTTTTTTCTCCATTATCTTTCTTTTCACTTACCTTCCAGAGAAGATTAGATCTCAATATCACCAAACACTCATTAAACAAAAATTCTAATAAAGACTAGTGCTCAGAATAGTCAATGTTAAGTTTAATGAAGAATGAAACATTCAAATTGAATGAGAAGTAAAAAATAATACATCATTCTCACCGGACAGGTTAGACGATGAGCCTTTCTTGCCTCGAGATGGTGTCATTGCTCCTGGAGGTTCTTCAGCACCAGAGTCTATATGAATAGTCTTAGGCCTAGGTCTACCTGGCCCGCTACCTTTCTGCCTCATTTTAGGTCCACCTGTATTGCTATTAGCTGGTAGAGATGCTTTTAACGAGTTCAACAGATCTTTATCCACTTGTTTCCCCTGGAACAAGCATAACTTTGGTTTGTAGAATAAAACTCAAGGAAAGTTAAACTTATATTCACTAATAAGATAATAAAAATATATTTCAAACAAATATAAAAAAAGGTATTTTTTTTTTTTAACAGCTAGGGTACATTAATCTATACTTTGTATCCATGAAAAATATTATTTATTAATTTAAATTTTAATGTTCAATTATACATGAGAAAGATTTTTGGGACTGGGTTTCTATAGGTTACCACCGTTTTCTAGTCATGATAGGGCTGAGGCCTTTTCTTTTCTTTTTTTTGAAAGAAAAGCCACCACCCACAGTGGGAATTGAACCCAAGACCTTAGACGCGGAGTGCACACGCATTAACACTCATGGCGACCAAGCTAAAAAATTAAAAATTTGTGTCAATAAACCAGAGGACAAAGTGAATCTATTAAGAAATTCACAACAGCAAATATTAATAATATTTTCTAAAAAGCCAATTCATTATATTTATATATTCTGTTATAAATCATATTGTATACAATTTCTAAATTGCATTAAAACATTTATTTATTTATTAATTAAGCTTATCGCAACTCAGGCGACGAAACTGCAGCTTGAAAGAATTGAGGTAAGTAGAAGAAAGTCAATTGTATAGTCAGTGATAAATTGTAAAGTAAATTAAAAGTACGAGTCGTAAGTAAAGTAGTACGTATTAGCTGATAGAAGTAACTTAATGCTGTGTTGATATTTCAGTGTCTCACTCAGTGATATTTACTTCCAGAAATAAAAAGGGGGGAAGGAAAACAAGAGGGGAGAAAAGGCAAAAATAAGACAATAAATAGACAGATACAAGAAGGAAGGGAAGAATAAATTTTAACATTTTAAGAAGCGCTAACTTCTAGTACCACACAAACTCAGAAAATCCAAATAAAGGAATTAACCATCAACTCAATAACCAAAGAGGAGGGTTTTAGGTATTCTCTCTGGCTGATTTGATTTTTCAAAGTATCTAGGAGAAATTATTAATGCTAAAATTACTTATATTATGCTTTGGCTCAGTTCTTCAAAGTGAAGGGAAATAAAGAATTTAGCATCACAGAAGTTTATTTCATAAACATTGTCCACAAATAGGATCTTCAATTAGAAAGGCATTATGGAATATTTATTTGAGCCTGAAAAATTATATTTTAGATATCTCAACAAGACCTACATATTTCTGATGTATATTAGTTTGGTTGGATTTTCTACAGAGAGTAATTGTTACAGAGTAAGCCCATTAAATATCCTGAATATATTTTTATTTTTATTAATAGTTTATCACAACTCAAGCGACTAAACTGCGACAATAAAGATTTAGGAAAAGTGTATGTCAATGTTCCTGAATATACTCCATGGGTATTGCATATGATACACAGATTATCAAAGAGAAACCAGGTATTGTTATTATAAATGTAATAATTTTACAACATTAGAAAGAATATACAGTAGAACATCGATTATCCGGATTGCCAATTAACCAAATCAACTCCCTAAACCACGAACGGGAAACATTCAACTAGAGTATTGTTTTTTGAGTTTAAGTTTGTAGGTCTTTGATTTTTTTTTTTTTTTTTTTTTTTTTTTTTTTTTTTTTTTTTTTTTTTTTTTTTTAATAGCGGTCTATGTCATAATGACATTTTCGCTGTTGAACTAAGAGAAAACCCGTACCAATAGTTCGTTTTTTGGTTTGTATAAATTTTTTCAGTGATGTATTAACTACTAACTAATTTGTGTTGAAAGTACTCTGGAACATTAATAAATAATATTTACAATGTAATATTATCGTTTCTTTTTTATTAAAATTACATGTTCAATTATCCAAATTTTTGATTATCCGACGCACCCTCGGTGGTCCCAGTTAATTCAGATAATCGGCGTTCTACTGTACTTGTTTCATTAATATAGATTAATTTCTTAAAACAATTAATTTTACTATTTAGGAATAATAATCCTTACCTCCCTCTCTGCTTCCTCTATTGCTTTTTTTATTTTGTATCTTTCTAATATGGCTGCTCTCCTCCGCTTTTCCTCTTCCTTTTTCCTAATCTTCTCTTCTTCTTTAGCTTTCTCAGCATCTCTTCTACGAGCTGCTTCAGCTTCTTTAAGATTCCTAGCTTCCTCTGCAGCCTGCCTTCTTTGTAAAGACATCATTAAGATGCGTTCTTTCTTTTTCTCCATCTCATCTAATTCAACCTTTTAACAAAACAATGCAGTATAAATATTATGCTGGGATAAACTCGTCCACTAAGTTTAATATTGGCTTACTATATGTACGTTCTTCAGAAATAATTTGGCAATGTAGCATGAAAAATGGAACGTGAATGACATTAAACCAAATGAAATATAAAGAAGATGTAGATAGTCAATGTTCCGTCGTATGTTGAATAAAACTGCATTTTATAACAAAAAATAAAATAAAATGAGTTATGATTCTTATTTAGGCAGGAATATAACTCATTTGTGGTGGGAAAGAAGGGCGAACTCAGCATGAAAAATATACCTGTAGATTCTCTGAAGCATTCCATCTAGATTTGGATGGCAGGGGAAAAAAGTGACCAGATGTTGAGTTCGCCCTTTGTATCCACAACGCCACATATATACCTGGAGGTTCGATGGGCATGGAGGTACAAAAGCCATTAATTTATTTTAAAAATGGTGGAAGGTAATGTATAAATTTAAATCACATAAACTTCTCATAATATTCTTTATTTAATATTCTTTGGCCATGTATAAATTTAAAACTCTTTAAGTTCTCATATTCTTTATTTTACATGTTTCATGTCTACAGTTAACTCTACAGGTTTCAGGTGTCTGTAGACAAGAAAAATGTAAAATAAAGAATATGAGAACTTAAAGAGTTTTAAATTTATATATGGCCTTCTGCCTTTTTAAAATAAATTACAGAGAACCAAGGATCACAATCTTATAATATGATAGACAACACATATAAGGATGCTTTTTCTTATTAACAACAGTATCATACACAATACTGATGTTTCATTAGTTCATAACTCTACATAATATTTATATGAAAAATAAAACTTTTGAAACTCACAGGATCAGGATGGGAGCCAATGACAATAGGAGCATCATGGGGTGGAGGTACCCGCTCATCACGACCAGGCGGTGAATGAACTACTCTTGGCCGAATAGGCATCTCATCGGGTGGAACCACTTCTACTGCTGAACTAAGCACCTTTGGTTCGACTGTTTGAGTCAGATTCCTTTCCTGAAGAAAATAATATGAATGAGTATAAGACATATGAGTCCATTATTTGATTTAATGTATCTAGTTTCCCAGTAGCAGGATTATGCCAGACTGGAGCAGAAGAGATGCAGGTTTGAATTTTGCTTGGAGAAGAAAATTCAATTGAAACATCGAAAGTACCAAAGAAACAAGTTTTAATTTAAATGGACTTGGCAGGAAACTACATTGATCCATATTTTATTTTGAACATTAACTATTCTTTCTGAGGGGGGGGGGGGGAATGTATTCATTGTAACATTTTAAGAGTTTCTGACAATTGTTTTTTTAGTCCAGCAAAAAGTTAAAGAGTAAATAAATGTGGACAATTACAGCTATCTCATTGTCCAGTTTAACCCTTTCTGGGCGGTATGCTTCTCCAGCAGCCAGCACAAAGCCATGACTGGCTGACGGTGGGCTTCTCTAGCAGCCAGCACAAAGCCCTGACTGGCTGAAGGTGGGCTTCTCCAGCAGCCACCTAACTCATTATCGTATAAGGACGGTCGCTTCTTTTCTTTTGTTCTATTTGGTTCTATGAGTTTGTATTTTTGTATAAATCTGTATTTGTTGTATTTTAATAAGAGCAAATCGCCGTTGTTGCAAAGCTCGAAAATTAAATTAAAAAAAAAATAAAGGCGGTAGGCTACTCCAGTTCTTTTAGACTATTAGTGAGATTTCTTATTAGATGTGTTTGGGAGTTCTCGGAAGATGAAACATCGCAGCCTGGCCCTTTCTCAGCTCCAGGAAGTAATATTGAAGAGCATTCTAGGATTTTCCGAAGCGTATACAATGTAATTTGCTGAGGAAGCATCACAGTTTCCAGGGATATAAGTTTTCTATCAGTAGTACAAAGGTGTTACATGGAAAGGGTTCTGCACTAATTAAAGAATATATCTATTACTAATACGAGAACACAAATCTAAAAAAAAAAAAAAAAAAAAACAAGATAATTTTCTAGCTTGAAAGGAACTAGCTAGTAGCCGTCAGGAGGGACAGCCAGGTATCGGGAGGGTCCCGTCACCAGGTAACCTCCGTCATAGACTCCCGCCGTCTCGATAGGGTTAAAATATATTTAAAAATAATAATAATCAAAATTATTTTTCTCTGGTATAGAAAGAATGCATAAATGTAATGATTCTTCTTTATACGTATTTCCTAGAAAAGGAACATCAGAGATGTATTTTTAAATGCATGTATCAAATTATGAAGTATGTGATTAACACATTCACCACAATGTCATCCATGCTTCTGTACTGGTCCCTTTGCCCAGAAGTGTGATAGTTTCTTCTGCAGAAATGAAACTTTTAGAACTTACTTTTTGTATTCTTTTCAACTTTATGAATGACATCAAATAAAAAAACCAGTTGTGATGTGGTGAGTAAAGTGTTAACCACAATTGACAGTGACAAACACCATTTAGATAAATTCAATAAAGAAAAATCCCAACAAACAAGATAATAATAACAGTTTATCACTTGCCTTTTTAGGAGAACCTCTTTTGGCGCGAAGAGGTGGTTTAGGTCTTTTAGGCCCAGATTCTTCATCAAATGAAATATAAAATCCCTGTTCCTGCTTTTCATTACTAGGACGCTGAAAGGAATTCCTAGCACTTCTCGTTGGTGAAGGTATCCTGTATGTTCTACTGCCTGACGTAATATTAAGTTTACTCAAGCCACTACTTATCTGCTCAGTGTCTTCTCCTGAGCCTATTAATAATCAAATAAAAGAAAGTATATATATATATATATATATATATATATATATATATATATATATATATATATATATATATATAATAGTAAACCTATTTTTAGAAATTAAATGTTAGTTACAACTTTTAAATACAAGGAATAACATTGAGAAATGCAATATTATCTGCAATATGAAATATTAGCAGCAATGTTTTACGAAAACCCGACATTTAAAAACTCTCTTGGGCAGCTTTTTTGCCACAATTTTATATATGTAATTCTCTTTGCTTAAGCACGTAGCTGGCCAACTGAGTTTTGAGTTGTTCTAATTTTGTACAGATACACATAATACGTAACCATCATGAAAGTAAGTTAATTTACAAGCAAGGTTATTAAATAAAAATCCAAATAATTGTTATTAATATTATTATTCATTAATAATGATCTACAAATTATTTGTTTACTTATAAGTATTACTTTATTATTATTTATTAAACAAAGAAGTAAGATTACATTTGAGATTTTTGTAATCCATCATAATAAATATAAAATTAATTAGTTTTGAACGGTCCAAGTAAATGTTATAATGGTTAGTGGAAGAATTCATTAAGTAAAACTTGACCTATGTAGGTATATTGGATTATTTTATATTTGAACTCCTTCTGACCCATACTAAAATTAACAACAAAAAACAAAAAAATTAAAATAAATATATCATAGGTATCAAACTTGTCTTTATTTATCAATTTTCCAAATCGACTTTGTCACTAAAATAAATTATCATGGTGAGAAAAGGGATTTTGATTAACACTCTACAATAAGACAATTTTTATTGTTCTCAGATTCTAAACTTCTTCCACAAGGCCAAACGGCCAGTCAGTCTAGCTTTATAAAATCATCATAGAATTCAGACAACTTTCAAACTCAGAAGCTGATTTTTAAACAAATTAATTTTGATTGTTCAAAAACTATTCACCTGACATAATAAAGATTTTTTCTAATATGTAATAGATTGTTAGAGAAGTACAATGATTATTTATTGACCAATAAAAAAAAAAAAAAAAAAATTCAAAACAAAAAGAACTGATGAATTCAGTTCACAGACTAAGTAAATTATTAAGGATTGCTACAAGTACCTTTGACTAAGGGAACACTCAAAGAAGATAAGATAAAACAAATTCTACAAATTAAGCTTTTAGTCATACATTTTTAATTAAAGAGAGATGATGTTTAGTTTTAATAGAAACACCAACTCATTGCTAATATGGTTACAAAGTAATATTTCATAAGGTATTTTTATTTGCACGGCACATCGACATTTGGGCCATTAGTGCCGACATCCATGGTGCAGCAAGAAATTTTCCCAACGAGCTGTGAGTTGAGAAAATTCCTGCCGCCGGTGGGACTCAAACCCACCATCTCCCGCATGAGAATCTAAGGTGTTAACCACTAGACCATGGGAAGACCCCGGTATTTTTATTTATAATTAAATAAAATAAAATAAATATTAAACAAATCTCTGGACCCCTAAAACCCAGTCTCTTTCTGCTTTGAGCATATTGCCAAAATTCAAAAAAAAGAAAAACAAAAAAAAACATGGAACATGCTTTAACTGCTCATTATCATCAGCTTAAATAGATTCCCATCAACTGAAACATATCCCATCAGTTAAACAACCTCCCTCAGCTGAAATAACTTCCATCAGCTGAAATACCTCAAATCAGCTGAATCAGGCAGACCGGAAATAGACCGGAGCATGCTTCTTTTTTGGTTGCATTTTTGTTTCACTCCTAAGGTTATAACTAAAGCATGTTCCTTGCTAAAGGTGTGATATACTTTTTAGTAATAAAATGAGATTAACATAGATTTTACCTATGAATGAAATACTTTGAGGTTCCATATCGTCGACTGGAGGTGTTGGTAATGGTGCATGATTCAATCGTGGAGGTGGTGTAGGTATTTCTCCACCATTTTGTTTTGGTGAACTATCCAATGAAGTAGGCTCCCTTCTAACAGATATTCATAATCAATAAGGATGTTCCAAGGAGGAACAAAGTATAAATTCAATTACATATATACATTGAGCATACACTCAACATTTTAATTCCCTGAATATTCATTTATAACATTTTTTTTATATATATGAACTATAATTGAGTGCACAAATCAAAATAATAGTAATAAAATTAAAGGCAGGGAGCAAGTGATGTGCGCAGTTGCTTAGGGCTTTACGACCCTCCCCTTCCTGAGCAACAGTATACCGAACCCACAATACACTAACCAATTACACTGGCACAAGGTCACCGACAGCACAAACCCCAGGATCACCTACCCTGGGTCGTCTATCTGGCAGTAGGTGTAAAATTCACACAGTGGGGTGATGAAGAAAACCGAAAAGCTGTGATCGCCCCAAAGAAAGTAGGAACCTTTGGATACCAGCCGTTTGTTTGTGTATGTTTGTGAAAAATGAGTTAAAATAGCCACTAAAAACTATCAGGACAATATTTTGGAAGCTGTTGCCAAGCCTCTAAATGATACTCTGTTTGCCAGAATTCATTGAGTCTTCGAGCAGGATTCCGCAACAGCTCACAAGGCCAGGTCAACTCAGCAGTGGTTGCAAGGGAACATTTCAGAGTTCATCTCTGTCTCGGATTGGCCCTCAGATTAACCCTCTAGACTATCTGTTTTGGCCCGAACTGGAGCGGATGGCAGGCCTCAGAGCACACCTTAACATAGAAAGCAATCTCTGGTCCAAGCAGTAGAGTGCTTTCCTCAAGAAGTACTGCATGCTGCTATTGATGACTGGCTATGGAGATTAAATGCCGGTCTCAAGGCAAAAATGGGACATTTTGAGTAATTTATTTTCTTGTTTACTCTCTAAAGAGATACACTTTATAATCGAATAAAGCTTTTGAAAAAAAAAAAAAAAAAAAAAAAAAAAAAAAAATCTATTGAAATCTGTATATATTTCCTTGTAACAGGACTACGTAGATAATAAAGAATTACATGTAAGTATTTCCTAATATAATCACCTGTTCCAGGTTGTAGGATCTGGAGTAAATGGCTGACCCCACGTTCTTCTCCCAGATCCAGTCTGTGGTTCATGAAGGTAAAACTCAGTTTGACTCTCTCTTCTTCCTCCTGGACTATAGTTATCATCATAATTACTATGCAGTGTGAATCCTTGGTTATATCTGAAATAACACCCAAAAATATTCATTGGCTTTAAAAATATATATAATATTTTCAACAATTTTGAGATTACTGTTCTAAAGATCAGGCTAAATTTAATGCCAAGTCAAATACAAAATATTTCAGTAAAAAATATAAAGCTTTATACAAATAAATAACAAAATGAAATGATTATTTATTAACAGTGAAAATATTTAGAATAACTACATTAACTATTTAATTTATTTGGAACAGTCTAAGTAATTACTAAACTCGAATAATATGTCACCCAACAAGTATTTAATTTCTTTAATAGTTAAAGGAATTCAAAATAATGTCAACTAGCCTCAGAGATGTATGGTGAATGATCAATTATTCTTCAATAATTCTTCAGGGTTAAATGAATAAAGTTATTAAACTTCTCCTCACCTAGGCGAATAAGTGTTGTAATTAGGCTGTGGGCTCTGCTGGCTAAGGCTGTGCCACTGTTGACTCCCGCTGTAATTATTTTGAGTATTGTTTGCTGCAGTCATGAGGCTGTGCATTTGCTGCATCTGTTGCTGCTGTTGCTGTTGCTGATTGCTTCCAAAAGATCGGCCGTTGTAATATTCGTGCTGATTATTTGGAATTTGATTACCATAGTTGAAATTGCTAGGTTGATTACTGTAATTAATTTGCTGTGCCGGTTGAGAATTAGTGTAGTTCATTTGCACAGGCTGTTGAGTAGAATAATTGATAATGGCCTGACTAGGTTGTTGTGGTTGCTGGTTAATGTAGTGGTGAGTGGGTGTGGTATGCTGGCTGCTGAAGTTAATATGTTGGCTTGTATAGTTTCCTTGCTGATGATGAAGCGAGGCAAAGCTCTGCATCTGTGGTGGAGGAGGTTGAGGCTGCTGGATCTGAGGTGACTGGCTTCGAGGTCGAGCAGGTAATTCATTACTTTGCAACTGGTTTTGCTGATTTGCAAGCCTTTGTAAATCAGCTTGTATTTCGTGCAAACTGGAATTCATTCTGGAAAAAATCATCAACAATAATCATTTCTAAATAGTGGTTAACAAATCACATTACCTCTTAGGAATATAAATATACGTCGAAATATAAAACAAAAAAATATAGGGTAAAAAAAAATAGAAAGAAGAAAGGATAACGATGAATGATCACAGAAGACCTTGCAGCAAAAACTAGAAATCTAGATAATTGTTTTAGAAACCAAGATTAAAGTTTTACTGCCCTAGAAACTAATAATAATAATTAGCTTTTATAACTAAGACTAAAGGATTTGATTCAAAAGATTTTTTGTCAAAAAATAACAGGCCAATTGAGTCGTTCCAGACCAGAAGGGCAAACACTTATTCTTCATTATTGGTGCGACAACCCTAGGCGAGTCTTGGCCTTTTCTATGAGCTTCCGCCAACCATCTCTATCCACTGCTGCTGCCTTCCAGTTCTGTGTGTTGAAAAGGACTCTTGAGTCAGCTGACAAACTGTCTTCCCATCTACAGGGTCTGGAATCTGACCTTTGTCTGCCTCCATGAGAAGGAAGGGCGAACTCGTAAAATGCAATTGTAAAGAAAAATGCACAAGTTCGACCTTATGGTCTGCGCAGATATCGCTCAAACCGAGCCCTCGGTTTATTCTATGTGTATTTGTTGTACTGAACAAAGATAAACTCAAAAAACTGCACCTACCACACTGTGCGTTGTTGATAAACGAGGGGAACAGAAAAATAAAAACTTTAACTGGCAAGTTTGCCCTTCTGGTCGGGAATGCCTCAATAAGCCCATTCTAAAATTATCTGATTTAAAATAATCCCTGGGAATTGTTCCTTTTTATTATTACTAGTATTATTATTATTATTATTTCTTTCAGTATTTGCACTCAAGGAGCACCTTGAAAAAATAAGTTTAAAATAATTACGATATAGAGAAGAAACCTAATAATGACTTTGTAAGTCTCTACCACTAAAAAAATGGAAACACATTATCCCACAGCCAAAATATTTTAAACTTTTTAATTTATCAAGCTGTAGAAAAAAAAAATCAATAAAGAAATATTAACTTAACTTTTGCATATGATATATTAGAGATCACCGAGTGAGCAAAACACTTGTGATCCAAACAAAGTGTGTATGCTTATTTCTAACAGCATTAATAAAAAAAAAATATCTTACTGTGCTATGGATTTCTGGTACGTTTCTATATCCATATTATCCATATCAGGTGTCTTCCGTTCTTCTGTAAAGCCGTCACCAGCAAGCCATTTCTGTTCTACTTCAGAAATATCCTATTTGCAAAAACATAACGTGTAAATATAATTGACAATACTATAATACAATCATTTCACCAAATAGATAAATTGAAAGTTACATTTAATTTGTTAAAAGGGTTAAAAGAAAATTAGTCAACTCGATTCTTCTCAACTTTATTTTTTATCTATTTCACTAAACTATATTCATTATAAAATAATTTTGTTTCAAAACATTTAGTTCTCACAATGTTATTTTTGTTTGTTACCGCAGGAGCACTGATAATAAGACTCTGTACTTCAGAATAAAGTTAAAAGAGTGACTAGGTATTTTTAACAACAGAAAATGAAACTTTACACAATTTAGTGCAATTAATAAAACAGAAAATTCAATATTTTTAAATAGTAAGTCTAAATTTCATTGAGCAAATTTTAAGCTTAAAATTCCTTGATTTGCACAGATCCTTTTTTAAAAAATGTTGAGATGATTCATCAAAATGGTAAGCCAATAACTGTGGAGCCAGTTTTTTTTTTCACTAGATCATTGAGAAAAATGTTGATCTGGAAATTGTGTCATTAATTTTTTTCATAAATATAAAAATATGTACACACAATGACTACGAATGAAACGATTTAATCTTGCATTTTTGTTTTTTTTTGTACCAATTCCCCCCCCCCCCCAAAAAAAAAGTTGAATTCGAGTAGGCCGAGCCACTGGTTAAAAAATGTGATGCAATGAAAGAAGGAGATTTTAGGTCTGATCCATTGGCTTGCACCTTGGGAGCAACATTATTTTATAATACACAAGTCAAACACCTAACTTTTTTTTTTTTCGTTTGATTAGCCCAAATATAACTGAATAAATATAG
The DNA here is from genome assembly GCA_946811695.1 of Gonocerus acuteangulatus. Taxonomy (NCBI): domain Eukaryota; kingdom Metazoa; phylum Arthropoda; class Insecta; order Hemiptera; family Coreidae; genus Gonocerus; species Gonocerus acuteangulatus. The sequence continues at coordinate 58,528,147 of OX328126.1, forward strand.
AAAAATTAATGTTTTGTTTTTAAATTCTCTGCCTGGGTTTGTTCAACGTCATTGCTTTATCAGTGGCAGTGCTTGCTCTATGAATTTTTTCCTACATCTCAGCAGATGTCTTGTCAGCTCTTCTTTTTTTCTTTTGTATTTTGTGTAGAGAGGGATGACCATAATAAGTGTGGGGAAATAATCAGGGTTCAGCCATAATAGCTGATAAAACTAAATTTTAAAATAATAATGCGTTTTTATTTCCAACATTTTGAATTGAATTACAAGTCTTCATGAGGGCTATGAGGAGAGGAGGAACTGATCCATTTGGATGTTACTACATCAATCATGTAGCAACTTTTAAACGGATCAGTGGTGTAGGGATCTTCCAGGCGAATCAGTACCCGATAAAGGCTTTAAATTCAGGCAAAAATGTTGGAAATAAAAATTCATTTTTATTTTAAATTGTAGTTTCATGAGCTATTATGACCAAGCACCGACTTTTTCTAAAATGGTTTGGTATTTTTCTGTTCGGTAGTCTGGGTCTTCACAAGCCATGATTTGGTCCTCCGAGATAAGCTGATGATCTGAAGAACTCTGCTAAATTGCACAAGTAAATTCATCGAATTAATACCACCACCGTTGGTGACAGAAGTTGAAAAATCAACAATATTGGGAAAGTTCAATGTTAGAAATCAAATGCTTTTAAGAACCCAAACATTATGTCACACTTCCTAATAAGTAATAAATTATTACAGGTAATCTTTATTTACTTCAAATATATTAAATTAAGTAACTTATTTCAAAATTATTTATTAATTAGGCCAGAAGTAAAAATTAGCCCCAAAAAGTAATGAAAAAAATGATATTGTAGGAGTAAAGAATAAGTAGATAAATCTAAAAACATGCAATTTGATTAATATAAAGTCTGCTTGCTCCAAAAGCCTTTAGCTTGATGGATTAATGGATCTAGGTTTTAGCCAAGACTTGGTAGCCTATTAAGCTTCAGCTTAAGCACACAGCTATTGACACATAAAAAAATAAATATAAAATTTAGTTAGTCAATGTTATACATGACAATTTGAAAACAACCTCCCTACTGATATATAATAAGTTATAAATTTAAATCTCAAACACTAGATGATCAATCCCGATATTAAAAAATAAAAATATACAAAAAATGGATCTAAAAATATATATGAAAAAAAGCTGGCATAAAAATAGTAAATCATGTTTGAGCATGCTTTCATAAATAAATAACTACTTGGCCTAAACTTAAACTAAATCATCTATTGAATTGAATTAAATATTTCTTTCGATTCAAATTGTGCCATGTCTAAAAGTTCTGGTATAACTAACCTATTTCGAGGAATTTAAAATAAATTAGTTAAAAATGATTTCCTAATAGCAATGTTAAGAATTTGATGAAAAGAAAATCCTTACTTTATTTTAAAGTCCAAATGTTCAACAACAAAAAAAAATACATTATAATAACCACTGAATGCCACAAAAGTGTTAATGTAAACGTATTGTAAAACAAAGCTGAAAATAATAACTCGACAGTGAAGAAGCATGTGTATTTGGTGCTCTACCAGATTCGACCAACGTACGCTTGTTCTGGAGCAACCTAACCCTATACAAATCATTTAAGCCTTAATTCATGTTTTATTTATTGTTCCTCATCTTTACTACTCAGCAATCACCAATCTCGACGAACTCACCTGATTATCAAAGAGTACTGAAGACAAGACACTAAATTTAACATTTATATGAACGTTTATATAGATTTAGTCAGGAGATGGACGTGTTGTATCTCAGTAAAACTACATTTTCTAATAAAAAATGTAGTTTTTATGAGATACAACATTGTTCAGTAGTTTTAATGTGATACAACATTGTTTTGTCTGAACCCTGACTATATCTACCTTCATATAATTTTTTTTTTTTTTTATGGCCGTCGACATGGGCCATTAGCTCCAACATCCTAGGGGCAGCGAGGAATTTTCTCAACGAGATGTGAGATGAGAAAATTCCTGCCGCCGCACAGTGTAACGAAGTAGTGAGGATTATGGACAAAAATCATTAACCACTAGTTATTTTCAAATAAGCATTTTTATTAACTGAAATCAACTCAAAACAATGTAACAATAGTATAATAATGCATATTATATGGCTATAATAATATTAATTGTAATATTAATAGAAATAATATAGCAGGTAATAATATTATTAGTAACAATATTATAAAATATATTATAACTGTAACATATAATGTAGTAATAGTATAGTAGTAAATTATACTTATAGTAATATTGCCATAGAATAATTATATTTTACCATTTTCTATGAAATTATTAAATATTGTTTTAATGCCGAGTCTGAATCGTTTTTGGATTCTCGTCGTGGGGACGTTCCCACATTTTTTACACATAATAAAGGACTAAACTGGCAGTTTTTTTTAGTATTGCTTAATATTTCTTTAGGAGCATCCTGCAGATTAAATTGAATCATTTGCCCAAGGATTAATACCGTCTTTTTGGATTTATCCACATTCTTTTTCAAATTTGGAAGAAAAAATGATGATGGACCTAAAAATAAAAATCTTTGGAATCGGCAAATTTCGGCTAACTAAATTGCCCTCAGTACATTATACTTGAGGTAAACTTTAAGCTCTATAAAACTTGGGATGTGTTCAGATGAAGTTTTCTTGTTATGGTCTATCAAAGTTTTGTACTTAAAAAAAATTTCAAAGATCAATGAAGAATAATTCAGAATAAATAATAAGGGAGTAATTACCCATAATCAATTATATCAGATAAAAAAGAAATAGTTTTGACGTAATTTCCTTCGGATGACTAAATAAAAACACTGTCCTATCTTCAACGAGAGAGGTTCAAACTGATTGTTGGTATAAAGCAGGTTTTAAAGACTTTCCCTTGTTTATAATGCTGCTAATGTGTTTGTTCATCAAAATAAAACTAATATTTATTAGTTTTATACAATTTTAATTCCCTGAATAGTTTCTAAACTTAGCTGGAGGATTAAAAATTAAATATAAGAAAACAAAAATTTAGGTTTTTGTCCATTGGACGTTACACTGTGCGCCAGTGGGAATTGAACCCACCATCTTCCACATGTGGAACTAAGGCTTTAGCCACTAGACCATGGGAAGATCCCTCTTCATTATAAATATTGACATTTTGAACACAATTTAGTATCTCGTCTTCAGTACTCTTCGATACTCAGGCGAGTTGGTCGAGGTTGGTGACTGCTGAGGACTAAAGAAAATATATTAGCCCCGAACTATGTCTACCTCCGCAACCCCAACGGCCAATGATCTCTCAACAAAATATATCTATACTTTTAATAAAGAAAACATAAATTTTTAACCACTTTGTTTTTCTTATTTATTTTTTTTTAACCATTAAGATATACTATAATCAAGAATAAGGATTAAAAGAACGTCAAACGTTTAGGCAGGGCCTTATAGCAGAAGGTTTGCCTTCCTTTAGTTAGGCTGTATACTTATTTTACTAGTATTAGTGCTCCTGAAGAGGTATCAATGAATAAGAAACCAGTAGGGCAATATTAATAAAAATTACTGGTGTGTAAAAATGCTTTGGTTTTATTATTTTATCTTCTGCTTATTTAATAAAAATAATTGAAAATTTGGGGTCATTTTTGAGAATCACTTAGAAAAAATTAATTTAATATATTAATCAAAAGAGCAAAAAGTTTAAACATTTTAAATTGTGTTACAGAATGAAATTGCCACTGAATTCAAGCTAGCTAACACATTTCAGGTCAAATTAAATAAACAGTGAATAAAATATATCGCATTAATTGTTAGTATTCTATACATATCACTCTTGTAATGCTTTTACATTATTGTTTTATGTATTTATGTGTATATGTATGAGCATATATATATATATATATATATACACTCACACAGAAACATACATATAATGCATTGTTAGGTTACCATATGAGAAGCAGTAAAGTTCTAGAAGATAATATTACCTGCAATGAAAAAGGACGTGCAGGCTTCTCAGTGACTTCCGAATGTTCCTGCCGGCCAGGATCAGACTCAGGAGACTTCGCCACTTTACCCTACACCATACATCACACACATCCTCCACCAATCTATCTTTCTAATATCTGGTGAGTATCAGTGAGTAGTTAAGTGAGGAAGTGCTCAGTGCTACCCACCTTTACCTCAAATTGTTAATTTAAAAGGAGAATAAATGATGCAGGCAGTGAAAGATAAAAACAAAAGGAACTTTGACTTAGTTAACAATTTTTTTTAAAAAAATACATCAATTATTCTCCATTTTTATCTACACATCAGTACAGTGAAACCTCTAGCAAAAGAAAAATGGTTTAGAAAATTAAATTATATAATAACTCCAGTAGCTAAAATAATTCAAGATCAAATAACCAAGAGAAAGAGGCCAATAAAAGAAATTAGAAATATGCCAATTATACTTAAAGGCATATCAATTCTAGGTTCAGAAGTTAAATAATGTATTCAGTTAAAAGAAAAGAATATAGGAAAACAAACAAAATTCATGAATAGATAAAGAGTAAGTAGGGATGGCACTGTTATAGTATTTTCGTAGATTATGGACACAATGGACCAGATTATGGCAACCATATTTTGGATGAGTCAAGCAATTAGAAACTTGGAAAAGAAGTATATAGTGCTCATTGTTTGGAGTAGTCTAAATAAATAATGAATAGAATAGGCTAGTATAAATAATCACAAAAGCAATAGATCTCCATTCCCAGATAATGCTGAAGAAGCTGGCAGAAAGTCAAAATTCTGCAACACTTTAAAACTAGATTGAATACAAAATCTGTTTAATATTTTCTCAGCCTACAAACACCTTATAAAAATTTCGATTTAAAAAAAAAAAAAATAAGCAATTCTTATTCTTTCACCCACGACTTCTCCAAGATCTGGTTGAACTACTTTATGATTGGTTCATTTAAGAAGAAAGTTTATTATTTTTTCCTGTTAAGCTCAACTGTATACAGATCTTTACAGTCTCATACAAGAGAAACTAAGAACTCCATGTCTTCAATCAGACGTGATTAATAAAAAAATTGTTTATGATACAAGCCAGAAAACCAAGTAAAAATACTCAGTGTTTTTTTTTAAAAAAAAAAAAGGAATATTATTCCATTGGCCGACAATAATAATGTAAAGGTAAAAAGCCAGGAAATCCTTTAAAATAAAATTAAGTAATTACATTTTCTACAAACACCTAAGCAAACTAAAGGATCTTAAATATCCCTGCTTAGCTGAAAGGCCAAAGATGTGTGCCTAAGATGCTACAGCAGTAAACCACGAGGGGGTACAGGTCACCTTAAATTGTAATTGTTTAGTATAATAAGATCATGGTCTCATCAGTGGTAGAGTATCAAAATTTGTAAAATATACTACAAATTTTCATTTGACAAATCTGTATATAATCATTATCACCAAATATCTAGAGGTTTCACTATCCTGGAAATTCCAATAAAACATGGAACAGTAGAAAAGTAAAAATTAATAAATCAAATTTGTTCAATTTATACAAGAAAAGGAAATCAGAATTGTTCAAAATGGAATAGAACCCAAATTTTAGTGAATTTCCATGAACAAATCGAATAAGTAAACAAATCTAATGAGGTTTAAAAATTAAAAAAAGTTCTACAATAAAAGGTAGTAAGCAAATGTATAATTTTGAAATCTTTGTCTAAAAATAAAATTTCATTAATTATCTTGATGATAAGTGGATTAGAAGTTAAATAAGTTCTTCAGACGGATTTTAGTTAAATTTTCCACTTATGTTTCGAGGATTTATTTTATCATTGAATCGTTTTGTATGATTTATACGCGAGTGATACGAATATAAACAAGATATCCATAATATGAGTAAACAATTCGTACATGGCCACCGCGCATCCGCGAATGCCAGCGTACACTTTCTTGTAACGTTTTTTCCAGTTTAGTCATCGCTAAAGCATATTTATGCTAAAAATTGAAAGTAGAATAATAAAATAATTATCTAAATCTTTATAAAAACTCTAACATAAATATGCCAGAGGGAACACTTGGTCTAGTGGCTAGCATGCTGGATCTCATGCGGGAGATGAGTTTGATTTCCGCAGCAGGTTGACTTTTTTCAGCGTGGGCTCACTGAAAAAATTCCTTCCTACACTATGGATGTGATGTCTATAAATAGCCTGGCTAATGGCTAAGAAGTTGATGCGGCGTAAAACAAAAAAAAACAAAACAAAAAATCATATGCCAGATGAATAAGATGTATTGAATATTTAAGGATTCAAAACATCATCATATTGCAATGATTGTTCTGTAATTATAGAAACTTACACAACAAATATTTTTATTTCAATTATGTGTTAAGAAAATTTTGCTTTAAACATTATAAAGTAATTTTATAAACTTATTTTCAGAAGCTATCTGCTCGGCGAATAATTAGACTTAGATAGAAAGATGTGTACAACCACTAATATGGAAATTCACTAAAATAACACAGACAGAAATTTGATTTTTTTTAAGTTATCATTCCATGCCTGAGCATGAAACTGGAAATTTGGGGTTCAATTCTTTATTTTGACATTATTACTTTGACCTTTCAACTAAATACTAATTGTATAATCTTTTTTTTTGTGAATATATATAAAATCTAATATAAATTTATTCCAGAAATAATTTATTGAAATGTTGCAAAATAAATGGCTCATTTGCAATCATGTGAGAACACTGATAACACATGTACGCGTGAGTGTGTGATTGGCCGTTTTTTTAATCTGAATAAGATACGTTAATATACAATAACATAACATTTATACACAAATTAAATTAATTTTTTGTATGTATTTACATCCGTTTAAAATAAAATTTTAATGAACGACCCCTCGGACTGCAATAGAAAGAGCAAGAGTCTTGTGTTGGGTACCAGTGGTGTAGTGCGGTACATCTCTAACCTAACGGTAGAGGTTTTAGCTGAAGAGCGGCTATTCTGATACTGGCAAAAAGAAGAAATTCTATATTCCTGAAGTTGTTTTAACCCTAGATACCAGAGTGGCAGATGCAACGAACCATCTGCCCCTTCCTGTACCCTGAAACACCCCCCCCTCAATCCTCACAGTCTCTCCCCACCGCACAAAAAGAAATTACATAAAGAAAATATGTATAGGTCTGCCGCAAACAAAAACACAAGGCGGTGCGCAACATACTGCCTCCAAGCCCCCTCGCCCATCGCCACCACACCTTCATATCCCCTCCTCTTCACTTGGAGAGACAGACCCCGAGCAGTAGTGTTTACTTATATTTTCTTTAACTTCATTAGTTATGTCCCAACTTTTGGCATCGGGTCAGCCGCTCAAACGGCAAGAGAAACAAAAAGAGAAGTTTGATCTTAAATATATTATACCTGGAGCAACTAGTGAAGCAACAGGTGTTTCAATTTTATCAGCCAGACGTACTGTGGCTGCAGAAAATAAAAACTTTCAGGGTCCTAGTGCTTCAAAAGGTTTATTTACAACTCCGGAGGGGAAAAGGACGGAACATAAGAAAAAAGTTGAGATTTATGGACAGCATAATTAGATTCAATTTTAATAAATTTCTGATAAAAATAACATGACATTTACTTATTATCTCAGTCGAAGGAGTTCCAGTTCCAGCTAGGATAGTGATATAAGTGATGATGAATATACGGATGTGTAATACCCACCTCACAAATTTACTTTTTTGTAATTATTTTGTTTTATTATTCTTTTGTTGAATTAATCTGAATGTCTAAAGACTTGAAGCATTTTTTGGTCTATTTGTCGAGTTCATTGGGAATTTTTTCAAATATTTTTCTTAAAAATATTAGAGAAAGGTTAATTTTTTCCCCATTCATAACTCTCGAATTTGTTTGTACCATCAACAACGAATAAATGAAAATACTTCATTTTATTTTTAGGTGGATTTGATTCAGCTTTTTAGGCAAATAATTAAAATCATAATATTTCATTAAATTAAATAAATGTAAAAAATTGATTTAAACAATATTAAAAAATAATTATTAGGTTATTCAGGTAATACATGAATTAATTTAAATATGCACTCAAAATACTAGTTGCAACTTGATTTGATGAGTACAACCTATTCCGAAAATTTCAGGAATTTGTATCATGCCAATAGGCTTTCATTTCCTCATTATTTCTTTGTTTTCACAATTTCAACAATTGAACTTGATGTATGTTTTTGTTCTGAGTCGAATGAGACCGGCCCCTTGTTTCTATGTTAATTTGTTCTAGAGATATTGAATTTGTCTACTTTTTGCCATTTGGCAAAAACCACTGTAGGACGTGCTTTTGGCCTGATAGCGGGTGATGGGGGAAGATTACCCCCCTCCAGCCGCGCCCCTCCGTGTTCTTTTGTTTGTGGCCAGACTATAGTTGTAAATTTTAATTAGATACAAAGTACACAAGTAAGATATACAGTAGATACAGTATAAAAAATAATAAAAACTGACTAAGGTGGTCAGACTTTAGGACAGTGTCCAAGCGGTCCCTAAAGGCTGGAAATATCTTCTGCAGTACTTTGGTGCTGAGAGAATATTATCTTCTCTAAAGCTCAGCGGTCCAAGGGACAGATCAGCCACTAGAGTGATGACTTGGTTGGTTCCCGGCGGTCCCTCAGACCGCTTGGGCACGATATGTGTTAAACATTTTTTATTAAAAAAAAGAGTAATATTTCAGTGAAAAAGTAGACTGCAGAGGTAATGTTCAAATATTCTATTTATTATTTTTATTTTTATCTTTCGCGTAAAGTTCATTATATCACATTTATCGTGATGGATGTAAAAAATCTGTAAATAAACCACAAGTTCCAAAACTGAATCTGTTATTTAAAAAACAAAAAAGTCTTTCTTTTAACACATAAGTGGTTGGTCCAGCACAAAAGATTATGACAATGACACTTTCTTTCTTATAATGCATGCTACCACTATTCTTTTTTTTTTCTAATTTAAACCGCTCAAAAAATAAATATAGAGCATAACTGCAAAGCACCATTTATTATGCAACAAGCCAATGCAAATAAGAGCAACAAAAACATAATACAACTAAAATAGGACTTTTCAGAAAATAGAATAATTGGAAAATTAAAATAATTATTCAGACCTTTCTTTTGTATTGGCTTATAATAAAAAAAAGTATTTTCTAAAGGTTTATTAAATTATACTTTAATTAGTTTATAAAACAATTTTATAACAAATATCTGACAGTTTGCTTTATCAAATTTCAGGCTTTAATTATTTAAAAAATTAATGTTTAATTTAGAATCATTAAATAAAAAATATTTAAAATCATAACACGTTAAAAGTCATGTTTAAGTAACATTTTTCAAGAGTGTTAGTATATCTCTTTAAGGTTTATAATAGTAGAAGAGGTGCAAAAATTAACCCTTCACCAGAGTTCAAAGAAGTATTGGTAGAGTAAAAAAAAATCAAATTTAAGGTGCAACATGCTAAATAGTTCACCAACTTTCAGCTCTCATTAAGCTAGAATGAGATTTTTCGATACAACTAAAGAGTAAAAACAATTATAAATTTTATTCTTTTAATGAAAGGCAAAAAATTTTTAAAAAACTAGCACAGAGAGGGCAAAAAACTAATTATGACAGACATCACCTCATGCAAATTAAATTAATTCTGGAATTAAAAACTCTCCAAAAAATAAGAGTTTTAGAATAGTTTCTAGAAAAAAAAAAAAAAAAAAAAAAAAAAAAATCTAATTACTTTTAGACTAAAATATAAAATAAATAAATTCATATTTGATTTTACCTTAGAGACAGCTTGCAAGAAAGCTGCCTTTCCAACCTTTTGCCTCTGCCTGTTTAGCTGAGCTTCCATTCTTCTTTTCTCGCTCTCAATTCTTCGTCTTTTTTCTTCAAGTTTCAGTCTTATGTTTAGGAGTTGTGAGCCCATTACTCCATTATCTGCTCCTGCATCATTTATACCTGAAAGCAGCGACAATTTATAAGTGAAGATTAGATTAAAAACTACTGACAATACATAAAAAATAAAATACACTTAAATAGATAAATTTAAAAAAAAAAAAAAAACAAAAAACAAAAAAAAAAAAAAAAAAAAAAAAAACATAAGTAATAACCATCCAGTAGTTATTCTGTTCTTTTGGTTTTATTGTATGCCATCAATTGATTATGATTTATTTTACATTATAAAGCAATTTCAGCAAAAGGCTGACGAATAAATGAAATATTATTCAAAATTGATACTTTTATTTTGTCAAAAAAAAACCAACTGTATCATGTCTACTAATTAATAATTAATCATCACAAAAGACGACAAATTAAAGACACCTATTTGCATATCACCTTTCTCCAATGGAGTTTCTCCAATGGAGTTAGGTTCCTTTTAAACAAAAATTTTTTTTTTTTCATTTTAGAAGATTAATTCTGTAAGAAAAGACAACCTATAGATAATATGCAAAACAATTGTGTGTGACAAATTATAAACTTTTATTTTTTCCTGATCTTTTTTCGAAGAAAAGTTAACCCGCTATTATGGGATTTGAACCAATGTTCTCCAGTGCTATGCTCAAGCATGTAGTCAATTACAGTATTAGGCTTCATATCACAGCATGGCAAGGTTATTTCATCCAATGGAGCAAATTTATCAGACAGATGGCCAAAATCCTTAAATATGACAAAAAAAAAACTAATACAAAAAATGATTAGCCCTCCGTAAAAAGCATAGCTGAGCTATAGTGGGGGAGCACTGGATGAAAACACTTTCAACTTTTTTTTTTTTTTTTTTTTTTTTTTTTTTTTTTTTTACACCACATCGACATCTGGGCTATTAGCGCCGACATCTAAGGTGCATCGAGGAATTTTCTCGAGCCCTAAGATGAGAAAATTCCTGCTGCCCGTGGTAATCGAAGCCACCATCTCCCGCATGAGAATCTAAGGCGTTAGCCACGAAACCACGGGGAGATCCCTCAAATAAGAAATAAGACTAAACAAGTAAACTTAATTTTTTTTTTTTTTTTTTTTACGATGCATAGGCATTCATGCCATTAAAAGTTAATAGAATTATCTACGTCAAAATGAAATATAAATGAATTTATTTACAATTTTTTAAGAACATACAACTTAAACAAATTTTATAAACAATAATAAAGCTATTTTACAATAACGAACTTGCTTAAATTTAAATGCATTAATAATAATAATAAAAAAAAAAATAAATAAAAAGATAGATCTAAATGAGGATAATCTTTTAATGATGGTTTACCATTATCTATCTGGTCAGAATTTTGATGTGCAAGAGACTGTTGTTGCCATGTAGTGGTGTTTTGAGGTAAAGTTGCAAAAGTTGTAACCTTCTTTTCCCGTTCTTGTGGCTTGGGTTCTATAAAATAAATCAATCAAACACATAGAAAACCTCTAATATAAAATTAATCTCTAATGTGAGCTAACAATATTGTTTTAAGGTTGGCTGAAAATACAAAAAAAAAAAAAAAAAAAAAAAAAAAAAAAAAAAAAAAAAAAAAAAAAAAAATACTTTTTTTTCTATCTAGATTTGATTGATAGGGGTGAGCTTAAAAATAAAAATATTTACATAAAATATTATTCAAATTTACAAACAGTTTTATTTTTCAAATGACATTGGAAAACCTTGAGAACATCCTGTCAGAAAGTTTGCATTAAATATTACAATATAGGTGCTACTCAGAAATAATTACAGGTTCAAAGAAATAGCTTATAAATTAAAAAATTTAATGATGGGCTCAGACTCAAAATAAATTTTCTTAGTGGCCATTTTGGACCGAATTTCCAGCTATTATCTGACGAACCTCTTCTTCTGTTTTGATGGTATATTAAAATTTGGTCGGACAATTTCAATATTAAGTTCTCTAATATGAGTATTTATTTCAATCGAAATATCCTCCAGTAAAAATTTGTTGTTTATAATACTCATCACTGGTGACACAAGCCGGGAAGTCCGAGGATATGAAATCACCCAGCGAGGAAGTTTAAAAGAGAATATTTAATTGAATTATTAATTGAGAACCTCAACATTATGGTTCCTTTATTTGAAACTAATGGTCAACAATACAACTAAATCAATAATTTATGAATATTGAGCATGTCAAATTAGAAGAAAAAAGGAGACAACAGTAATTACCAGGAGGTGGGCTTTGACGGTCTAAAAGAGTATTTTGTATTCCAGCACTACTTCTTGTTTCTTCGGCTCTCCTTTGTGATTCAACAAAACTATTGTTCCGTGACAAAGATGTTCTTGGAGGTGGCTCTGGTACTGGAAAATTCATATCATAAATAAGTAATGCAAAATAAATAGGTTGTATAATTTTAATGCTCTAGTAGTTTATATCTGACAAAAAACTCGATATCTTCTTTTAAAAATTTCTTCCAACAAGTAAAATTAAATTAAACACCAAACATTCTATTAAAAAAAAAAATCCGAACAAATAAAATCAACAATTTCTATCCATAAATGGCGCACTACTGAGAAGCAGTATTATACTTACTTTAAGCTAACAGAACAGTAAATAACAATAATAAGCTTTAACTAATGAAGGATAAAAATCAGTGCAAGAAAATATGCAGTGTGATAAAAATAAAATAAAATGAAATAAAAATAAAAAAAAAAGCTCAAAACCTTGATTAGGACTGTAACCTTCTTGTAATGCATGGTGAAGAGCATCACTATTGTTATCAAGGACACTTGATCTGGCAGAACTTTCTCGTTTTCCACTATGTACAGCAGGTTCTTTATCAGGATTTCTTCCTAATAAATGAAGATTTTCTTCAGACCCGCCAAAGTTTTCCAATGTTAGCTACAAAAAAAATAAGGTTTCCTTAAAAAAATAACCTGAAGGAAACAAAGGACTCAAGAATTCACAATTTACTTATTTGTGAGTGCATCTATATGAGAAGACTATCTTGCTTTTGAGGTAAATTAACATAATCCAGGTTTTGTAGTTCGTGTTTTTCTGTCTGTGAGTCACACGAGAGATGTTGAATACTCGGAATGAATAACAAGTATTTAAATCTTTAGTAATCCCGAAATGGACAAAAGGGGCCCATTTCCTCTCTTGACCACAGGTCAGGAAGTGGGGGTTTAGATGGGAGCTGAAACATAGATTCACAGTCTTGCGAGCTATTCATTACTGTAAAAATCTATTCTGAAAACAAATTTGCTCAGGAATAAAGAATAAAAAAGTTCTGTTTGTTTACTTGAAGTTCAATAATAGTTTCAGTCAATTCTTAGCAAGATTTTAAATAACTTCATTCTTTGCAGTCTATTTTGAAAGATAATTCTGTTCTAATGATCTTGTATACTATGGCAGCTGGCCCTGCCTCACTTGTTCATTTAAAAGATTTAAAGAGTTACTTAAAACTCCTAGTAATGAAAAAAAAATGGCAGGACAAGTAAAAATACATGATGGTATAGTGGTAACCCTTTTTTAGGAGGTTGATCGGTTATTTGAAATAATTTAATAGAATATTGACTATTTGTGTACATATACTTTGTTAATTTATGTTTATTACTGGAATGAAAGAACTAAATAAAATATAAGGTAAATTTAGATTTAAGGACTTTCAGTGTCAAAAGTAAATTTTATTTCGAGAAAAGGAAGCAGACTAATATATAAAAAAAGACACAAGATGATGGTGCAGCGGAAAAAGAAAGAAGGAAAAACTGCAATCTATTATAGCCTGCAGGTACAATTAGTTTCCCTAGTGAGCCAACAGACATGATATGCAGCCAACCACAATAGGGGCTCTTCATTCATATGAAGCCAAGCGCGGTTAAAGGGTTAATGCCTCACCTACTTTTCCAAGTCATCAGAACAACACACAATTTTTCCTTTCTATAGGCTGAGAGGAGAAATAAGTTTTCAAATAAGATAAATTTCAGCCAAAGATCAATTGTTTATATAGGGCTCCTTAGAGTCTTAAACATATTACTTCAAGAAAACAAACAAACCTGAGACTCATCAGACAACGAATTTCTTCGAGATCTTCTCCCAGCAAAGGAAGGTTTTCTAGGTTCCCAGTTGGTAGGTTTGCCAGCAGCTTCAGTTGCCCTATTGTTATGATCATTACCACTTATAACAGAACTTAATGTAGGTACGCCTCGTCCTCTGTGAACAACAAATTCATCGCCACAGCTGCCATTTCCCGTAATCCTACTAAAAATATAATAAAAACAACATTAGGAAAAATTCATTTCATTTCTAATTGCTATAATAAATATTATAAAAGAAAATAATTGTGAATAATAGTTTTCCCTTAACAAAGGGTTTAATGAAGGTTCTTGATTAAAAAGGAAGTGATCTTTCATAATAAACAAAGTGTTTCTGAACCACATTAAATAATTAATTAATTCAGTAAACTACAAAAATAAATGAATATAAATTAAGTAGACAGAAAAAAAAAATAGTCCTTCAAATATTAAGCAAAGGATAGTTCTTTGAACATAATTAGTTACTAATTGTTTAATACTTTAAAATAAAAATAAGATTTTAATTAAACTATGATGATTGAGAACTCAAAATAACCATTTGGGCCTTCTAAAGCGGCCCCTACACGGTCAGTAATAATGACATTACCTTATCAAAATGACAGTAATAATGATAGTGTAAGGTGGACAAAGTTGGAATGACGAACAGTAATGATGTGAATCCGGATTTTCTGATCTCGGCTTCATCATTACTGAAAGTGGAGGGGATACTGTCATTAGTAATGATGGTGTAGGGAGCGCTACATCATTAATGCGTCATTACTCATTCTATCTCGAGCTGTAACTAGGTGAAAGAGATGTAAAGGTTAAACTAGATTGAGTAGAAAGGGCAAAAAATAAGATGAATTGAAATGTATGACTCTACCTTGGTAACATTATAGTTATAAAAGTAATATATATGTATATATATATATATATATATATATATATATATATATATCAAAGTAACGAATCCGCATTAAGTCTAATTAAAATATATCATAGAATAAAATATATATATATATATATATATATAAAGTCATCTATAAGGTACCAACAACTTTTCACATTCGTTACTTTGCATTTGTATCGACGATATAAAATAGGTTGAAAGTGCTTTATTTTTTATATCGACTTTAGAAAATAATGTTGACGTGATTCTTTTACCAATTCATTTGTCTTAGTCTTAGAGTAGATTAGAAGAAAATATAATCGTTAAACTATAATTTATATTTCGTCAAATATATTCAAAAATATGCTTACGTTTTCAAGCAAACTAGTATTATACAATTTTTTACACCAAAAATAATAGCAGATTTAAAATCAGCACCCCAAGAAACCCCAACGTGCTGAATAATATTGAAAACAAAAAATAATGATTTTTCCCAGTCTGGAAGAGAATAAAAATGTGTAAGCGAAAAAGTAATGTGACGTTTTGAAAGTCAATATCTCCCCTTGAGATAATCCGATTTTTACGTCATTGAAATCTTTCAAAAGAAGAAAGACTCCTTTTTCTAACCATATAAATGACTATTGTATTATCTCAAAAGGTATTTGCGAAAAATGGTTATCCAAATAAAAATAAAATGTAAACTTTTTTGCACATAACCTCGGTCGCAGAACACTTGGAAACGCCCCGGTTGGAAGGATGTGTGTCATATTAAGGCCTTTACGAACGTTTCACATGTTTTTTTGTGGCTAGTGTCGCAATTATAGCTACACGGGCGACTTTGCGAGGATCCATTATTAACAAAACGCTTCTGTCATGGAGATCAAAATGCATACTGAAGTAAAGTAATGACATTAAAAATGATCCGTGGAATGACAGTGTAAGGTGTACATTGTAATGATGATATGGAATGAAGAGAGTTGAATAGTAATGACATTACTGATAATGTCATTATTACTGACCGTGTAGGGGCCGCTTAAGTACACACGATTGCTGTTAACAATCACAAGCAAATTCAAATTTGTATAATTACAAAAGAAACATTGTAGGGAGAATTTTTTATTTTTTATGACATATCTACTTCTATGGCCATTTGCGCAGGACTACCTACAGGAATTGTTTTCAGTGAGCCCATCGCTGAAAAAAATCAACCGCAAGCGGGATTCGAATCCATATCACCTACATCAGAGTCCAGCTAAATAGCGATTCTGCCATTTAAAATAATAATAATTTATTAAAGCCCACTTGTTAATAATAATTGAAGATTACTTTCCCCCCTCCCAGTTAGTTAATTAACTATTGATACCTGAGTACCAGCAGCCTTAACCCTTTGTGGTCTGACTCATTATTTCATTAATAAAAATAAGAAAAATATGTTGTTGTTTTTTTTCAAAATTTGATTTTTATTTACAAGATAAAGAAATTTATACAAATAGACAGATAAATATGTCGAAAGTTATCTATAATTCTTGAAGAAATGATACTTCTCAAAACATTCCTCAATGAAAAGAGCTTGATTCCTTTTTGTCCAATCTTGCAAAATCTTTAAAATCTCTTTGTCCTCCATTTAAAAATACGCTAACTAAATATCTGTGCAATAAATAGACAGAAAAATAGGAAAGCTGAGAGTAAAACTACAGCCCAAATCACTGCGTTAACCAGCACAAATAAATAGAAGCCACTACTAGAACCTGTGAAATATACACAGAAGTGCATTATCCATTCCTTAGGGAGTGTCAGCAATGGCTGCCTTCTCCCCTCTGTTCTTCCATGAGCAATAGTTTATGAGAAATGTATTTACTGATTGTATTATATGTATACAGATTGTAAATATTCAATAAATAAATAAAAATACACAGAAGCACGTGGCAAAGGACTAGAGAGATAGAAATTTGATGCCGGTGGCACATAGGTATTGGACCTCTAGTGTTAAATAAGCTTGCCGATTGCAGCTCGGCAGATCAGTAGGACCGGCAATGAATAAATCGACAAGATTCACAACCTGTTTATGCCAGTCCTAAGTCGGCATAAGTGCACAAGAGGTTATTAGGTAGAGCTGGCAGTTAGCTTTATATAGAAAGCATTAAACAGTAATTAAAATTCTAATCGCCCTTTAATGAACAGTTGAAAATAATTAAAAGATCATCATAAAACTGCTTTATCTCAAATTAAAGTTTAATTCTATACATTTATCACAACACACATGAATCAAACCCTCTTCAGATTAATTCACTTATAAGTGAAAAGCTTACATCCTCAACTCAAGGTAGAGAATGTAAGCTTTTCTCTATCGCTTTTATGTTCCAATACCAGAAATAATTCCAGTTAAAGAAAAGGAGGTTGTTTTGTTGAGTTAAGCTTATATTAAAAATGTTTACTCCTAAAGTGGTACATAGATTAGACATGTGAAACTTATAGAGAATTAAATTAGTGTTTTAGTTATGGATGGCCTTTTGCCTATTACATTAGTTATAACCAAGAATTATTTTTATTTTTTTTTATTTTTTATTTATTTTTTTTTTTTTTTACCTCTCTTCAACACCTAGGCCATTAGCGCCGAACCAAGAATTAATCTATATTTAATGGCAGGAACATGAGACTGGTGAATTTAGGGAATAAGCTTCTATTGTCACAGTAGCATTGATTGAACAAAGATATAATGATTAGCGCCTCTAAATTTACCAATAAATTCAGCTTGTAAATTCACTTTTACAACTTAATTTTAATAGTTTAACGTCCCTTTATTAATAACTCAGTTGTTTTGGGATGGATTATCTACAGGTTACCACCATTCTCTGGCCAGGAAAGAGGAGAGAGGTCCAGGAGAGAGGCCAGGAAAGAGGCTTTTCTTTTTTTCGAAAGAAAAGCCACCACTGAGCACAGAGAGTTAATGCCATTGTGTCTGTTTATATTGCCAAAAAAATTAACTAACGGACAAAAGTAACATGCATGTCACATTAAAGTAGAGAGGCATTCTTACTTGTTTTCTGAAATGTCAGTTTGAGCATTTTGAGGAGGTTTTTTAAGACCGCTACTCGTTAAAACTGGAGAACCTGAAATTAAAGTAACAATAATTACAGTATTAAAAATAAATTGTTATTAAAACTTGTACAAACATGCTCACAATCTATTGAGCTTGAAAGGATATGATTTTGCATATTGCAATGCATAACTTGATCATCATTGAAAAAATGCAAACACAAACACAGAAGCAAAAAGCACACTAAAGGAATAACCCAGCATTTACAACTTAAAACATGCAACTTTACAATTTAACATTTAAAAAACATTAAATTAAATAGATGGACTAAATTAGGCAGTAATATTATTTGTGCACAAATGTAGACAAAAATTTAAAAATCATGCCACTGCTGAAATTTTTCCCTAGGCTCGTGCTGGTTATCAAATGGTATGAAGTAAACATAAAAATTATTGAACACAAAACAATTGGACCAGGCAAGGATAGGAGCAGCTAAGGGGCAACACACTGTGCGATATTTCCTTATAGAGATTCTTTCCACAGATTTATTATTAAGAAATACTGTATAATAAAATAAACACTTTTTTTATCTTAATGTGAAATATAAGAATAACCCAAATTTTCAGAAACAGAAACAGCCATTTCTACATCTAGAAAGCAAACTACTTTGTTACATCCACTTATGCACATCCTTCCCAGAGATATATACAAAAATTTTACTGAGCCATAACTGTTTCCTCTCTATGCCCATGCGATCAAACATATTGTTACATGTAAACTTTTTTTTCTACTAATTATTGGAAATTATAAAATGTCATAAATAATATTCTATATTTTTACAAAATAAATAAAATAAAAATTTGATTTATCAAAAGATGTTATTTCATTGATGCTGCAAAGTAAAATGTGTTCAATATGTGTAAATATTTAAAATAAAATAACACATAAACAATAATATTAATTTAATGTACTGTCATGGAAATATTGCAAGTTGGCAAGAATACTGTTACAACTCTGAATTCGAAACTTTCAGGAACCGAAATTTAAATTTTCGGAATTATTTGAAAGTGGATAACTATACACCTGAGCTTTAAGCTTCTCTTTTGTTTTATAAAGAATCCCATCCTTATTTATAATTTTTTTATTTATTTATTTAAAAGTACTTTTACAATTCGAACAGTGTTCCAGAATTTTTTTTAGTTGTATCATTATATTGCAATAAGTTTTGAGTTATGGCTGTATTTCGCTTCAACTAACTGCATTTGTAAATAAGTTATGAAGGAAGAAGTGTTATAACTCAAAATATAAAAGTGTTGACTAGTCGCAAAGTCTGAATCTGTATCAAAAAATGCATGCCAATTGTATAAATGGTCTTGGATTTCTCAGTCTCCCTTTCATTTGGAGGTATATCGTCAGTGAACGACCTTAACTTAGGACAGTATTTAAAGGAGGTTATTTCTTTCATAGTGTAGTAGATTAAACTAAAACTTGGTTAAATTTTGTAGTGTGACAGTCTTCTTGCTGAAGTACAATACAAGGTATGAAGCATCATTTTTTAGACACATTTTTCTTGAATTTATTTTCACATATTTTAATCAAATGGACAAAATGCATTAAAACTTCAATGGTTAATAAGAGAATGGAAACAGAAATAGCAGAACGAGTAAAAACATAATATTAAACTTGAATTAAATACATTAAATCGAAAAATAAATGAATAAAAACATAATATTAAACCAATTTTTATAACACAAATACCAGTACATACATAAATTTTAAACGAACTATTCATCCATACTCAATTTGATCTGTGGAAAGAAACCTTCAGGAAAAAAAACTACCTGAGAAGGAAGATCTTGAGTCTAATCCAGAGCGAAGGTCGGGGATAGCTGATACTGCCTGAGGAAGGCTGCGTTTGTGTGCGACGCCTTGGCTGTTTCGACCCTCGGCTATATACGACCACATTACACTTAGTTTACCAAAATATCCTTCATTTACAAGCTCTTGTCAGAAAAACATAAATCAGAGAATAGCAAACAATAAAAAGCAGCGAACGCAAAAACAGGGCTCTTACACATTTGCTAGGAAGCTTACAATTTGAACGAAGTTAATTATGACAAATGTCAGCCACTCTTTAAGTAAATGAAATAATAATATCGTTGTTGAAGAAAATTCAAAGAAGAATCATAATTTTGAAATTAATCATTTCAAGAAATTTAATAAAATGTAAAGATTTTTACATGCATAGAAAATTAAATTTGAAAATTATCAGAATATAAAAAATAGTAATTTTATAAGATTCAAATACACGTATAATTGATTATAACCGTGTAATTTTTACTTCATAAAGTTAAAAAAATAACAGAAAATTAGCATCAAATCAAACCATAAGACCAATGGTATCAATGTTAAACCGTAACAGAGTACAATTTCCAAAACAAATTCCATGAGCTCATGAGCACATAACTCTCAAATAGCTTTGGCATCACAAGTTAACATACTTTCATAATTCAAAATAGCAGAGCAACTTTAATAGTTCAAAAACTGAAATCAGATTGAGTTAACTTTTACAATATCCATTTTTATCAGGAAATTTTAATTTGTAACTACAAAAATTCCTAAATCAATTTTTAATTTTTATAAAAAGAAGTATGCCTTTGTGTGTGCTGTATGTTATCAATACTTGAAATCTAAATTAATCATTAATAATTCAGTAAAAAAAACATATGTCCATGTTAATATTGAAAAAATATGTCCAACAAAACAATAAATTATTCAGTATAATCAGCCAAATTAATACTGTTAATACTCAGATCATAATAAAAAGAAACCATTCCTCTTGAAGTTAGTTAAGTTGTTAAATTAGGTGGTAATTAAAGTAGAGTCAATTTTAAGATATTTAATTGATGAACAGTTTTGGAAAACTCGCAAGTGATTGTCTATATATTTATATAAAAGACCCTATTTATTCTAAGTTCTGCAATAACATTATAATAATTTTATTAATCTAAAATCGACAAAATTATTAACCGGTTCACATCCGTAAAGTATACTAAGTCACACAAGCAAATACAAGAAATGGCATTAGCTCTATATTAATAATTCACTTTTGCAGTTTCAATTATTAAAAAAAAAAAAAAAAATTATATATGCTAAGTTAGGTGAAATATTTGAAGACAACAAAATCCATTCAATTGTAATATCCATAAATATTCTCTAGAAAGGAGATAATTAAACATAGGGTGTGCAGATTATCATAGGAGTTCACTTGATTGCCTTGCTGGGCAATAAAAAATATATGAAATAATAGTTTTATGTATCGAAATAACGATTTACTTTTCATTGAAAATTTAAATATTTTTGAATTGAACTGAAGAGTTCGAAATTCATTATTAAAAATGTAATATAGATTTTAAAAATTATCCAATAATTCATTTTAGCTTTTAATTAATATTGAATATTACAATAAAAGTAAAACGAAGTTGTCATCTTAATTCCATAAAATACTCAAAAAGAAGAATAGAATGTTTTTAGTATTCTATTTACAAATAATAATTTGTTGTAATAATTTGCTCATCAAAGCAATTAGTGTAGAAGCTTTTAGATCTAACTTTCACACAACTCGTCTAAATATATATTCATGAATTTCAAATAGATTTCGATTTGTTGATGTTTATTAACAACTTCAGCAATGTTACATAGGAAATAAATCGACAACTTATTTGTCTTTTATCTAGACAGATATTTCCTTATATTGAGGATTTCATTTTTTAACATAAACTGGTAAAAATCCATAAATGCAACAGTGAAAAGCATGATAAGCATGTGCATATACACTTTTACATTTCAAATCAAAGCATACTGATGAGCTGATACAACAACTTTTTGTTAATATACACAAAATTAGTCTGCTACGATCTTTTAATTAAACCAAATTTCTAATAAAAGTTATGAATTATGTGAAAGTTACATTATACATTTTAGTTTATTCTATTCATTATACACCATAGAGAAATAGAACAAAATTATATTTTAATAATAAATAAGTACAATTTGTAAAGCAACAAATTAGTATCAGGGATGTGTTTACTAAATGACAAGATATAGTTAGGATTTAGGCAAAAGTAATGAAAGTATGTTTAAATACGGGTTTCTTTAATGGGAATAGTTTTGATTTGCTCATGAAGGTATAAGTCACTAACCTTGTTCTTATCAGCAGAATATGACAACATAACAATTCATTAAACTTCCTATACAAATTGTAAAGGCTTTTCATGAGCACTTATCTATAGAGAAAAAAAAAGACTATTCTAATCAAAACTATTTATTGCATTTATTAAACCACCAGAATTATACAGAATGGAATACACTCTCTATGAATTCATTTTAAATCCATGACTATAGACAAATTAAACCAAGGTGCTTGATTCAATATTTTAATGAACTATAAAGTTAATTTTTCAAATTAAGAATTTAAATATTCCTTGTGTTTATATCTCTCATTTGGTAAACTATTTTCCACTGCCTTTCCACTGTCTGAATTTCCTTTAATCAATGAAAGAAATGAAAATTTGTGTAGTTTTTTTTTTTCCTTAAAATAAATTATTCATAATGAGGTGTAGATAGTCAGGGAATAGGTGATAAGCAATCAGGGAATAGTTGGGATTCGGCTAAAAAACACCAATACAATTGTTGTAAAAATCTTTATTTTAATGACGTTTTGGCTACTCTTTGGTAGCCTTTGTCAGCAATGAGTGCCAGGGGGTGGAGAAAGGCCAAAGTTAACAGTTTAATATTTTTAAAATATGCGTATATTTTGACGATGGTCACTTACTTAATTGTTAACTTTAGTCTTTCTCTACCCCCTGGCACTCATTGCTGACGAAGGCTACCAAAGAGTAGCCGAATCGTCCTTAATATAGATTTTTACAAAAATCGTATTGATGTTCCCAAATATTCCCTTACTGCTTATAAATTATTCAGTTTTAATTTGTAGATGGAGAGAAAATTCCTACATTTTGACTGTTACTTCCAATTTGCACACAAAATATAATTTACTTACAGGTACGGTTCTGTAGGTCTCCTTCTGGTATCTACTGATTTATTAAAGCTAAGTATACAAAAATATTCTGAAATTTTAAGAAAAAAAAATATGGGTTAAGAAATTATTATGCCCCCATCTTTTTTATAGATGCTTAATTCGACCAAACATTTTATCAAACTGAAATGATTCAGGAATAGTTCACAAGAAAATAGATTGTTGATTCAGTTCGTTTAATTATTGTTATTGGAGACAGTTAAAGTAGGATTGGGAATTTCAAAGACGAGAGTATAGAAAAGAGGGAACATTGAAGCCATTTGTAGGAACAATACTACAACTAAAGAAAAATAAGTCGATCACATTAAAAGCTCTCTTTCTAGGCATAATGCAACACCTTGGGAAGGAAAGTGGTTTTCTACGAGCAGACAATAGGGACATTAAAAAGAAAATATTCACTACAAACATTCACATACAGTTCAGAGAGAATAAAAGACTGTAAAATAATATTTCAACATTCACTATCCATTATGCTTGAAAGTGATGCAAAAGGTTTTACACAGTTCATTCAAATGCCAAACTGTGTACAAGATCAATATCATTTGCAAAAAATTAATAAGCAACTTTAAAACATTATATATAATACATTTCCTTAAAACATATTTTTGAGAAATAAAACTTATTGTGGATCAAAAATTAAATGTAGATAAAATAAACAAATATGGGAGCATTAACGATTAAATCATTCTTAACACATCTCTGATACATGAACTGGTTTAAATTAATAAATAAGAAAGAAAAAAAGATAAATTTTGTTCTACTTCTGAATGATGAAGTTAAGGTGAATGATTAAAAAATATTCCTTTGATGAATACTTACCATTGGCAGTTTTATTTGTTGCACTATTAAGTGTAACACATTGAGCAGGATGGATTTCAAGCATATTAAATAAATCAGCTAAAAAAACGACTAGGTTCTGCCTGAGGGATCTGGAAAATAAAAATAATTCATGCAAATCAATTCATAAATGGCTTAGAAACAAAGAAATAATACTTAGAAAGTAGGAGTATCTTTTCATATAAAGGAGCATAAATAATATATTTTCACTTGCTATAGTGAAAAAATATATCATGTTTTGTTCTCATTATTAACGAGTTAACATTTGAGGACCCCAAAGGGGGGCCTCAAGGGGTCCAGTCAACAAACTCAATGTTTAGAGGAAAATGGAGACAAAGTTGAATATATGTGGTAATAGCATTACTAGAATTTTACAGTTCCGATCAACCTAGACAAATCCTCAGATCCTTAGCTGTTAATTATAAATAATACCTAATAGATACATCATCAGGTTTATGATCAATTTGGAAAAGAATTAGATAATCCGCACATAGACCCCTTAATTTTCTTCTGGACTTAATATTTGTTACAAAAGTGACAATACTGAAGAGAACACAAGCTAGGTGGCAGCAACTCTCAAGAAAATCACTTTGATTTCTTTACCACCCTGTGACATGGCGCCCTGCGGGGAGTGAGAACCTGCTTTCTCTACCTCTTTGGACTGATAACATTTTATGTTTTATATTTTATTCGGAATTCGCACCACTTGTAAATGTTTACTATCCACAAAAGATAGTCAATTTTCTTCTCCATTTTGGATGTAATAGTTTTTGTATACAATTTAAGATTTTTATTCTTCTGTTTTTTCCCCGTGGTCGGTAGGCCTTGGTTGGAAGAGGCGTCGGTTCTCTGGGGGAGTCTGTGAGAAAATGGCGTAGAAGCAGGTGCTAGAAAAAAAAAGTTTTTCTTTGCAAGTATGAGGTTTCCAGCTTTTAAGGAGGGACTGAGGCGTCCTTTTTGTTAACAATGAAAATGAAGATCCAGCAGCACGAAGAGGCGGCATTTGTCTTCTCCGTTTATCGTTTTGGCCGAACATGTGATTGGAACTCCATGTGGTAGGCTTTTAGAGCATATTGTGGGACATATGAGTGAGTAACCCATACATTTTATCTTCTGCTGGACACCAGTCTCCACCTTTCATTTATCTCCAGGCCTCATTTAAATTTTTTTTGCCGTTCAAGTACTGCCATGAGTGCAAGTAACTATATTGTGTATAACTTAAAAATTTGGGAAAAGTTAAGTTTACTATCGCTAAATAAGTTATTGGCAATGCCAGATCACCAAAATTTTGTGTTGTAATTTGATATTGGTGTCTATGCCAGGTTTTGGAATTGTACATGCAGTTGCAATTCAATAGTTCTTCACTATGTGTGTACTATGCCAATTTATTGGATAGTTATGGACTTCAGTTTTATCGTCATGTATTATTCTCATGTAGTTATTGGCCAGGCCAGACTATGGAATTTTATGAGTTTTTGAGAATTGTGTCTTTTCCCAAATTAAATATATTTGATATATATATGTGTTTATGCCTCTATCGAAAGTCTATTTTTGGCTTCTTCCCAGATTACTGATTGTATCTGGTGTATGTTCAAGATTTTATTCAAAGTCTATATTTTTGCTTCTTCCCACATTAATGATTATACCTGGTGTATGTATATATATATATATATATATATATATATATATATATATATATATATATATATATATATGTTTTTATCGAGAGTCCAATTTTTGGCTTCTTCCCAGATTACTGATAGTATCTGGTGTATATGCATATATGTTTATCTATCGATATCTTTTACTATATTATTCAATATTTGAGTGATATTATTCCTTCTTGTGATATTTCTATATATATTTATGCTTTTATTATGAGTCTATTTTTGTTCTTCCCAGATTACTGATAGTATCTGGTGTATATGCATATATGTTTATCTATTGATACCTTTTACTATATTATTCAATATTTGAGTGATATTATTCCTTCTTGTGATATTTCTATGTGTATATGTATATATATTTATGGTTTTATTATGAGTCTATTTTTGTTCTTTCCAGATTACTGATAGTATCTGGTGTATATGCATATATGTTTATCTATCAATACCTTTTACTATATTATTCAATATTTGAGTGATATTATTCCTCCTTGTGATATTTATATGTATATATATTTATGCTTTTATTATGAGTCTATTTTTGTTCTTCCCAGATTACTGATAGTATCTGGTGTATATGCATATATGTTTATCTATCGATACCTTTTACTATATTATTCAATATTTGAATCATATTAATCCTTCTTGTGATATTTCTATATGTATATATATTTACCTTTTGTACTTATCTCAATATAGTTACCAGCTCTGAGTATCTTGTTGTGTTCCTTTTTTTTTTTATTTGGATCACCTTGGTTTCATACCTCATTGAACCTGGCTATCCGTTGTCTATCCGGATAAATTGTACCACCCCAGGTGTTGGTAAGTGAGCCTCGCTTTAAACTGTTTTTCTTTTGTTTTAATATTCTTTCAAATTGAATTTATTCCGGTACAACCCATAAGATTACAGTATTCACAACCCATTCCTGTATCTAACTCATTTTTTTTTTTTTTTTTTTTTTTTTCAAAAATGTCACTTAGACGACCCCTTGACTTCTTGGGCCCTCATATAACATCTGTTTCTATTTTCTCATATCTGGATCTTTTTGGTTTTAAAAATCCCAAAGAAGGGTTGTAAGCCTATCAGAAACATTAGCAATTTAAAAAAGTGTTTATCAACTACCTTTGTCCTCAATTTGTATAATATATATATATATATATATATATATATATATATATATATATATATATATATATGTATATATATGACTTTTTTTAAAACTAAAAGAACTTTGTAAATCTTACAAACCCTCTCATATAATATAGTTCCTCGGGAGCCATATGAAATATATTGACAGGTAAATCAGATGCACAGAAGTCAGCAACGAGTGATAGATTTCTGACACAGTCTGATACTGTTGGAAGCGCAGTCAGCCTGATTGCCGATGGATCGACTCTCTCGGGACAATAGAATGCGATGAGACCTGCAAGGGAAGCTCCATGACAGAGGTCGGTCACATCCTTAGCCACAGGAAATTCACGAGCCTTATCATGTTTATCCTGTAAAATCAGTGTTTACAATTTAAATTAATTTTTCCGCAAGAGAAAGTGTTATGTCCTGATTGGTGAAGGCATGAGCCAAAGGAAAGAAAGGCCACTGATAGTCAATTTCTTTACACTTTGAAGACCAATGCCTCATCGTCAGGGCCAGTTAAAACTACATAGAAGATATAAGGTTGTGACCCTTTCAGTCCAGTCAACGAATGCTTAAAAACAGCTATAGGTGGAAATGTTTGGAACACAATTTTTGACTTCATAACTTTGTTTCGGCTAGTCAGGAGGTCAACATATCAAAAGTCCTCGCCCGTAGCCTTTGTGCCGGGGGGAGGGGGGGTTTAAAATGCCCCATTTTTCGGGTTTTCACTTATATCTCGGAAACCGTGGGTCCTAGCGACATGACCATTATATAACAAATGAATGCTGATTAAATATGCTACAAGTTCTATTCAATAAAGTTTTTCGAGATATCTTCAGTTTTCGAAATATCCGCTCTTGAAAGTCTGTCATTTTGGGAAAAAACACACTTTTTCCTATTCTCGACCGGATATCTCTTCAACGATGAACCCAAAAAATAAATGCTGTTTATAGAGTTGTAGAGCATTACATTCTCTTCAAGAATATATATGACATTACTATTTTATGTATTTTCCTTCAAACGTGAAACAGTTTTAATGTTCATCGTGATATCTGGCGACAACTGACCAATGAACCTTTCAATTTCTCACCATTTCCAGTCAATGTATAGTCCAAAATATGCTCCACTATGTAAATATAGTGAGTACATAGTCCAGTAGTCACTATATATATGTAAGATAGCACAAAATATATAATTTTGGGCCCATTGACCAGTTATTCAAACTCAATTAGATAAGATCTTGTCCATGGTTTTGCTAAGACCATGTGAGTGCATATATAACGTTTGAAAGAAAATACATAAAATAGTAAAGTCATATATATTCTTGAAGAGAATGAAATGCTCTACAACTCTATAAACGGCATTTATTTTTTGGGTTCATCGTTGAAGAGATATCCGGTCGAGAATAGGAAAAAGTGTGTTTTTTCCCAAAATGACAGACTTCCAAGAGCGGATATTTCGAAAACTGAAGATATCTCGAAAAACTTCATTGAATAGAACTTGTAGCATATTTAATCAGCATTCATTTGTTATATAATGGTCATGTCGCTAGGACCCACGGTTTCCGAGATATAAGTGAAAACCTGAAAAATGGGGTTTTTTAAACCCCCCCTCCCCCCGGCACAAAGGCTACGGGGGAGGACTTTTGATATGTTGACCTCCTAACTAGCCCAAACAAAGTCATGAAGTCAAAAATTGTGTTCCAAACATTTCCATCTATAAATCTTAGTTTCCTGGACTATTAGTCGCTAAATTTTAGATTTCACGATGAACACTGAAATCATTTTTACGTTTGAAGGAAAATACATAAAATAGCAAAGTAATATATATTATTGAAGGGAATGCAATACTCTACAATCCTATAACCGTTATTTATTTTTTGTGTTCATCGTTGAAGAGTTATCCCGTCAAAAAGGGGAAAAATTATGCGGCAAAAGAGTTTTTCCCCAAAATGATAGACTTTCAAGAGTGGATATTTCGAAAACTAATGATATCTCGAAAAACTTTATTGAATAGAACTTGTAGGAAATTTAATCAGCTTTCATTTGTAATAGAATAGTCGTTTCGCTAGGACGCAGGGTTTCCGAGATATAAGTAAAACCCCGAAAAATGGGACCTTCTAAACCCCCCCCCCCCCGGCACAAAGGCTACGGGCGAGAACTTTTGATATGTTCACCTTCTATCCAGCCCAAAAAAAGTTACAAAGTCAAAAATTGTGTTCCAAAAATTTCTATCTATAACTGTTCGATGACTGGACTGCTTTCTTATTAAAACTATATTCCAAATTGGAAGAGGGTGATACATTTGAAAAATTTCATCCTTTCATCAACATCCCTTTATTTGGTGCTCTACTTGTTTCACATCAAAAGACGCATCCTCAGGATTAACTTAATTATTTACAATTCATTTGAGCCTCAACTTAGGAAGACTTTCTGCAGGTTGAGCCTCGTCGAAAATAATACAATAAAAGTAATTTATGATAACGACCATCTTTATTTTACTTTTATTACATTATTTTAGACGTGGCCATACCTGCTAAAGGTCTTCCTAAGAGTTGAGGCTCAAATGAATTGTAAAATAGAGAAAAGTTTTAAATCTTCCACTAAGCCAGATTTTAGAAGGCAACAATGTTAATAATTAGAGTTTCTAAAAGATATACATCTCATGGACAACATTTGAAGCTCCTTATTTAATGCTATCAATAAGAGCTTCTTCTGAGATCTCTGTTTATTCCATGATACATATTGACTGAATTATATTTTTAGCTAATCATAATCATCACCATCCCAGAGGTAAAATGTATCACATTAAAATCCTCACCGGAAGTGTAATAGGGCAACAATGACCCTAAGTGGTTTTTAATGAAAACGCTGATTCCTTATATGTTGAAGTTTAAATTTAAGATAATTTTTTCTTGTTATGTTATATCAGCAGGCATTGACAATGAGACATCGTTCTTGAAAATACTTTATACAGTAAATAAAAGTGCTATCAGTAGAGGATGGTCTTTCCTTCCTTGGAATAGAAATGATGTTTTCCAAACAGAAAAGACTAAATTATTAATATTATTATTGGATATGAAATAAAATGACTTACCTCTTGAGCTACCCTCTGCTGTAACGCTACAACTCCCTGAGAAACCCAATAAAGTAGAGCTGCTTCGTGATCGTTAGGGACTGGAGGAGGTATTTCCGGGCTGAACCTTTTTACAGCAGAACCTATAAGTTCTGGAGTAGCCACTTCACGTGCGTAAAGGGCCATCACACCCTGCATTACAGTTACATGAGCACTCTGCAAGAAAGAAGACAAAAAATGTTTATTTAATGTTATGATTGATATGATTAGGAAACGTCAATGTTTGTACGATTTCTGTTCCCAGAGGTGATAGAGTTGTTATCATTAATTTTTTTCTTTATTACGAAAAATGTTGTCATATCATTCAGCTCTTCTCCTTTCAAGCTTTCTCTATTCGACAGAGAGACACCCCCATTACCAAATACATTGAACCAGCCCATTCAGGAAAGCAAGCTTGTAATAATTAGGAGAACATATAGAATAAATTAAGCAGGAAAGAGAAAGCAACACACCAAGTATTGGTTAACATATGATGAATTAGGT
The DNA here is from genome assembly GCA_946811695.1 of Gonocerus acuteangulatus. Classification (NCBI taxonomy): domain Eukaryota; kingdom Metazoa; phylum Arthropoda; class Insecta; order Hemiptera; family Coreidae; genus Gonocerus; species Gonocerus acuteangulatus. Next base: position 58,558,464 of record OX328126.1, read on the forward strand.
CCGGTGCTAATAGCATAAAGAAGCAGAAAAAAAGGTTCAAGCCTAGATTATCTGGTCTTCCGCAGACTCAGAGTTACTAGATCAAATCCAGCTTGGAGGTCAACATATTTCAAAGATTGGCTCAATGAAAGGCCTCTCTACTTCACCACATACAAAGGCAATAGCTGGGTGCGAATTAATTGGCTGCAGTTGCTTCATATACAAAAATAATAAAAAATAAAATTAAAATTAAATGTTATTAAAATAGGTCAATATTATGAAATAAGTTACAAATACAGTTTTTTACTTACAAGTTTAATAGGAGTAGTTTGAATAAGAACAGTCTCTGTGATATGAGGGTCTGATATATAAACTCCCTTCCGGGCGAGGGCCTGAAGTATTCCCCAGTGATTAAGGTTATCATAATTAGGATCAGAATATATATTCGACAGTGCCATACAATACAGTTCGGCATTGGCCAAATAGTGTACTACAGCTGGTTTCAAATGCTCCTGGTCCTGAAACAATATAATAGAAATATTATATGCTTAATTTTATGTATAATCCCACTTTATTTATGAGGAAGATAATAAATCAACACTAGAATCCACATGAATGAGGTTCTGCATGAACTATATGCTCAAATGTAAGTTTGTGATTATTTATTTTTTTTACTTGTACAAAAAGTGAATAATAACACTTGCCATTATTATTAAGGGTAACAAAGTATAATAACAAATAATCATGATAAAATTATGATGGAAACATTACTCATAGACTCCACAAATTATCAGACATACCATCACGTCAAAAATAGGGATTACAAATAGCAAAAACACGTACGTATTAGAGAAAAACTAACCCAAGATCAAGAAAATTATAGATATCTTATTACAAAGAAATAATAAGCAAAAAGACTAACAGTTTTAGGAAAGAAAACAAAACTGGTCCCAAAGTGTTTATTGATAAAAAAAAATTACTATAAAAACTGGCACCAGGTAGGTGCTGTCATATTTTATTGAGTAAAAGTCAATCTTACCTATTCTTGGAGAATCAAAAAACTCAAATTTTCAAAAGCACGATGAACTTACAAACAAACACTATTCTATCTTATAAACTGTTGTTTTCAGACAAAAATGTAGTAATTTGAAGACCTTTGATATTGTATGTATTTTGAAATAAATAGAGATATAAATATTTTATGAGTGCTTTTGACATTTGAATGAAGTAATTGTATGGGTACTTCTTTAAAGTTCACAAATAAATGTGTTTCATTACATTAAACTAGTTCAATGCCAGGATTGTCAATAAAAACTAATAATTTTTTTTTCTCTTCTTGTTTTTTTTTTCTTTTTTGTACAGTGCATCAACATCTAGGCCAACAAATTGTAAATAACTTTAAAACAAATGAAACCTTAAATTAAGCATTAAATCTTGCGGACTACGCTCACAAATCTGGCAAGCTTACAGTGACTGTTCATATATGCTGAACAGGTCGAAACTGTAAATGTTATGTTGTAACTAACAAAAAGAAAATGTGTGGAAATATTATAAAATTACCTCATGATTTCTATAAAAGGGTTCACGGAGGTTTTCTGGAACTCTGTTGTTGTATGCCTTTGACAGAAGCCATTTTACAGTTGCTCTTTGTTTTGCCTGAAACAGAATAACGACAAATAATTAAGTTTCTATGCGAAAAAACTTTATTTTACCAAAAAGGTTTGGTTGCCCAACACCACGTATTCATCAGTGTTTACTTTAGGTATTCCAAAGGAAAGGAAAACAAAAGAGGGAAAATAATTTCAAAATAAACACTATATACATTGATTAAATAAATTAAATATAATGACATATTTACACAAAAAAAAAAAAAAAAAAAAAAAAAAAAAAAAAAAAAAAAAAAAAAAAAAAATGAGGAATAATATAAAATACTACTATAGATAAGTATTTTAGATCATGAAATATTCTTGTCAATGTGGGGGTTATCAAAGAAACTGGCTGTGCTTTAAGGACTGGATTATGCCTATTAAATGAATGTAAGATTTTAATAATGTATTTATTGTAGAATTAGAATACATTTATAATAAATAAATATATATATATATATATATATATATATATATATATATATATATATGTGTATGTGTGTGTGTGTGTGTGTGTGTGTGTGTGTGTATAATAGAAATTTTAAGGTTTAATGTTTAGTTGTTTGAGAAGTATGCCAAGACGACAAGGCCTAAAATAAAGGGGCTGCAGGTTTTAAGGTAAAATAAGCTTAAATTATATTAAAAAATACTAGCTGTTCCCCGGCGTGTCATGCTACACCTCTTTCTTCCTATGACTATCCCCATATCAAGATCTACCTGTATACCCAGTAATATCAAAATCGGTCAAACTGTGTGATTTGTATATATCTGTGAAGTAATTCATAAAGCAGCCGGCAGAAGCCCGCACCACAGCCTGCAAGTAATATACAGTGGCTCACAGTCAAAATGATGCAATCCAAGATTTCTATTTCTATTGCTAGTTGCTCTCAATTTGTTACAATTTAAATGCCATGCACATGAGGGCATAATGATTCATTGTCATACATTAAGTTTATATAAACAAATTGACTCTAAAACATTTGTACAAATAGAAAAAAAAAATCTTCATTAAAACTCATAGGAATTGAAGGTCACAGTGAAAAAGATGCAAAGTTTAGTTCCGTTTAGAAAATAAGTATTCTTCAATTTTTGAGGGCATGAGTTTACAAGTATTTTAATTCATTTTCATTCTTTTAATAAAAACAAAGATAAACAATATGAACACAAATAATCTGTCTTGTTCAGGCATTTGCTTAAATTTAGTACGCATACAACTATTCCTGAACGAGAAATAGTGATTAACAAATTCAAAATGAGCAAAACAACATCAAATCGCCTCTATTATCAATAGGAGTTATGAGACTGTTCAACCTATTATTGAACATTTTAAAAAAGAAAACAGAATAATAAGAAAACCTGGAGTCATTACAAAATAAACTTTTTACTGGCAATGACAAAAGTTGGATTTTGTGCCAAATAAACAATAATTCAAAATTAAGTGCTGCAAAGTTGGCTACATTAGTTAAAAAACGTTTTTATAAAATGGTGTGGGCTGAAACCATTCAAAGAGTCTTAAGAAAAATGCAATACATTGGTAGAGTTGCAAGGCTAAATTCTTACATACACAAAAAATACGCAAATTATTTTTCCCAAGAATCTCACTTAAAGAAAAGATGGACTTCTGGAGAACTGTTTTGTTTTTGGAGGTGTCAAAATTTACTCTGTTCGGCTATGATAGAACACGTTTCGTCTGGAGGAAGGCAAATGAAGAGATCGATGGGAATAATCTCAGCCTGAACATCAAACATTGAGGTGATTATGTTATGGTTATGGGGAGTATGTCTGCTTCGGCGGCAGGATATCATCATTTTATTAAGAAAACAATGGAGAAACATTAATCCTGTGACATTCTGAAAAATATTTTGCAACCAAGTTCGGAATAATAAATTATTTTGCTTTTTTAGTCATAACGTTCCCAAGCATTCTTCTTATCTCGCAAGAGAATGGGTCCATATAATTGCTCCAAAACTATAAAAACACCCCTCCAATCACCAGACCTTAACATCATAGAGAATTTCTGAATTTAATTGAGACAAAAGTGAGGAAACATGATATATCAAACCAAGAATATCTCAAAAAGACTCTTCAAGAAGAATGAGAGAAGATATGCCTATCTTGTAGAGAAAAGCTTGTCCAATCCATGCCCAATTGTTTGAAAGTGATAATAAATAATAAATGAATACCTGAATGAATGAAATGAATGAAATAGCCTTTATTATACAAACAAAAATAAACATCTTTGATACTTTCCTATAAAATCAAACTCATAACTAATTTTTTACATTTTTCTAAAAACTTAAATAACTGATTAATAATTTTTTGCTTATAAAAGCCTTCCTCCTTTGAGGAGTAATGGTCTACACTTCCCAGGGAGACCAGCCTTAACGGGAAGCGGGGTCTGTGAGTTCCTTCCATGTTTCCCACCAGAGCTTCTTGTCCCGTGCTTTTCTCCACCATGTCGGGCCTGCTGTCTTCTTGAAAGAATCACTCCATCTCTTGATTTGTCTGCCTCTACCTCGAGTACAATCGTATGGAGTCCATTCAGTCACATAATATGACCATCTGTCATCCCTGCATCTCAGGAGGTGTCCTGCCCATTTCCATTTTAATTTTTTAATTAACTTGGTTAAGTCCTTTAACCCAGTTCTCTTCCTAATGTCAACACACTTGACTCTATCTCTCCTTCTGACATTAGCGATGCTTCTTTCTAATGAGTTTTGCCAAACCCTGATTTTGTTCTCCTGGTACTTTGTGAGAGACCATGTTTGGCATCCATAGGAAATTACAGGAAAGATGCAAGATTCAATGACTTGTTTTTTCAATTCCATTCCTATATTCCCCTTCAAAATGTGTCTTAAAGACCAGTATTTTCTCCAGCTCTGTGATATTCTTCTTTGAATTTCTTTGTGGGTTCTGTCCTTAAATGAAATTAGTTGTCCCAGGTAGTTATGCTCACTTGTGTATTCTATGGAATTATTGTTAATTTCTACTTTTATTTCTTCTCTATTGGTCATTAATTTTGTTTTATTGTAGTTGGGATTAAGGCCTATTTCTTGACTGTGTGTAATAAGTTCTTTTAGCATAGCAGTCATTTCCTCGATATTTTTTGCAACTATTACTATATCGTCGGCAAAACGAAGGTTATTAAGCCATCTTCCATTCACACTGATTCCTTTCCCTTCCCATTCCAGCTTCCAAAACATAAGCTCTAGAACCAAAATAAACAGAACCGGAGAGATTGGATCTCCTTGCCTGACTCCTTTTTTCACAGGGAACTCTTTTCCTTTCCTTTCAGTTGCTACAAATGCTGTAATTCCCTTGTATAATTCCTTTATAATCCTGACATATTTGCTTTGGATTCCTATTTTTCTAAGAGCCCTAAATATACTTGAATGAGAGATTGAGTCAAATGCTTTCCGGAAATCAAGAAAACGTAGGTATATTGGAAATTTGTATTCTTTTGCCTTTTCTATTAGTTGGTTTATAGTTTGAAGATGGTCCATAACTGAAAATCCTTTTCTAAACCCCGCTTGTTCTATACTCACATTCTCCATTATCAGTTTTGTTAGCCGCTCCTTCATGGTTGATGCAAATAGTTTAGCCTTTACTGAACACAATGAGATTGGGCGATAATTATCTATCGATTTCCTGTTCCCTTTTTTAAATAAGATTACCATTTTTGCCAATTTCCACTGTTGAGGTATTTCTTCCCTGTCTATTATGAGGTTGAATAATGCTGTTATTTCCCTGGCTAGTGGTTCTCCACCTGCTAGCAGAAATTCATTTCTTATACCATCAGGACCAGGACTCTTTTCATATTTTAAATTATTGATGGCTACCAAAACTTCACTTTCTAATATTGGTGGTATATCTTCCTCTCCATTCTCTTCAACAATAACTTCCTCCTCATCCGGATCAGTTCTATACAAAGTTTTGAAAAACTCCGTTGCTTCATCAGATATCTCCTGTCTGCCTGATATTAACTTCTGATTTTTATTTTCCAGCTTCGCAATCCAAAACTGTCCGCCAGAAAGATCTCTATTAATTTTCCTAATTGATTTGCTTGTTGAAAGTACGCTGTTGACTATGTTTTCCCTATATTTTACCATGTCCAATTTAATACTTTCTCTTAATTGTTTATTGAGAATAGTGAGGCAGGTTTGAATTTAAAATTTAAAATATTTTTGAATTTTTGTACGTTTTCCATTTTGCATCATTTTCACTGTGATCTTAAAAGTTTATATTAATGTATAAAGTTTTTTTTTTAATTTTATGATTTGATCTCGAATTAATTTTTAACTATTGTATATTCTAGCCTAATGATCCTACTGTATTTTTGTAAACAAATATTTTTCAGAATAAATTGTGGGTTGGTATTAAATATTTTTTTAAAAGTAAATATCTTGCATCATTTTGACTGTGAGCCACTGTAGCTCTTATCAAAGAAAGGCCAGCATGCCTTAGTTAACATTAGATATACCAGACCTGGTACAATATTGAATTGAAATTGCACGACCAGTCAAAATGACTGGTCTGGTATATTTAGTGTTAAACAGTGACTGTTGATATAAAATTGAAATAAACTGCATTACATGATTATATAATATGAGTCACAACAGGTGATTTTTGTATATATAGATGATTATATAATGATGTAAAGTTATCAATGAGTTCGAGATATTCTAATTATCAAGAACATCAACAAATAAATTTTGAGACATTATTCAAAATGGCTGTCGATTCAAAATGGCCGTCAGAATCTGAATGGTACAGTGTAGCCAATTTTTCTTCAACAAAACTTTTGATCTTTTGACCATTTGACTATTTTATCCTATCCTAGGAGATTTCCCATATCAAGACCTACCTGTGAGCCAAGTTTCGTCAAAATGTATAAGGAACAAACAGACAGGTGATTTTTACATATTTAAGTTAACATAGGGTTTATATTAATAGATATGATGGAATAAGAGAGTTTATTTTGAATTAACACTTAATTTATTTTTCTTCTAGAATATTGGGCTGGAGAAGAAAAGGTGAATGAACTGTTTCAAATGAAAAGTGTATAAACAGTATGTGGAAAGGAGGGCAAGTCGATAATGTAAATAGAGAGATTATAACTAGGAAGGTAGGAAGAGGGTAGGCTAGACCAGCAGCACCCACAACTCCCATCAGAAGCCCTCCAGAGTAGGTTTGGCATAGAGAAATAGGCATGACACTTATGTCAACAATAGCTCTTGCCAAGTCCGACTCACAGGAACTGTGTCATCTTCATGGGCGTATATAGAAAATAATTTCGGGAGGGGCTGGCGAAATTTTGGGGGGGGGCTGGTACCATTTCCGGAGTATGGAATATTGTTGTTATTATTATTGTGCTATATAAGGAAAAGAGCTTTATATAATATGCTACTTCGTAAGTAATTCGCTAATTTTAAGACAACTTAAAATAAAAGAAAGCACCCTAAATACTAAAGAATGCTGAAACAAAGAACAAAACTAGCTAAAAAGGTTGAGCTAAGGAATTTAACTGAAATTCTTTATAAAAGGCATTGTTCGGTTTAGGACCCAGGAAGACAGCGGCTTGTGTTTTACCAGGAATTCAGTTAATTTCCCCGACCACACCTCCAAAGTCGATATTTTCAAGCATTTCTCTTCTTCGGCAGAATTTTCGTTATCTCTTAGATAGAAAAGGTATATAATTTGGAATCTAATCATGCTTCTTAATAAAATTCCTTGAGTGATTCTTGAAGGATATGTAATGCAGAAGCCCAGAAGGACTTAACTGTCCTTTTCGAATGAATAACTATAAAAAATAAATATCTATTTGAAAATTAGTGTTTGTGTGTTTGAGAGAAAGAGAGAAATTTTTTAAATAAAATATAATGAAAATAAACGGCCCCAAGTTAGGATAAATCGAGGCCGTCTAATCCAGCAAGTGAGAATTAAGATAACCGTTGTTACAATTTTATTTTGTTTTTACGACTTGCCATTCCGTTGATTTTCAACAACAAAATGCAATCAAGATCTTGCAGAACACAGATATTCTCTTAAGAAAAAAAAAAATACGAAAACGAAAAATGAAACTAATTAGAAGTGAAATATAGCGGCTAACAGGAAAAATCTCCTGATTAAATCGTGCAGGAACACTTGAACAAAAATACGAATATTAAAATAAGGAGGCATTTTCAATATATAATTTGGTATTCAATCCATACGTTCCTGGCTCCCCTAGAATACCAGGGATTCCTCACTGGTTGGGAGAAATGTGATAAAGAAAAATTCTTAAAAGGTATATTAAAAACTAAGGGTAAAATCTCGAGAGTATAAATTCTAACGGTTTAACCAATAAATATCCTAATAACAAGTCATAACTAATATTTTGTAATAAAAAACTCAATTTTTCAAAGTACTGAATTTCTAGCTTGACAGGCCTAGACGGAACTTTTATTGGATTAACACAACCCAACTTATTGAAAGACAAGACAAAATAGTTCAAAGGCCACCCGAAAACGTAACATTTTCTAGTGAACACTTCCGGACTTACTTGAAGGCAGTGTAACTACGGGTACTGGATGAACCGAAATCTTATTAGCTTTAATTTTAGCGCGGTTCCTCCCTTCCCCATAGGGAGGAACCCCGCTTATAGGGTTGATACAATGAAACAATCCGGAAGTGCCGACTAGAAAATTTCGCGTTTCAGAACCCCTAGAGACCGAAAATAACGGTGGTTCAAATTTGTATATATATATATGTATATATTTATATATATATATATATATATATATATATATATATATATATATATATATATATTTGTCTGTTCGCTCTCTAGATAGAAGACGAATGGTCCGATTTTGATGAAATTTGGTACAAAAATCCTTCGTCCAATTTGAAAGGTCAAGTTCGTTAACCAGCAAAATCCGCCAACCGGAAGATGGCGTTTGGGGCGAAATTCGCGCAAAAAAAATCGTAACGCTTACGTTTTTGAGTTCATAAGCTTGTAAGTACTCGTTTTATATGATTCCTGGGCTAGGAAAACGAATGAAACCATTTTGAAGGCGATCGCTTTAACCGTTTTCGAGAAAATTGGAAAAATAGTTTTTGAATACCGTTTTTGGTTTGGGTACTTAGAATTACGGGATTCAGTTGAAACTTTATCTGCATGTTCTACTTTCATTAAAACTAATATGTTGAAAGTTTTGTTACGTTTGGAGTTAAGGAAGGGTTAGAATAAAATATTTTATGAACAGACATGAAAAGTTTTGGGAAGTTCGTATACTTTCATTAATATCTCGAACACGGTTGGGAAATCGTGGTAAGTGGATAGAAACTATTTGAAAGCTTACTAAATTCTCTACAAAAAAGATTCTAAAACTATTTTTGATTAGGTTATGTCAATCGGAGAAATAAGTGCTTAAAACTTCAAATACGTCTGTTTTTTTCTTATGAACGGGTTTTTGTCGTTCTTGTTGTAATTTTTGTCTCATTCCCTTCGTTTTTTATTGCTTTTTATTTTTGTAATTTCTTATGTTGCGAAAATTTTGTGTGTAAAGCAGGATATGAAAAATGAGGCCAATTTTCTGTTGCTAGAAATAATATAAATTTTGGGAACTTTCATTAATATCTCGAAAACTGTTGAGAATTTTGGTAAACGGAAGAATACCATTAGAAAGCTTATTAAATGCTCTACATAAAAGGTTCTAATGAAAGTTTTGATTAGACGATGTCAATCGGAGAAATAAGAGCTTAAAGCTTTAAAGTAATTGATTTCGCTTATTCGAAGTGTTCTTTTTGTCTGTATTTTATTCCTTGTTATTTTTTAATTGCTTATAGTTGGATAATGTATTCGAAAATAAAACAGGTTAAGTAAAATAACAAAAACAATTTATTGTTAGAAATATAGAGTTCCAAGATTCCAAGACCTTGTAACTAGCGGGACGGTTTCTAGTGTTGCCGACCGTTCCAGGTAAGATTGTATATCCTACCTTTCAAGACTGGTGGAACCAAAATATAACTGTCAGGGTTCGGTCACTGCTACTTAATAAAACTACATTTTATCGTAAAAATGGTTTTATTGTGCCGACGTTTCGGCTTGAACTTCAAGCCTTCATCAGGGCTGTAAATACAAGAAGGACATATTTAACACTAATATATGCACATATCTATGTAAATATACCTAACATATATATATATATATATATATATATATATATATATACATATATAATATATATATATATATATTTATATATATGCATATACACATACACATATACACGCACACATATGTACATATATATGCCCACATACATACACATATGGGGTATGTATTATTAAGTAGCAGTGACCTAACCCGGACAATCCCTACCTTGCATCATCAACGGTCAACGATCTCCTCTCAACAAAATAATAACTGCTTCTATTTTAATCTTTCGAAATTAGACTAGGGATAAGAACGGAACCGCGCTAAGATGAGGCAGTTCCTGCGAGTCGGACTTTTTTTAAGCATAAATCTAATTTGAAAAATAATAAAAAAGTTTAAGGCCTTACAACTGAAACTGTTGTAATTTCAGGAATGTAATAATAAAACTGAGTTTGTACCAGTTCAAAAACCATTTGTAATTACATTGTTCCTAGAAATGTTTCAAGGTTGTCATTCATCTCTTTCTAAGAGGAAACAAAAACAATAAGAATGAAAGAGAAATTCCCAAACTAAATAATCCTTCAAGGTTAAGAAAGAAAAGCTTCAACGTTAACTACAGTCAAGAAGATCTATTTGATAGCAATCTTTATATTTCATACTTCATTTAAATTTAATCTTAAATACTTATTTTATAATTAAACAATGATAATCTTCATCCGTTTTTATCATGTTTTATTGTCAACACTTATAGATTATGTTCCAAGCTAGGAAAAATCACGTTGTTGACGTCATTAGTTGCGAATCTGTTTCCAGCAACCCAGATGATGAATGAATGAACTTCTTTTCTCCTTGGCTCACAAGTGAACTAATCCGAATGAAGACTTCCTTCACTAACAAGGAAACATCCCCAAGTGACCGGAGCCGATTTTTATGAAACGTTGTATATTTAAAAACATGTAAAAATAATCGAGACGTATTTTTTTTTTTATATCGGCACAATCGCAGGTTTAAGGGGTGAAAGCACCCTTCTAAAATACGCTTTAAATATTCTAACAAGGGGAGTATACAGTGGTGGTCCATTTTTTGTCTTCCAGAGAAGAAAAAAGTATTATTTTTTGTTTACGATGATATTTATCTCATAAGGGCTTCTAGGGGGTGCTGATTTTAAATCTGCCATTATTTTTGGTGTAGAAAAATGTTTGAAGCCAGTTTACGCCAAACGTAAGCAAATTTTTGAATTTATCTGACGAAATATAAATGATTGTTCAACGATTATATTTGTTCTTTAATCTACTCTCTAAAACAAATGAATTGGTGAAAGAATTATATCGATATCATTTTCTAAAAATGATATACAAAATAAACCATTTTAACCCTATTTTATTTTATTTCTTGGCTCCTAAAGCGCATTGGACGGAGCGCTCGGACACGTGTCGACTATTTTTCGATGTAGAATCACCAGAAAAAAAAAATGGACCGAATCGGCGACCCCACCACTGTATACTCCCCTTGTTAGAATATTTGAAGTGTAATTTGGAAGGGTGCTTTCACCCCTTAAACGTGCGATTGGGGCGATATAAAAAAATACGTGTTGATTATTTTCACTTGTTTAATAAATATACAAAGTTTCATAAAAATCGGCTCCGGATACTTGAGGGATGTTCCCCCAATAGAAACATTTTAAGAGCATTATTAATTTGTATCATCACAAAACAGACTTCTAGATGGATGCTTGTGGGTCTTGCCATACTAAAAGTCATGGAAAAACAGTTTGTGATGAATTGGATTTTTAGTAGAGCCTCTAATTTACTTAAAGAGACTCATTAATAATTTAGAAAGGAGACCAATAAAATACAAATGTATTTGGTAGCATTTGTGATTTCTGTTGATTTGTAAATACTCTGAAGATATTTCTTAGTAACTGTTTTTTTACAGTTTCACCAATTCCATCACAAACTGTTTTTCCATGACTTTTAGTATGGCAAGACCCACAAGCAGCCATCTAGAAGTCTGTTTTGTGATGACACAAATTCATAATGCTCTTAAAATGTTTGTATTGGGCACTACACCCCCCTGTAACAAACTCTATTCTGTTTATGTGTGGAAATTGGGTTTTAATAAAATCCATTGTCTTAGGTGGTGAGATATAAAACAGAAATTAGAGGTTCTACTAAAAATTTCAGAGACTGTATTGAACAGCCAGTATTATGTGTGGAAGGATACTTGGCGGCCTCTGTCTACTATGTTGCACCCCCCCCCCCATCCGGGTAAGTGAATATGTCCTGTCTGTTAAATAAATATCACTAACCTTGTTTTACTATCTGAATTTTCTTAATTAATCCTGGTTTAGACATTATTTGTCTGACATAAAGTGATTTTAATTTCAATCTCGTATTTTTTTTTATTATTATAAAACCCTAATTTAGGCCCTACATTATCAAGACGAATATTTTTGTTTTACTTTAGTTATTAATATCATACAAATAGCCAGCAAAATTATAATGGTACTTTTCTATGTATTAGTGGGGTATTTTTAGAGTTAATAGAGACAGTCTAATAGCGGATATATGTACTTTTTCATAGTATAACTTTGATCAACTCTTAACTTATTAAAAACTCAAAAGCCCACTAATTTTATTACACCATTTTTTTGCATTTTTAATCTAGTTTTTGGTGATATAATTGATTTAGGTGTTCTTGGAGGTAGACTCATGGTATTAAGCAATTTATGGATGCATATCAATGTTCAGATCAATCTCAATTTTGCTATTCAAGAATTTTTTAAACTATTTCTATGGCTCTAAATCTTGTATCTAGCAATATATTTCCATTGACAATTTAATGCCGAACAAATTAACAAAAAAATTAACTCTCTATCATTAAAATTAACAGTTTTAGAGCAAAAGTTGTAAAAGTATAGATTGTTGCCAGATGTATGATCAACGATATTTTGCACATTTTAAAGAATTTTTAAAGTGCTGCATTTCAGAAACTAATGAACAGAACAACATTTTATATTTTATATTTGTACTCATGTCCATTACTAGAATATACTCACCAAGTTTCATTAAAATCTGCCAACCTTGGGTGTCAAAATGCCTTTTGGCTGGATGATTTGGCTTGGAATGGCCCTTAAGTTTAAATGTAATTTAGAAAAATGTTGACATAATGTAAATTAAGCATCTGTTTTATAATCTTTATCATCATAGATGCGAAATCCTTAAAATAAGCAAATTAACAAAAATAAAAAATAATGAAAATACAAATACATAAAAAATCACAGTAAAAGACTGGCAAGAACCATCTTCCACACTTGCGTTTTGATTTAAACGTGTGGAGAGCCATTCCTGCTCACAAGAGGCCCCTTTGTACTCTGATTAAGAATCGAAATGTCAACCCGAGACTGAACTCGTTAAACTGGGAGTACACAGAATTAGGACAGCGACGAGACACTAGGTTCCAGTACTGACTCCAGTACAGGCGGAAGTAACTATTTCTGTACGACAACCCTCTTTGTTCTCTTCACTATCTATCTATGGCATACTTTCATATATATATATATATATATATATATATATATATATATATATATATATATATATATATATATAGAGAGAGAGAGAGAGAGAGAGAGAGAGAGAGAGAGAGAGAGAGAGAGAGAGAGAGACTCTCTGAAAATGAATATGCCATTTTAAGTTAAGAAGATCGAATGTTGATAAAAATGGAACTGCTTGGTGAGTGTAGTCAACAAAGCACCGAACACCATAGAGAGTAAATTTCTAGTGTCGGGAATATTATTTACGTCTCCCGCTGGGGTTTTTAAATTAATAAATAAATAAATTAAAATTCGTTGGACCTTTCAGACTAACATTTGACGAAACCTATGACTAAAATATAACACAGAAATAAAATAGTGTTATTTCAAACAAAGCTTTTACGGAAATTATTTTTTTTTAGTGAAATTATTTAATTAATAATCCCCGCAAAATTATCGAGAAAATAACGGGCAAATTAGAAAAAAAGTTTCTATCGCAGGAACTACTTCATCTGAGCGCGTTACCGTTTTTATCTAGAGTAACATCTTTCGTTTTTAACAGTTCTGATCTTTAATGAAAAATTACAAATACGCTTCCCATTTTCTAACCTTGTTTTACTATAATACTCATTTTATTTGGAAATGCAATTTAAAAAAGTCTACCAATTAAAAAGTGAGGTAAACAGAGGAAAAAACATTCAAAAGTTCGAGCCCAACAGCAGTTCAGCAGTAGAAAATACTCACAAGGCAACTTCGAACTCCGCTTGAAAAGCTCTATTTCCAACAGCAAAGAATTGTTTTTCATTTTACGTATCCTGTTTTAGAGACAAATAAATTGTACTGCTGAATCCAATGATTTTAAGTATCCAAGCCCAAAATTAGTTAGAAGTCTCCCCGTGGTCTAGTGGTTAACGCCTTAGACTCTCGGCGCTAATGGCCGAGATGTCGATGCGGCGTAAGAAAAAAAACACAACTACTATTATCTACTTTTCTGGAAAAAGGTGACAGATATCGCTTTGAAAATGTGTCATAAGCGCTTTTCTTCCCTAGGGAGGGAGGAAAGAAATGCGCGAAAAGCTTCCGTGTAAATAGATTATAGAAGTCATCCATTTAACAATCCTTTTTGCTAGCTTAAAAATAGATTCCCGTTTAAGCATTTGATAATAAGCAATGGATATTTGCCAAAACATTCGATGAACCACAATAACAGATTGAAACCCGAAATGGGGAATTCACTTAATCAAATAGAATAGACAAATTAATTGTCTGGAAAAACGATATTCTGTCAGGAGAGTAATCCGGCCACTAGTACATTCATTCGTCAAGGGTTCTTCCAGCCTGACAAATCGATTCCATGTCAGGGCCTGTTTTTTTCTGCGCCAAGCATTATAATGAAATAAAAAAAATATATAATTCATTCAATAATTTTATTTGTTTTCTTTTATACAGAAGTAAAGAGAAATGTATGTAAAAGTTTTCATACGATACGGCATATTTAATGAGACTGCGGCCATGTTCTATTATTGTTGCTTTAACAAATTTTACAAGCTCACTTTCCACTCCTTTGGCTGCTTTATAATTCATTGTTTATATGCTTATCCTAAACTACATAATTAATACAGGTAACGTTTATTAACCGTACAACAGCTCTAATGAATGGCTAATTCATGCCAGTAATGACGTTTTCTGTGCGTATTTATGAAGATTTTATACTGTGTATCTTTATTTATTTATTTATATATTTTTTTTACGGCGTATTTACAAATTGGCCATTACCGCCGGGCTATTAAAGGTTGCCACCCTTTTATAATGCCAACAGCACGTGGTCGGTCACCCATTCAGGTACTGACCACGCCCGACGTTGCCTATCATCGGTGATCTACGGGAACCGGTATATTCAACATGGCTATGGCCGTTGGCTGTAATCACTTTTATTTCTAATTCTCTTATCTATCTCTATATGAAGTGTATATCAGCCCTCCTACCAAAATTAGCTAGTATGCAGCCCTACACTCTCTCAATAGCTAGAAATTTCAAAATTCTATTACTTTTCTGCATATAGCCTAAACATAAGACATATTAAATTAAATGAATAAATACCATTATAGATAATTTATTATTTATGATTATTATTATTTAAATTTTGACGACCATTTATTATTAACTACGAATTTTAGGACGGGTTATCTATAGGTTACCACCCTATATATTATGAGAGCTTTTGAAAGAAAAACAAATCAATTAAGCCATTTTAATATTTATTTATTTAAATTTTAACGTCCATTTATTATTAACTACGAAAGCCACAAACTAATAGTGACAACTTGAAAGTCACTAACTAATAGTGACAACTTGAACTACTTTGTATGGCCTTGTCCCAAGAACAAATAAATATTATTATTACTATTAATTTCGTTTAATAGTTATTAGGAAAGACATTTTTATAATGATATCACGATTTTCGTATTGACAGTTGTATATCAACAACTATCAATACATAGTGAGTATTTTTCTCACAGAAATAATTAAGGTAATCGTTAAATACGAAAGGTGCTAGCCATTTATTAATTACCTAGCTATATTTATTTTAGTTCTTTGCAATTTAATTTTATAAAAGGAAGAATAAGGAGAATATAAGATGAAATCTTTCGATATAATAACACAACAACCTCTCATATGCACATAAAAAAGATAGAGAAAGAGAAACTACAAAATGAAAAGAAATTGTACTGTCCAAATGCGAAATGTGAAGTTAGTACTCACTTGGTCGAAAAGACTCGAGTCGTTCTTCCCAGAGGTGAACCAACTCCTGACGACGTCAAGACATATACCCAGAGACTCCGGGAAATGGACATTGTACATGAGTGACAGGGTCAACATGCCCCCTTTCGAAAGGTAAGGCACAGGGAAAGTGCGGATAACGAGGGGAAGAGAGAGAGGGAGAGAGCGAAAGGGGATATAGAGACAAGGAGGTAGTAATACCATAGGCTGTATTGGATTGGAAGCTATCTCCATGACGACAGGAGGGCCCTATGACGTCATAGTAGACACGGGCGGGGGTGGAAATGCACCAGATTAGTACAGTCCTCAATCCGTCCCCTCTTCATCCCATTTCCCTAATCACATTTACTCCTCTGAAGTTCTTATTTAACACACCTAATTCAAGCACAGATAAACAAAAATTGGCGCCAAGGATTCGCTCAGAGCAAAATTAACATGCGTACAGCATTACAGTAAGAAACAAATAAATAATTAACTGGAAAACATATTTGCGTATTTTATAGTTTCTACAACTTGAGGAGCTCAAATTATAACACCTAAGAACTTGTCGATACTATCTATTTTTGGGTCTCCCGTGGTCTAGTGGCTAGCGCCTCAGATTCATAAGCGGGAGATGATGGGTTCGATCCCCACCGGCGGCAGGAATTTTCTCATCCCACAGCACGTTGGGAAAATTCCTCGCTGCACCCTGGATGTCGACGTTAATGGCCTAGTTGTTGAAACGCCGTAAAAAAATAAAAATAAAAAAAAACTATTTTTTTTTAGAGGAGATCGTTGACGGTTGGAAAGGATACCAAAATTTTGCATTTATTAAAAACATCCAGCTTAAAATCCACACCCCTCAAAAAAACAAACCTTTAATACTTGACTCCACCAGGTTCAGAAATGATTCCACATCCGCGAGGCATAGTTCTATATCTTCTCATCGGTAAGCCTATTTTCATACTGTACTTATTCTATCAATCCCTATATCTTACCTATTTATTAAGTTTTAAATCTGTATTATTCTAACTTTAATTTAAGCCCGAGGCAAAACACTTTTACCATATGTATCACTCATCCTCGTCCATCTATAAGTTTTTCCCTTTTCAATTTCAATTCGAAACAAATACTTTAAAATATAAAAAGTATATTTTTCCCTTGAAATTCATGAATTTCTTTCTGATGATTAGATAGTTAGCCGTCGAGGTGATAAGTAAAGATGGAATGGTTGGGATTCGGCTAAATAAACCTCAATATGATTTTGTAAATTTCTTTGCACAAAATTCATTGATAATCAAATGAAATTATCAATTCTGACGGACTTACTCAGATATGCCATTTCTGAGTACGTCCATTATATAAAAAGGAAATAAATGGCCTTAAGTGTTTCTTATATTGCAGGTTAGTGAGAAAATAATAATAACGATTTTTAGAGATAAATATTTTCCTTTATTGGCTTCCAGGCAGACACAAATATTTCTTTCTAAAATATCTCGAAACCGGTTGGGAAACCGTGATCAATGTAAGGCATCTATTCAAAACCTCAGCACGTATTCTAAAGAAACCGTTGTTATTAGAAGGCACTCTATTACGACCTCTAAAAGGTAGTATGATCAACCACCGGCGTCAAACTATTGTTTTGGAAAGGGATGATAGATTAAAATCCTGAAAAACTATAATATAAAGGAATAAGGACTTATTTTTTCTATAAATTCAAGAATTGTTATGTTAAATGTCCATGAGAGGTATGGCCCCTGAAGGTAGGGTGTAGTTAACACGCAGCCTCTCGTTAATCAATTACTCTATCCATAATTAAATATGAGTGGAAAATGAGGTTAGCTGTTAAATAGATCGAATCAAACTTGGTGTGCAAAATGAATAGTTAGAGAAAACATTAAAGTCAACAAATGTAGGCAATTAATAGGCTATCGACCTCATATCATGGTATAGTCCAACACAATCAGTATTAAATTAGCTCCAAGGTTCTGGAACGTAGTTCTAGAAATCATTCGCCAGCTCCGAATTCATCTGCATCTGTTTTCATTTGGATGTTGAGAGGCTAAATTTTGCGGGATTATCTTCGGAATATCTTCATAAATCGATTTTTCCCCCTTTTTTCAACCATAACTCCGAACGTATTCACTCTGGAGAACCTACATAGAGTACCTACATGCATGTTAACTTGAAAACCTAAGCATTACGATTTTTTTTGTCACGAATTTCGCTCCAAAACCCATGTATGGGACCATTTTTCGGCGTCTGAGAGAGCTAACTGAGAGATAAATAACTATATATGTATGTATATATGTATATGTATATGTATATATATATATATATATATATATATATATATATATATATATATATATCTGGCAGAAAGACAGACAGAACCTCGACCATTTCCATTCTACCAATTTATTTAATACGAAGACAAGGTATAGTTGGGATTCGGCTAGGAGAAAAACGTCAGACTTTCAGGAAGAAATCTGTATTTGGACGTTTCGGCTGCACATTGGCAGCCTTCTTCAGCTAAAAAAAATACAACTTCTAAGTAAAAAAATAAATATACAACTTGTAAGTAAAAAGAGGCAGAAATGAGCGTAGTATATACATCAAGACAATAAATTGGGATTTTATTTGCTTATAAAGCAAATAAAATCCCAATCCTTCAATGCCACCTCCCCCAATACCTCACTTGACTCCTCCCCCCAGATATTTCGTTCCCTGACATACACATCAGGACTGACTGAAAAACTCACAAAGACTTTAAAAAAAGCCATCCCGTCACTAAACTTTGGGTTAAAAACCACTAACAAACTAACTACATTGTACACCAAACTCAAAGATCCCATTCCCTATGACTGCACCACCCACTGCGTTTACCAAATACCCTGCCAAACCCCCTCCTGTAATTCAGTATACATAGGTGAAACCAAAAATTATATTCACTCCCGCATAACACAACACAAACGGACAATAAAAAACAAAGAAATCCACAAATCCGCCCTCGCAAAACACGCCATAACAAAAAAACACACTTTCAACTTTGACGACACAAAAATACTTTCCACAGAACGAAACACCAAAAAACGACAGATTTCCGAATGCACATGTCCACATTAACTTAAACCCCAATAACATTAATTACAAAACCGACAAACAAAACATCTCCCCTGACTACTCCGCCGTCTTCCATAAATTGTCCTGACCTCCTTTTTATCCTTGTTCCCAGGCTCCAGACAATTTTTCTACTTGTGTGTCCCAAAACTCTTAACACCTTTACAACCCGCTTTTACAACCCAGCAATTGCACTTCTTTCATCTTCACCGACTGTACCGCTTCCTCACCCCTCCCCCAGTCAAAACTATAAAAACCCCTGTGTAGTTCCTGTCCCTCATACATTCCACCATGGTTACCTAAGTTGTCCTCGAGGTCTTCCTCCCTCCCCCCTAGGCATTCTATAGTGGTACGTATCTATATATTAATTTTTATAAATTGTATTCACTTATAGAATAGATTGTATTTTCTCAATATGTGAAAAATGTTCCTTTTTTGTACTGATTAGTTTGTTGTACTGCTTACTTACTACTTTCTACATGCTGTTTACTTTCCAACTACCGTATTTTCATTGTTTAAAAATAAGATTGGTTAAAATTTATTGTCTTGATGTATATACTACGCTCATTTCTGCCTGTTTTTACTTACAAGTTGTATATTTATTTTTTTACTTATAAGTTGTATTTTTTTTAGCTGAAGAAGGCTGCCAATGTGCAGCCGAAACGTCCAAATACAGATTTCTTCCTGAAAGTCTGAAGTTTTTCTCCTAGCCGAATCCCAACTATACCTTGTCTTCGTATCTCTGCAATGGATAACTATCTCCATCTTAATTTATTTAATATCACGAGACAAACATAGGTTAACTAATACCAGGGTGTCAACGATTTAAATCAATTGATTTAAATCATGATTAAAATCAGTGATTTAAATCATGATTAAAATCATTTGATTTTTTTTAAAAAATCATTGATTTAAATCAATTTATTTCATAAAAAAAATATTGATTTAAACCAATTGATTTTATTAAAAAAATTATTATTATATATTTTTTTAACTTTAGTTTATTTTTTTTAACTTAAATCTAACTAGTTCTGCCTTTTTTCAGCCATTTCAACAGTTCGTCTTTATTTTTGTCCCTAGGGCCTACCCTCACTTGACCGTTCTTATCAAAGTCTGTTTCTTTTATGACCCTTTCTTTGTTTTTAATTCTGCAAATAAATCTCATTTTAAGTTTAAGATAAAAGAGATTGGCAGGTAGAGGGCGAAGTGAATGCTTTAAACAGGTGGTTTCAACCCTTGTTTTTGTTCACAGTCAAATGAGAAACTACCAAATTAGATGTGAAAAGGCTGACAAACTGGGTTTTTTATTCAAAGCTTTTAATAAATAAAATTACTGTTAGTGTACATGATTAATAGGGAACGGATGTTCATGTAATATAAAATTCAAAATATGTACATATATATTTAACTATTTATAATAAAATATGTAATAAAAAATTGAAAATATTTAGTAAACAAATACCTTAAACACTATAAAATATTGAAAAGAAAAGCATAAATAATAAGTAGGAACTCTGTTATTATTAATGGAAAGATCAAAAGTATAGAAGAAAATGATTAAAACTGTTTAAAATATTGAAAAATAAAGCATAAATAAAAATTAGGAACTCATTATAAAAGGCGGAAAAGTTGAAAATTTTTAAAGATGAACATTATTTTGGAAGATTGTTTGCTACATCTTGAATTTTGAAATTTTCAAACGTGAAATAATGCCGGTCTGATCTGAGTATACTTTTGAAGCGACTGAATTATCTTTCACCATCTACTAAAGCCTCTGGTGTGTATTTTAAGGCTACAATCAACTGCTCTGAAGAGTTGGATTCAACTAAACTGTTAATCGTTTTGCCACAATGGATATCCCCAATAATGTGGATATTTTTCCATCCAGGGGTTTATTCTAGACTGTCTTTTCAATTTATTCCCAGTAGCTCCTTCTAAAACCTGGATTTTCTCTATTACTCTCGTATGATTCTAATGCTATCCACTAACCACATGCCTTTTGTACAGGGTATCACAAAAACAATGGTCATCCGTTGGCCAGATGATTCTCTAATGCGAGATCGGAAAAAATAATTCCCATATTAACCCCCGCAAAATTGACCTTGAAATGTTATTCAAGGTCAAATTTTATTTATTGCATATTTCGAAACTGCGAGTCATGAGGAAGAAAAAAGTCAACGGCACCATAGGTCAGAAATGACTCCTTTTGGTCAAAATGACCATTAACATCGTAAACGTGGGCCATTCTATTACAATTGACAAATGGTGGCCAATTTTGATAATTTTTTTTCTTTAGCATGTTCTAACATTGCCTTACATAAAAATACCACGTTTGGTTTTTTAAAAAAAGCATCTTCCAGTATAAAAAAATGTAAGTATATTGAACAACAGCCCTCACAGCGGCAATCATTGGAGGACCAGAACGCATATTTTACAATTGACAGAAATGCCTTCATGAGGTTATTCTCGAAGCTTATCAAGAGCTCCTGGCCATAAGCTTTCAACCAATCGCTGAAATTAATCATTAAGGATTTCACAGGTCGTGTAGGAATTTCATGAGCCAGTCCTAGAGTCGCTCTTAGAATAGAGTATAGAATAATTGTCCTTGCCCGTGTGCAGAAAAAAAAGTTTCTTCCTAAAAAACTAAAAAAAAACACTTAATAAGTAAGATTATCACTCCAGCGCCCGTAGCAATTGTGCCCGTTCACCAGCTTAAATATTTTGGACTTCATTTCTGAGGCAAGCTGCCAGACTTTCTCCAAATTCTTTTAAATGCCCAAGTTATTCTCGTCCATTTTGCTTGCTGTGGACGGTAACGTTGGAAAACAAACTTTCTTCCGTCCTCAATACCCGCTGGAGGAAGTCTGGATGACTTTCCAGCATGTCCAGCACCCACCTGCAAAACAATTCTCTCTGCTCCTGATCCCCGGGCCTCAACTCCTGAACTTGCTGTAATCTGAAGGAAGACGTTCTTCCCGAAGGAAGTTCTGGTCCTCCAATGATTGCCGCTGTGAGGGCCATTGTTCAATATACTCACATTATTTTATACTGGAAGATGCTTTTTTTAAAAAAAACAAACGAGGTATTTTCGTGTAAGGCAATGTATTTTCTTTAGTAGAACATACTAAAGAAAAAAATTATCAAAATCGGCCTCCATTTGACAGTTGTAATGGAATGGCCCACGTATACGATGTTAATGGTCACTTTGACCATAAGGAGTCATTTCTGACCTATTGTGCCGTTGACTTTTTTCTTCCTTCGTGACTCGCAGTTTCGAAATATGCAATAAAAAACTTTGACCTTGAATAACATTTCAAGGTCAATTTTGCGGGGGTTACTATTTTTTCCGATCTCGCATTGGAGAATCATCTGGCCAACGGATGACCATTATTTTTGTGAGACCCTGTACCTAGTATTGACATAGTACATATACAGCTACCCTCTTGGAATTAGAAAAATCACAGTTACCTAGACTCAATGGGTAAAGTTTTATTTTCTTTCTCGGTTTTCCTTTATTTCTTCAATTACAAAATAAAAAGAATATTAAAATATGTAGTAAACATATGTATTTATGGCAAAATATGTAAAAATATAGAGTTTTGACAAAATAGTAAAATAAAAAACTGTTCAAATACTTTTAAAACACTTAAAACGTGCAGAATGACATCAATATTTAGGATTTACGAATCAGAAAAGAATATGTAAATACAATTACATCTGTTCCCTAGGGATTAATATTTCTGTAAAGCTTCATTTCTAAAATTGTTTTAAAATTTGAAAATTAAGTCATTATATGTACAGGGGTCGAAATTGTCCAATATTTTGAGACCAGAGTTTCTGTACATTTAAATTTAATCGCCAAAAATTAATGATTTTTGTTGATTTAAGTCTTTAAATTTACAGAAATTCCGGTTTCAAAATATAGGTCAACTTCAACCCCTGTATATATGATCCGTCAATTCTGCAATGCTCCCAAAATTATCCACTTAAGACCCACCACTTTAGATTAGTTATTTTATTATTTGCATTGTAAATAAACAAATATTTTAGTTACAGGTTTATATAATGAACAACTAGGTAATAACCAGCTCCCTATGTAGACTAGATACATTTAAAAAGTCTGATTTCTTTTTTAAAGCCTGTTTTAGTAAAAAAATTCAATTTAAATAAAAAAAAATCCGATTTAAATCAAATAAATCCGATTTTTTTGATTTTTTTAAAAAAATCATGATTTTTTTACACCCTGACTAATACCGTCAGATAAATCGAAATATACCGAATCCGAACAGATCTAGGTAATGAAATAATTTATATAAAATTTCTTAACTTGGAGACAAGTAAAGAAAACATTTTATTTCAAATAATGTCACACGTTCAAAGTACATTTATAAATCCGAACTACAGTCCTACTTAAAATTGAAGCAATTTCGAATTTACTCATTTAGAATTCATGCTTCGTTTTTAAAAAGCAAACCGTCACCTAAGAGATAAATTCAACAATCTTTTGACGCAACGAACTCAAATGTTTGCCATTCACATGTACCGCCTGTCATATGCGTACAGTCACACTGCAGTGCCGTTTAAATTGCAATGAACTATGTAATTTCTTACATTTAATTCCAGACAAATCAGACGCTTAATACGCTTCATAAAGTCAATATATGGTATTATATGACAAAACCCCGCCTAATCCCAATTTTCGCTAATCCGAACTGGGTTCGGTCCCAATTAACTCGATTAGAATAAGCCTATATATACGTATAAACAATCTCGGAAGAACAATATTTATACATAGACCGAGAGCTGGCAACGCACTTTTCATGAAGTGTTTTATGCACCCAGAAATTTTGCTATAGTGTACCTCTTAGGTAGATAAGAAGGTAAATATGTGTTTCCTGGACATACCTTGGAACACCAGGTACTGCGCATAGGGGAAAGGTGAAAAACAATATTGCCCAAAAGTAGAGTTTTATTCAGAAGCCAACTATTATTAATGAAAGAAATGGCAAATTAAGGCAATTTTCAAATTAGTAATAAATAAGGCAGGCACTTTTACGGGGGTTAAAATGATAATAATAAAACAAAAAACTAAGTACCTAGTTTTTATTTTTAACATTAAATGAAGTGCTTTATTCACGCTGCGATTTAAACAGCGTCTTCAGTAAACATATTTGAAAAAAATTACAAAAGGGCAGACACTTTTGTGGGGTATAATTATCAGGAAACAAAAAATAAATGTTGAATATGATAGACTGCAATACACTGCGCGTAACCGTAAGAGTGAATGACAGCACTGCGCAGTTGTGGTTATTCTCTGCGCTCTCATTGGTTCTTGCTCATATGATCTTGTACAGCTGTTCCGGTTTAAATGGCAGCGCGAATAAAACTCTCATTTAATATGAGAATCAAAACAATTAAGTTTTTTTTTTGTTTTTTTTTTACGTGTTATACCCCTTAAAAGTGCCTGCCATATTTATTAGTCATTGTAAAATTGCCTTAATTTTACGTTAAAGATAGTTGGCATCTGATTAGAACTTTATTTTTCAGAAAAATTGTTTTGCACCTTTCCCCTATGCGCAGTACCTGGTGTTCCAAGGTGTCCAGGAAACACATACATACCTTCTTATCTACCTAAGAGATATATTATAGCAAAATTTCAGGGCGCATAAAACACTTCATGAAAAGTGCGTTGCCAGCTCTCGGACTAACACTATTACTTGTAGAAATGGGATCCCATTAACACAGATGGCTCACTTTCGAATGACCTCGCTGCCCACCAGCTCGACGGCGAAAACAGTCTTTAGCAGATAGGACCGACCATGCATTACCCTATACCTTGGACTATAATGACTGGTTATACTATTCTACATAGAAATAACTCCAGATATATTTAATAAAATATAAAACAATTTCCACGGATATTTCATCCCAAAATATAACGTGTAATTAAAATCTAACAATAGTACTCAAGACTCGACGACCGTTGAGATTATGAAGAAGAAGAGAGTCCATGACTGCATGAAGAAGCTTGGGTACATGAGCCGATATGTACAATATTGACCCCACCAAGATTGAATAAGGGTAATCTGATCTGTTTTATATCAGCTTGTGGTTCTTTGTTAAGGTGAAATAAGGAAGTTACTTTTCACAGTGGAAGAAAAATGGATCCTCCAAAGTTACGTGGTGGTAACCCGTCATGCATAGGCAAAGTGAAGCACCTATAACACTATCTAATCTTGGATAATTTAACGGACCTTTCTTCTGTCGTCCCAATGAGCTCATCGCCACTGTTACGGAGCTCACATGGAATAAATAAATAAATAATCTTGGATAACATAAAAAAAGTTATTCTTTCAATTTGGAGGGATACAATTCATTACTAGTTACTACTATCTAGCCAAACCGTAAATTCTGAAAACGCAGGAAACGATTGGTCAATTTAAGGACGGCACTTGAAGAAAAGATAATGCAGAACTAGATGTTTCTTTATCCGTTTGAGTCAGTTTGCGGATTATGGCTGGGATTTTTTGGTGCACCGTCCTCCTCGTGAAATGTAACTTAGATAACTTTTTTACTTCCAAACGTAAGACCTACTACGAGAGAGGGATCTGTCAGTAACTTGAACGTTGGTAGAAAGTTATAATCAACAAGGTACATATATTGTTTAATAGTTTTACTCTTTTTTTACAATACATCCGTAAGAAAAAAACGCAAGACCTTTCGAGCGACCAAATAGTTCGTGAAGTCGAAAGAAATAATGACAGCAACTCAATCGGATTGAGTGGGCGAAGAGAAAACGAGACGATGTACGTCATGATGAAACCACGGCCTCAACAATAATGAGACTTTTGTTATTTTTATTCTGTTAGAGTCATTAGCTTAATAATGGATCTTACGAGCCTCCGCGTGACTGAGTTACTGAACATCACAAAAACAGCAACTTCGGTATTTAGGTTCCCTTCCAAAACATCTTCTTCTTATTTAGCTCTAGTCTTGGCTTCCTTCACAATAAGACACCAACTAGCTCTATCAGTTGCCATACGTCATCCAACCATCTTCTTCGTGTTAGGCCGATGGTTGGCTTCGTGGTCTCCTTCTTCTTCCAATGACCTTACAACCTTCCAATATTTTGCTCGGGATTCTGTCTTCTGGCATCCTTTCAACGTTTCTCAACCATTCAATACGTCGGGCTTTGATGAAACGTGTCACGTGTTTTCACTTTCATATAGATTGTAAAGCTCATCGTTTTACCAAGCCTCCATGAGTGAGAGTTGGTATCGAAAATTGGGCCATAATTATTTCTGAGTATCTTAAGTTCTAATGAGCCCAATTTATTTTCCGCTACTGATGTGAGCGTCCATGTTTCGGCTCCATATGTCAAAATTGGTCTAGTTTTTGTCTTATAATGTCGAGCCATTGAGCTTGGGGTCTTATACAGTTTTATTTTAGCGAAGTATGCGCGATTTGCGGCCATTATTCTTCTGCTAACTTCATGGGGGTTGCATCCTGTACTATTAGTCGTCATACATTTATTTTTTCCTTCATTGATTCTCAGCCCCACCCGATGACCAAAACTTAAAACTATAAAAAAAAGTAAGGTTGTCATTATTAAGCATGGACAAATGCAATAGGGGATTCTATTATATCGTTACTACCTGAGTAGTGGAGCTAATTTGCATACTAG
Organism: Gonocerus acuteangulatus; assembly: GCA_946811695.1. NCBI lineage: Eukaryota > Metazoa > Arthropoda > Insecta > Hemiptera > Coreidae > Gonocerus > Gonocerus acuteangulatus. The sequence continues at coordinate 58,585,328 of OX328126.1, forward strand.
ATGTCTGAATGAATAGTAAATCATCACGACTAGAGTAGTGAAAGGCTCTTACCAAACCTCTTCAGGCCATTCATTCTCTACATCAACCGTTCATAAATATTCCCTAGGTAACAAAGGATTTTGCTACCGTGACAGGGGTGTAAATAAATTTTGGTTTTTAACTATTCCTATACTTACAGGAACTGCACGCTTTAATTAACAAAGCGGCTTAGCGCTATTAGCTCTCCGGCATGGCTTTAGCAAACGTTGGCTTGGAATTTCAAATATTTCAGTGAATATTATAATGCAGCTCATAAATCGTAAGGACCTTCCCAATCTCCTAAAGTTGGTGACATTTCGGTTCGCTCTCAGCATGAAGATTTTTTACTTTTTTTTTTAAATATTTTCTTGTACCTTTAATTTTAAAATAATCAAGTTTATGTATTTTTCTTAGGAAATGAATGATTAATTGAAGTATATAAAAGACATTCCTTCCATTCAAAAAAGAGCTTATATAACAGTATACTAGACTTTAGATTATCAAACGGATCTTTCTCTAAAGCCTATTGGATACAATCCCTCGATGATAAAATTATTTCATTACCTTTTTGAGGAATTCAAACGCATAGCATCTGTTTCATTTGTACTTTATTGGGGTTTCTAATAAATAACGTTTGACGTACCTCCACGTTCCTTGTCCAACGTAAATATGTTCCTTGTGTAAATTAATCCATACATCACTGCCAACAGGAAATATAATTCACAAAACGTCAGATACAACACAGTAAAATACTGTAGCAGCCTGATCCCGCCCCCTTATCATGGAGTTCTGGATGCAGTGGATGCCCAATGTCAATTCACAAACGACACCGTAATCTTTCATTGCCGAATACTTGCTAAAAAGGTTGTTATTTGATATTAAGTAAGATAGAACCCCCAACATTGTATTTTATTCTACTCTTTTAACTTGCATGCATTTTTAAACCTAAACGAATGCAATTAATGCTATGTAAGGACTGCCAATTTATAAATTAATAAGAAATCTCCATGAAAGAGCTGAATAGACGATGAAGGAAGACCCATATGTTCCAATCTAGATGCAGTTGCTGATAAGATGTCTGAGAGAGATAAGAGGAGACATGCAGACGGTGTTAAGGATCGATACCAGTCAGCAAGAAGCTCTCTGGATAGTATAGTCATCCTGCTTGCTACATTCAACTATAAACCATTATTAATATTAGACGTAACATTTTATTATCAGTACAATAACACATAAAGCTCTCTGGTGTCCTATTTCGGGCCACCGTTCTCAGAGTTTATTCCTGATGCATACAAACAATTTCATTGAATCAATATCCGTTGTCGGGGTCAAAAGTTCACGTAGTAACCCATAACCCATGTTATTGTTCTTACTCACGTTTGTTTTCAGTTACATGGATTCATAATATATTCTTAAGTGCCAGTTTTATTTTCCTGTTTCATTTTTTTTTTTTTTTAATTTATTTCGTCCATTACATTCATGAACATAAATAAATTGGACTTGGGAATGATGATTTTATTATTATTTATTTGTTAATACTTTCAAACAATTTAAATGATTACTAATATATTTTTTTTCTTAAAAAAAATGCTTACCTATGCAGTTAAAAATAACTTTTCATGGCCTATATTACTTGAACAATAATTATATATACTGCTGAATTATTATTTGATTACCTTCACAAATCTTTAACACTTTACAATTCATTGCTTCTGAGTATTATGCATAATAACAATCTATACATTACTAAACAGAACAAATTTGGAAAAATGTAGTACTTTTAAATGAAATAAAATAGAATAAATTACATTTAAGTAGGTAGGTGATTGAATATGATCTTTTCTTTCTACCCAACAAAACAAAATATAAATAAATTTCCTCTTCTACCTAATTAATTAAATACAACGAGACTACTATGTATAACCAGAGAAAAGAATCGGACTTAAAAAAAAAACAGGGGTAGGTAAAAAAAAAAAATCCTTTTCTCATTCTGGTACTTAGTAAGCGAATGACTTTCTTTTGCCTATCGATTTACAAATGAACAATAATACGATAACACCGGCTTCAAAGAAATTAACCCAGAAGAGAAAACGTCAAATTTTCTGAAATATCTATATTACGAAATATACATTTTTTTCTGAAAATCTTATGTTTCGCTTAGCCAAAAATGAGTTAGATTTATGCACCTTAAAAGTGGTTCCAATGTATTCCCCATATCTGAGAGTATCTATTAAAAATGTGCCAGAAAAGCCAAAAACAAAAGTAACTTGACATTTCGTATTAGACAAAGCATTTTTAAGGCCAACTTCGTATCCGAACCATTTCTGATAGTTAGTCAATCGTTCTCTCAAATAATCAACACTCGTATCAGGCTGCAACAAAACTCAGAGAAGACTGTCAATGAGAAATCAAAAAAGGGAAAGAATGTAAATACACAAGACCCTGCTTAGCAGACAATAAGCGTGAAGATGGTTTGTTAGCAATAATAAACAAAAACAAACTAAATAGTTAGTAAACAAGAAAAGATTGCCTTTCCATGTTGACGATGTCCTACAAATAGTCGGAGCAGAGAGAAAGTATACCAACGTCCTTGGGCATCCTGCCATGTCGGCGTCCCGTCAATAGTAGACAGGTTTGGCACACATGACGGTGGAAGTCAAGGGTATGAAAAGGAGCGTGTACGTTCTCACTCAACCACAGAATGCACTTTCCTCGCGTGCACAATAGAGCCTCCGAGCGGTGTTCAAAAAATACCTTATAGGATTTATCGAAAAGAAAATAACAAAAAATACTCACTACAAATATTATAGTCTTCTGGTAATGACTCGGACCGTGGAAGCCTAAGAGTTAAAAAATACTCAGTTCTACATTCCATTCCCTAAATTGAGAAAACATTAAATACACTTGAAATAAAAATTAAGAAATAAATGAGTACGCCTTACAAATTGAAATTATTATTTTCGGACGATAGCAAAGATGATTTTTTTTTTTTTACTTTATATCCTTAGTGGTTGATGAAAATAGCACGGGAGAGGGGCATAGATGCAAAAACTATAAATGGTTTCAAATTAATGCTCCTTTTTTTCTTAAAAAAATATTGATAAAAATATGTGTACTTTACTTGGGTTTTCCTATTTGTATTTTCCAATTTGTAAACGATATAGCTGGAAAAGGAACCCAAAATGTTCGAATAGATTCTCCCTGAAATCATATATTTTTTTTAAGCGGTAACCGGATCGTAACTATCCAGTTAAAAAAAAAAAAAAAAAAAAAAAAAAAAAAAAAAAAAAAAAAAAAAAAAATAATAATTTCCTCAACGGGCCCAGAAATGAAAAAAAAAAAAACTCAACTTGCTGCCGGCGAGACTCGTACCCGCATCAGCTGCATGAGAATCTAAGGAGTTAGCGACAGGACTACGGTGATACACTAAACATTTTATTATCAGTACCATAGTACAATAACACATAAAGCTCTCTGGTGTCCTATTTCGGGCTACCGTTCTCAGAGTTTATTCCTGATGCACACAAACAATTTCATAGAATCAATATCCGTTGTCGGGATCAAAAGTTCGCGTAGTAACCCACAACCCATGTTACTGTTCGTACTCACGTTTGTTTTCAGTTACATGGATTCGTACATGTTTCATAATATATTCATAAGTGCAAGTTTTATTTTCCTGTTTCAATATTTTTAAAAATTTATTTCGTCCATTAAATTCACGAACATACATTGGGAATGATGTTTTTTAGCACTTTCCTCCGAAAGAAAGTAGCTATTGAGGTTGCACTCATGACGGAATTTTTGAAAAATTTCTTCGAATCTTTATTGATCCTACCTAGTAGACACCGAAAATGATCCCAGTGAAAATTTATATATATCTATATCTATATCTATATATATGTATATGTGTATATATATACATATACATATATATATATATATATATATATATATATATATATATATATATATGTGTCCGTTAACACGATACAGGCCAGAGTTTTTGTTTTTTCGCCACGAAACTTGGAATGTAGTATTCTCCCAAAACACGATTGAACGAGTTCGTTAACCAACAAAATCGGTCCATCTGGAGGGGGGGGGTTTACTACGGAGCCAAAGTAGTTATCTACCAATACCAGCCATAATTTTTGTTATATTTCAACGAAACTCGATATTCGTTGTGGTCAACTGAAGAGAAAAAATTGTTATAAAAATAAACTAAATCGGTTGACTAGAAGGGGGGGTTTACTCCGGACAGAAATTACTAATTTTCTTATACTGGTCGTAATTTCTGTTGTATTGTTACGAAACTTAATACCTCCTGGCTATCTAATAAGGAAGAAGTGTTGTAATAATGAACTAAATCGGTCTATTGGAAGGGGGTGGGTGTTACTTTGTACTATGTTTGAATTGAATTCTTCCGCCAAACGTAGGTTTGCGAAACTCATCAAGATCAATAGATGAAAATGAGGACCTTTGTGTATTTAGTACGTAGTGTAGTACCCCGCATACACAAAACTCTGGAATGAAATTAATTACAAAATTAATAATTGAAACAGCTGCTCTTAAAAAGTGCAAAAGAGTAGAACTTTTTATGTTTTTATTTTATTTATCTATATAGGTTATTTTAATCAAATTATTCAGGAATACACTCGACACTACCCAATTCTGAGGAAAGTGCTTAGTTATGCAGTTCCTGCATGACGGACTTTTTTTTATTATTATTTCTTTACGTTCAAACAATTTAAATGATTACTAATATTTTTGTAGGTTGGAATAATAAACGTACTCTAATGTACATTTTACAGCGATTATTAGAGTTATATTTCTTAAATTGACTATGGCGGCAGATTCAATTTATTTGGTGTTAAAGAAAACAAAAATAAATTCAGAATAAAAGGCCTCCGAGGAGAGGAGCTATTCAGGTTTTTTTATACTAGCTGAACCCTAGCTGACAAGACCTGAGTCTTCTATTACAGAGGGTCTTTGTTTTCGGTTTAATATTTTCCTCGTCGACCTACCACTGCACTCAGGCCTCACTAAATCCTTTGGCCTCATTCTCTCTCACGGTGTTTTCAAAGTTTTCTTTATAAGAACATCTTATGTGAAACGTCATAATCTCTTGTGTATTTTAGGATCCGGTCATCATTACGTGGAATAGTTTTATATTTCATTTTAATCATTATTAATATATTTCAAATATTCTTTTTGTGTGCAAGACGGTCTTCTGCGAATTCGATTCACAGCGATGAAACTACAACAAGGTTTCCAATGACTCTACATAGGATTAGATCAATCAATCAGCGATCTATGTGTCTCACAATGACTTGTTTATATGCGATTTAATATGTTTAGATGCCATCGTACCTCAACATAGAGATTGCTGAAGAATGATCTGGATTCGTAAAATGTTCAGCCAATTTAAATGTAATTCCCCCATTCCGATAATTTATCATAGACTTTATACTTTTAGACAAGATCCTTATGAATTGTTTTTATTTTTGATTGATTATGCTGTAAAAATGTTAACTAATATCTCCAAACTGAAATTTTGCAGAGATTATTTAGAGCGTGAACACAAATTTCTGCACTATTATTTTAACATCATTAAAAAAAAAAAAAAAAAATCAGTCCCGTAACAGACCAGAAGCCTCAGAGGGGAAGATACTGTAGAGGTATCTGATTATTGAGCATTCGGCACACTAGAGAGATGCTCCTGTGGTCAGTACTATGCTACGGCCGCTTGATTTTCCACTTTGCAGATACCCATTAATAAATTAATTAAAGGCTGGGTTGGCCTAGGAACGGTCTGGGACACCGAATCAAACTCACGAACGAAGACACCAAAAGATAAAATCTTTGTTGAGCTCGAGTTTTGAACTCAGGTCCTCCAGCATACAATCGAGTGTTCTACCACTGAGTTAATCTAAGTATGAAGAATGCAAAAATCACAAAAAATTGTGTTTATTTTATTTTTTACACATTCTATATTTTCTTAGCTGAAAATATTAATAATAAAATATTAAATTTTAAGGTCCATTTATATTTAAAACACAATTTTAGAACGGGTTATCTATAGGTTACTACCCTTTTCTAGCCAGAACAAGGCTGATGCCTTTTCTTTTTTCCAAAGAAAAGCCCCCACTCTGGGAATTGATCCCACGGCCTAAGGCACACAGTGCTCACTCTGTGGCACTCACGGCCACCGGGCCTAGATGAAAATATAATTTACATGTACGTTTGGCTCAATTAGTTTTCTGCAGTGCGTTTAGCTTTAGGCTTGTTGAAAGAGCCTCTTCTTCTATTAGATGCCTGGGATCCAAGATCCAACCCAATGCTAATGACCGAGACGGAACTTCATGTACTCTTCGAATAATAATTTAAAAAAATAAAACATTCATATATCAATCAAATATGTGTTGTCTAGCAAACCTCTAAAGAATTAAAAATAATTGAAATATCATTAATAAATCTTTGTTCGGGTCTACGTCGATTTCTTACATATTGCTTATTCAGTTTTAGCGGTGAATCCTGACTTCGTCTTTCGCTGACTCGTGACATAAATTCCGGTTGTGCTGATTTCTTAATTTTTCAATGCTGATTCAGAAGTTATTTTCAAACTCTTTCAATTTTTCAAAGTATTTTTTTCAATCAAAGCATTCGATGGTTGTTAGACTTGTATGTATAAATCGCAGATAAATTATGTTTAATGGCTCATTTCTCGAGCCTTTTTAAAGATTATATAAATTTATAAGAAATATGAAATAATGATAGGGACAGAAGTATTAAAGATATTTACTGATTCCTTAGGAGTCACGATCTCGGTCTTCTATTAAGTGTTAGCTTAAATTAATTCCCAGAAAGAGGTTTTGAAATACTTTTAGCACGCTTGAATTTCACATTAATATGATACAAGAGCAAAAATTGGAAACTCAATCAATTTAATTAATAAAAAAATGTTTAATGCCAAAAAATTATTCATACAGATATATCACAGGCGTATGATAATTCTAAACTTAATTCCCAGGTCAATGCCCCCCCTCCCCATAATCATTTATTCCTTATCAAACACAACCTTTAATTTCGAACTAAGCTGAACCTCACTGCACTTTTAAGGGTCTTTGCCGACAGGGTCTGGAGTTATAACAGTCCGGCACGTCGGACTTCTATATTTTATACAAAATTCCTTATATAAATTTTAAAAAAATCCCCAAAAAAGATTAACATTTTCCCTGTAGCATAAGATCAAACCAAACCATTGGAAAAAAGTATTGTTTTCGGACAAAAGCAAGTTCAATGTTTTTGGGTCCTATGGATTGAGATTCGTTTGGAGGCAAATAAATAAATATAGTTTATTTAATGTCCAACGTTTAATGATCTTCAGTCTTCCTTGGGATGACGGGTGACCATAATTTGCTAAGTCATCTTTTCTATTGAAGAAGCCAACTTCTCTATTATGTAACATAAAATCAGTAAATTATTGAAAAAATATCAAATCAGAACTATCATCCCAAGGAAAACTGAAAATCTGATTGGCTGCGCGGGATCCAACAACGCCGGGAGAATTGACCAACCAGAGACCTGGAAAGGCAGACTGGGACCCCGACCAGGTACAAATAATACCCGGACTGAACTGTATTTTCATTCTCAGAACGAACACCGAGAAAGCCAACCAAATGTATAGCGAAACGTCGGTTGATAGCAATTTGGCTCCTATGTGATTACATAAGTTTGTGGCTCTAAACGAAATTAATATTTTTGTACAAATAACCAGTATATGGTACAAACTGAAATGCATGTCTGAACTATGTAGCAAGAAATACAAAAGAATACCAGGAGGAAAAATACCATGAACGTAGATGGAAGAGTAAGAACAGAAATATTTGAGAAAAAAAGGTTAGCAAAACCCAAAAGATAATATCTCTCAAAAGGAACTTGATTCGGCCAGTCCAATGAACAAAATATATAAAACACGGAAATACTCCTTCGAATCCTTGAAATAAAAAATCTAGACATAAAGTAATTAAAGTAAGGAAGACAGAGCTGAGTCAGAAGTTAGTCAGGAGCCTGACGGATCTAAAAGCTCCTATTATTTCTCATAAACAGGTGAGTAATCTCCTCCCTTCACCGCACACAGGCCAGGTAACCACCGCGCAATCTTCGATGGTCATCTCAAGTCTCAACCCAACAATTTCCTACTGTCATTTCAAAGGAATCCATTCACAGAAAAATAGCCGATAAACTTCAGTTTACCTCGCCTGTCACGAAGCTCCTAATCATGTTAGCAACTTTCCGTATAATAGACACAAATTCTTACATTCTTAAAAAAACTCAGGCATCCCAAAACCAAAAAGTGCCATATCTTAACACATTGTGTAAAAGATACCTATTTAATTTTTTTTTTAACGTCCATTTATATTGTATTTAGTTGTTCCTATAAATAATGATTTTTAGGAAGGGGTATCTACAGGTGATCGCCCTCTTTTAATAAGGCTATGGGTTGGAGTATTTTCTTATTAGAAAGAAAACCACTTCAAGTAGGAATCGAATCACGACCTTAGGTACCTAGTGTTCACGCCTTAGCTTTAACACTCACTCGGCTATCGGTACTTAATGTAATAAATTAATAATACTTTCAATAATTTATTGTAGCCCGAAATATCAAATAACATTTATGCAATATTAATATAACCAGCATTGCTAAAAATATTAGGATATAACCTAAATATATTTTACATTCACTCCTTCAGTCACAAAAAGGCACTCATATTCCGCGAAAGAAAACAAAATCTTGTCCATTAAACTACTAAAATAAATGCATGATTTTGAATGTACAAAGTTTTTTTTTTTAACTAATGTTCGAAACCTCACCACGAATGTGCAAATTTCTGGCACATCGAAATTTGCACATTCGTGCAGGAAGGAGAATCGAATTCATCCAAGGGGAAAATATCCCAAGCCAATAATCCCCATCGTCTTTGCTGAATTGTAGCTAAATAATCTTCTCTTGTTCTACGATTATTTTCGTAATAATTGATCATAACAACCCACTTGGAATCACGCAAAATTGTTACTATCTTGTAATCAAGAAGAGCTTTGAATCTAGATATTTTTGGAGAGGTTAATCGGACTCATTATTGGTTCGTTTTAGGTTTCTAATAGAATATCCACCATAAATCTCCACCCAATAAGGAGGGATCAATTCGCCTTCGAGAAAGTTCAGAAGGTCCAGGAGGGGTAGTTTTATGAGCAACATAAACAACTGGTCCGAGGATGTTTACCGGAGAGACGTGATTTTCTTCCCACCATTCAATGTCTTGTTCCCGGGGGTGAACACCCTAAAGGTACTAAAAAATACTTATGGACACAACTAAATGCGAATAAAAATACAGTTGAGGAATGGCCATTCTGTCATCGTAATAATAAACGCGAACAAATAGTTCTTTCTTGACTACGAAATGGACATGCTCGAAAACATACGAATTTCTTAAGACAAGAAGTCATAGACCTATGTACAATCAAACATTTACTAACAGACTGCCAGAGACGAAGCAATTTTAACACCCTGAATGATATCAGGACCTTGGAAGAGTAAGGGCGAATCACGAATTCCAGATGTGGGAAATCGAAGTTAAAGTTCTAGAAGAGGTCCAGGACACAAGAGCAAATGTTTACTCTATGGAATGATAGTTCATAAATCGGATTTAAAAAGTATGCAATTGAAATTCAATGTTTTAATTATAATTTTTACGATTGAGTTGGGGGTAACAAAATTCTAGGAGGGACGTTTCAGACCTGGGATTCGCCCTTGATATAGGACATTGAATGTTTCATGATGATGCTGCTATTCACTTTAACTTGAAACTGTGAGAGAACGGCGAACCAGAGAATCAAGGCGAAACGTCGTGTTACCTACATTTTTCGGAATGAGAAAATAAAATATTAAAAATGACGGTTTTCTGATTCGCCCTTACTCTTCCAAGGTCCTGCTATGTTAGAACTTCTAGGCAATGATAGCAAGTACATAAAGACTATACAGACCTTACCTCAAGAACACAGGACTCTACAACCTTATTTGATGACGTTCTGCACTTTTGACTCCATGGATACTGAGCATTATTTATAGGTAAATTCTTAATCTACAAAAATACATAACTACAAACGCTTATATATAACTACAATAAACACGCTGATTTACTAGAATAACTCAATTCAGAGGATACTGTTCCTTGTGTAATCACTATTGAAGCGGTACGCTCATGAATAAAATTAAAATAATTCTCTAGTTTCTAAAAATCCTTATATTCGTATAATGTATCAACCATTATGTACAAGTCTAGGAAAAATAGAAAGTTTGTTTAGACATCTAAAATAGAATTATTGCCATTATCAGTTTGCACATTAGTCCATGGATTGTGTCTAGACCTAAATCTTATAATTCCAGCAAATCACTTTTTTGTGTCCCGCATTGCAAACGTTTTACGCCTCTCTTTCAAATCACTCTGCATCCCATTGTGTTTGAAATCGAAATTGTGCATGGTAGTTGGATATATCCAATGGGACTATACAAGGCAATTTTCCGGCTCTAGCCGAACCTATTTTTTGCTTGGGGATTTCTATTGACACAGCCGACAGATAGCATAGAGACAAGAGTACATGATGGAACTCGCCAACGAGGAAACGAGCTGTGATTGCCTCGGTCTCTCCGAGCCCCGTGATTAGCTGTCCAGATTCGTACCATTAACTCGCCTCCCAATGTCAGTACTTTGCCGGGGAAGATGATTTCGTTCTGACTATTGATATCAAAAAACGTTATCTAGCTATAATTCTCGTTAAGAATTAAAATTAACCAATGAATATACGTATACACTCCTCAATGACGATAAACATTCTGTACGTAACATTGCGAATATGTTCCTGGTCTAGTACTTATTTATTTATTCATTCACAGCTCACAACGAAGTGATTTAATCTTTATGTCTTTGTTCGAACAAAGATAAGTATATTACATAACATCATATTAACAAACACGATACGTTAAAAAAAAAAAAAAAAGTTTCAAAAGACGGCTGCTATTTTGTTGTTTCCCTGGATTCTTCTCCTGCTTCGTCATGCTACCATCAATCCTCGATGGCTGGCAGGGGGTTCATGATCGTTCTCTTGCCGAGGAGAAAAGCCGTCTCGCCAATCTACCATAAGGACCCCCCGTCAAGGAAATTTAAAAATAACACACATACACACACCCATATATATATATATATATATATATATATATATATATATATATATATATATATATTGTTTTTCGCGTGGCTTTCTCCAGCGGTCAGTTTATTTGCGTAATATTTCGCAGAAATCCCATTCTGCTTCATCAACATTTCATTTTTTTATAAATATTAGAAATTTGTACGTAGGCGGCCCGGTGGCAGTGAGTGTTAAGGCGTGAGCACTTCCCACGAACGGGATCGTGGCTTTTCATTAGAAAAAGAAAAGGCATCATCCCTATTATGGCTAGAAAAGGGTGGTAACCTGTAGATAACTCGTTCCAAGATTCTTAGCTAATTTTAATTGACGTTACAATTTAAATAAATAAATTTATATTAATATATATATATATATATATATATATATATATATATATATATATATATATATATATATATATATATACTAAAGTAGAAGAGAGAACGAGGTCTTTCCAGTTATAAAGTAAAGTTTATAAGCTATATCTTATTTATTAAGTTTGACAGAAATATTGGTTTTATGCATCAAAAGTTTTGAAGTATTTTAGTCCTGCAAGTTTAGACCACGGGAATCTTGAAATATAAATAAGTTTAACGACGAAGGATCAATTAAACTCTAGCCAAAGTAAAACTAAAATATTTTGTTGCAGTATAATTTTCAAATAATGTAAAAGAGCAAGTAAAATCCGGCCAAAGAAGATATTCTAAGTTTTAAAGTGTGGCAATTATTCCTGCTACCTTGGAGTCTGGGAACTGTGATGATAATGATATCATATCCGGGAAATAACACATTGAGATGTTGGGGAGAATCCACCGGAATCTTGCATAAGTACCGATAATATTTATATTGAAATACAGATAAGATATTTCAAAGACTGATATCATATATTTGCACTACATTCCTTTCTTAAAATAGATCACATTCCTTTTACTTTATTCATAGTGTTGATATAGCAGGGTAGTACACTGGTATAACTTTGAAAAATGCATGTCTGAGATATTTATGCTGCTCATTAAACTATAATTGGTTTAAGAATATTGTAAGACAACCCAATATTTTTCTATTTTAGAGCTTAAAAAAAATAAAAAACAAAAACAGTCCCACAACAGGCCACGAGGGCCCAGAGGGGCAGACACTGTAGAGTTATAAGTGTAGCATAATACTCCGTATTAAATCAAGTAATTTTTTTTCTTCGGTAGTAATAGGATTTACGGAAATTATTTAAAATTAGAGTCAGTCACATCACAATATATTTGTAAATCATTAGAATATTTATAACAGGTACATGCCAGGGGTCGTGGGTATGATTCCCAGTAGGGGTCGTGGCTTTTCTTTAAAGAAAGACATCAGCCCTATCCTGCCTAGAAAAGGGTGGTAACCAATAGATAAACCGTCCTAAAATTTTGAGTTAATTATAATGGACGTTAACATTTAAATAAATAAATATGATCTCTCTTGTGTTGGAAGAGACACATGATTTTAGACGCCACAACAGAAAAGTCCGTTACGCAGGAGCTGCATAACTAAGCAGTATCCTGAGAATTAGGTAGTGTCGAGTGCATGCCTGAATAATTGGCTTAATAACCTAGATAGATAAATAAAATATAAATAGTTCTGCTAAAACATAAATAGTTTATTTATATAAAACATAAATAGTTCTGCTCTTTTAAATCTATTATGAGCACCTGTTTCAATTATTAGATACTTTTATAATTAATTTCCTTCCAGAGTTTTGTGTATGCGTGGTACTACAGTACGTAATAAATACACAAAGCTTCAAATTTTCGTTTACTCATCTTGATGAATAAAATCAAATAAAAATTACGTCTGCTATTGGCAAATAACTACTTTGGCTCCAGAGTAACCCCCCCCCTCCTAATGAACCGATTTAGTTTATTTTTCTCTTCGGTTGACCACAACGCATACCGAGTTTCGTTGAAATATAACAAAAATTACGACTGTTATTGACAAATAACTACTTTGGCTCCGGAGTAAACCCCCCCTCCAGATAGCATGATTTTGTTGGTTAACGAACTCGTTCCATCGTTTGATGGGGGAATACTATATACCAAGTTTCGTGGCGAAAAAACAAAAGCTCTGGCCTGTATCGTGTTAACGGACACATATATATTATATATGTGTCCGTTAGCCAAGTAGTTATATAACTCCAACCCGATCATCATCAAAATTGTACAAGAACTACTGAGACTAAAGGACCAACACACAATGGTAACAATGGCATGGGTTTCTGGTCATGAGAACATCGAACAGCCTACATTAGCGGATGAACATGCAAAACTTGCTACTACAAGCCAACCGAACGACCAGTACTTACATACAGTTCAAGACCTACAAATAACAATAACAGAAGCTGTCCTGAATAGGTGGCACGCCACGTGGTATAGCACTCAAGATAACCACCTAAGGGAAATAAAGAGCAATATACGACCATATACGTCAAACAAACAGAGAACAAGACGTGACGAAGTTGTACTAACAAGACTGAGAATCGGACATACACACCTCACTCACTCACACCTATTTACGAAACAAGACAAGCCTAGGTGCGAAGCATGCAACGTTCCTTTGACTGTGAAACACCTACTAACAAACTGCATGAAAAGAGACAACCTACAGGCACCTCATGACCTAAGCGAGCTGTTAGCAGAAAAGAGCCCATATATTGATACCATACTCACATACTTAATGACCACGAATACATACAATAAAATATAGTAATATTACAAATGACCCACGATCTTAATTCCTAACGAAATTTCTGATCTTACAATAATTGTCAACCTATTCATTCCTTTATATCTTTTATTTATTGTTATTGTTATTTTAATTTATGTTCCTTATTCCTTTATTTATTTTATTTTCTTATTTTTTTAAATTTATTTATTTATTATTATTTATTTATTTTATTTTATTTATTTATTTTATTTTATTTTTATTATTTTTTTTTCGGCTGGCCACCATATTATTAGACCAATTATTATTATAATCAAAGCCCTATGTTATCACCTATCATCGGATTCTAATTAATTTTTAGATCATGACCACTTAATTCAAAACCAATTACTTTATTGTATTTCTTATTATTATTTATCCCCCCTTTTTTTTTATTGTTTTTATTTTTTGTTATTCAATAGAGCAGATCACCCTTGTTACGAAGCTCTCGAAATGAATAAATAAATAAATAAATAAACATATATAACTATATATATATATATATATATATATATATATATATATATATATATATATATATATATATAAATATTAGCTGGGGTAATTTTTGGTGTCTACCTAGGTAGGATCGATAAAGATTCGAAGAAATTTGCTTCGGAACGTGCTAAGATGACAGTCATATTTAAGTGCCGATTTCTCCGAACGATATCGCTTTATCGAAAAGTGCCTAGCAACCGTATTTGTAGGAAATTTAATAAACGTTCGAATAGACGCACGACATTTCCTCAAGTCCAGTCACGTGTACCTGGAAGTCTTAAAACGCACAATTAACTATAATTATGACAATAAACTACAATTATCGAGTTACTCATTCTATTAAATAAACATATTTACTTCCGGAATTTTAAGTTTTAGATGTTAGCATATGTATATTTTTAAATTGGGGTTATGGAAATATTGTTAACCTCTGGGGGGGGGGGGGCAGAGTAAAACGTTATTCAAATATTGCAGGTTTTTTCTTTGACAGTCTGATTGTGGTCTAGAAATAATCTGGCCAGAACTACTACTTCATTTCCTCTTCCAACCCATTTCTTTTATTATCCCATTTTAATTTAGTGTCGCTTTGACCAGTATATTTTCCAGCCTGAGAATTGTAGACGAACCCTGCAAATGAGGTACGGAGACTTGGCCAGACGAGGCACAGAATTAAATAACAGAGGAAGAGAGAGATGAATGCCGGAACTTCATGGAAGCCCTATCCTACCTAAACCTAAAGAGATTTCAGGATTTGCCTTACTAGGCGCGATAGAAGTTGTCGTTTTGGTACTGGTGTCAACGAAAATGAGTTTGATGATGCATGAATAATAAAGTTAAATAAAATGAAATCCACAACGGCAAAAAATGTCAGTACATAAATACACGAGTACGAACACATACATATAAGTTTTATTTTATCGAGGAAGATACTTGTCGTTGGGACACAGACATCTAGGCTAATAGTATTAAACTGCTCTGCAGGTTGTCAATTATGTCCAACAATAATGTCGACGGTATGTAGTTTACGCAAGCGGTCACCCATCCAAGTACCAACAACGCCGGAAGTTGCTGATTTTCTGTAATCGAACAGAAACCGTGATGATCGTAGACAGAATACTGTATTTCCGAAAAAGGACTATTTGGCCGAAGAAGAAATAAAGCTATTGTATTTAAAACAGGGTGCTATGAAAATATTTGTACAATTAAAAGTAGCAAAAATAATAGTTATGTAATTTTAAAGTACAGAGAAGAAAGATATATAATTGGATTTACATTTAAATCGAAAAAGTAACACTTGTGGTGATAATGGCCTAAAAAGTAACACTCGTCCTTGCATACATTTTTAATTTTTATCTGAACAGAGCTATGCGCCATTGTATATTTGTCATGAATAGATGATTCTGAACTCATATACAACACTACTTAGTATTAAGAGCGACGTCAATCTCAATGATTACAGCCTAGGTCAACATGAAATTTCATCCCCTAGAATTAAAGAATGAGCTCATGTTTATGCACTCATTCTTTAATCGAAGGGTCATTCTCCTTAATTACAATTATGTTTTATTATTTTGTTGAATAATTAAGAAAATAATTGCGACAATGTCTTAAATATTTGTACAAATTTTCAGTATTTCAATGAAGTATTGTCACTTTCTATCGTTGAATTTGCCTTTGGTCATTAATAAAAGTAACACAGTTTAAATAAAAGCGGCAATCGGACAATTTGGAGGGTTCTGAGGCCCTGATGTGAGGGGGATAAAATTTGAAATAAAGTGGTAGTACAAATAACGTAGAGTTTTTGAATTGTTCGTTCGTCACCTTGTTATATCTCGGGTATCTTGATACGGAGGAACAGATAATTCAAAAACTCCTCAAGTATAAAATCAACATTTAAAAAGACATCTAACTGAGGGTAGAGGCAGAATAATTAAATATACATATAAATAACGTATTGTATTAATTTAAATTATTTATTATGACCATTCTGTAAATAAAGGCTATATTCATTCATTCATAAATAACGTAATGAAGTGTTTTCTTAAAAGTTTTTAAACATGACAGCAAAAGTTTTGAAAACTATGGAGCGAAAGCAATATGATAAAAGTGCTAGTATTTTTAAATAATATAATTTAAATTTGGTATATACTCATAGGAGATTCCAGGATTGTCTTGGAGAAAATATTATACGGACATACAGAAACCAAGACATCCTTACATACTCCTTTGATTACTATCCGAGACCATGGGCGTACCTATATAGAAAATAATTTCGGGAGGGGCTGGCAAAATTTCGGGGGGGGGGGGGGCTGGAACCATTTCCGGGGTATGGAGTACTAATAATTTACAACTTTTAATAGTTTTAGGCAACTAAAACGCTATTACAATATAAACAAAATATTTTTTATGAACTGAGTGATATTATTTAATTTA
The DNA here is from genome assembly GCA_946811695.1 of Gonocerus acuteangulatus. Taxonomy (NCBI): domain Eukaryota; kingdom Metazoa; phylum Arthropoda; class Insecta; order Hemiptera; family Coreidae; genus Gonocerus; species Gonocerus acuteangulatus. Next base: position 58,602,255 of record OX328126.1, read on the forward strand.
TTTTTAAGGGTTTTATGACACATTTTTACCATCAAATCAAAATTTCGGGAGGGGGGCTGGATCCCCCTCAGCCCCCCTGCCATGTCCAAGACAGAAAGAATTCTGTTTTGGTAAAATCTATGCGTGAGTGTCTTTGAAAGGATATGAGCAAAGAAAACCCTTTGAAAACTGTGCCTGTTGATGGCCCCACCCTCAGACAAGGTATTGCGAGGGGGCGAGTCAGCCTTCTCGCCGCCTACTAGAGACGTGGGCACAACCTACTGCCCACCGCAGGCCCTGGGCTGGATCGCCAAGGACTCCATGTAGGCACGCGACTCGACGGATGCAAGACAAATGGCAGGCAAAAGTCAACAAAGCTACGAAGCTAAATATATCAAATCAAGAATGATAAAATCTTGGACTGGAGGCATGAATGAATTCTTGTCATTTCGTCAATAGTCAGACAATGGTTTATAATGTAAACCATTTTTGTTTACATTATATTTTATTAATTCCTGGACTAATGATGTTTTACTTGCACAGACGCACTAAAGTCATTAATAAATTCGCGACAACCCTTCAACACCATTTATATTTAAATAAATTCGCCACTGAACAAAACTGGCTACCATTTCATTGGAGACATAGTACTCAAATAGATCTACAAGCAAAATGTTGAGCACGCAGAAGCCATCTAGACATTGAAGTACCAGAATTCATGGACAGAGACCAATAACTATTCAAAGAAATTCTAAATCCAATTAAAATAAGTGAAGTTGAAAGGTTGCCTGGGAGGGCTGCTGGATAATGTGCCGTGTCATTCTGAACGCCTACGACAGCCTGGAAAGGTTGCTTGCTCCTTGCAGCCACCTATGGTTAGGGAAAATCTAGGCCATCAGAACCTTCACCGGGTGTCAATGAAGAACAATATATGTAATTCATGGACACACTAATTGGACAGAGTCACAACAGATTATTAGCTAGTCCGTTCTACAATTTGATCACTAGTTTAAACACGCCAATCAGATTATGTACATAATACGCTATACTATAAATGTACTATTAAAAGCTCTAATTCAAACATACGTGTGTCAAGGTGTGTTTGTATGAATGTAAGTGTATATGAATATGTATAAGTAAGTGTATATATATATATATATATATATATATATACATATATATATATATATATATATATATATATATATATATATATATTTGTATGTATGAATGAGTATTAAGGAGTGCGTAATTGGAATATACAGAAAGTTCTGAAGAAATGTATCGTTACCTCTATCAATGGTTATTTTACAAGCCACCGAAACTCAATGGCGGAATAACCCCGTAGTTCATCGCCTAGAAAAACCTTACCTATACTAACATTGTTTTATTTACGTTTCCAGTACTCACCTGAAAATAAAAAGAAACAAATTAGTTTTCTTTAATTAACATTCTACAAATTTAATCGTCTACGAAATTACAAAGAGGCCTACTTAGAGTCCAATTAGTTGCTAGCTTTTAGAAGTATTTATAAAAAGTCTAGCAGCACTCCTAAAACTTAAAAAGTTGCGATTTTGAAAATTCAAAAAACGGCTCTAACTTTTTTTCTAGGCAACTACAAACGAAAATTCTTTTACTACAAACAACTACAAACGATTTTACGTCGAATAAAAATGGTTTGGTTTGAATCGGTTGAAGTCGGGTGCGGGGTACTTTTTGACCCCCCCCCCCCGTTTCTCAAAAACGGTGCAACTACAAACGAAATTTTTTTCACTACAAACGATTTGCTTTTTTTTAGTCTATTGTCATATTTTTTTTTTTTTTTTAGAAAGTGGGGTGCCAAGTTCACAGAGGTGAATAAGCAAATATCAAAATCGAGTCATATTTTAAAAGATAATCATTAACTACAAGGTATAGTAACATATGTATTTTCTTGACTTCATTTAATTAGGACAAAGAATATTGTTACAATATATTACCAGAGAAGTTCTTGACAATCTCGATAACGTTTGCTTACTGTTGTGTTTATTCTCAATTTACATTGAGTATATTTATTTTTTAGCTAAAGAAGGCTACCAAAAAGCATGCGGAAACGTTCAAAATATTCATTTTCCCGAAAATCTGACGTTTCTCTTAGCCAAATCCCAAACAATTCTTGTTTCTTCTATCATCAAAACGGCAAGCTATACCTATGTTTATTTTCCTTGAACGTTTTCCCTCCATTTAAACATTTCCTAGTACTTCCCTAAGCACCGTGAGATGTAGTAATAATAGTGAATGTATGCAACATGAACTATGCGACTGCCCTATCTCCAACAAGACCTCTCCCCTTATCACAACATGGTCCCTCCCTCCCTCCAGAAATAACCACTGAGGGATACATGAAGAGAGATCATCGAGATAAGGTTGCTATCTAATATACAGGTAGTGGTTAGCGTGCAGGATCTAGGATTGCATGGCATAGACTTTTGGTGGCCTAGCCTTCCTTGACCTTAATTACTACAGAAATGAGGTTCGCCGTCTAAATATACAAGGCGTCTCTACTATCTTCTTATCTTATTTGAAAAGAAAGGGGTTTTTCAAAGTTGTTTTTTTTTTTTTTTAAGATACATTTTTTCGAATAGAAAAATGGCTAAATAGGAATGGCCGAACAGTCAAGGACGGGAGTTGGCTAAAGAAGAACAAGAACCTTGACTAACGATTTAACTTGAAATATGGCTACTATGAAATATGTTGGATTTACTTAGGTTATTCATAGATAAAGTAGGAATGTGTTAGTCAATTCGGAAAAATAGATACGTCACTCGTTTTACAATATTGTTTGTAATTTTTTTTAGTTCTTAATGATTTTTATACCTTGTAGTGCTGTAAGCGGAGCAAGGTTGTTAAAATGTAAATAAATAAGTAATAATAAAAAATAAGATGCTTTTTACAAACACTTTCTACTTTACTTATAGTCGCTTGGTACCTAGAATAAAAAAGTACGTCGACTGATTTAAACTAGAAAATTTTATTTTTGGATATAGATGGCGTAGGTCAAAAATAGTACTTTCTAACCCTTTATTAGCCTTTTATAACCCTTTATTAGCTGTTTGCCCATTGGAATAGAACATACAAATTTTCGATGAAACGATCTTATGCGCATAAAAGGGGGTTATAAGAGTTGGTTTCTTTACTTTGAACAATTCTTATTTTTTGAATTATTGTACACCTCAGAGTTGCATTGCTTGTTGTTTTTAGAGTTTATTTTAGCAGTAATATAAATTATCTAGTAAAAGAAGATACTGTTGTTTGTAATAGAGCTTTCCGAACAGAAGTCTTAGAGGCCGAGTCACTCAGTACGTGTACAACTAAGCACATTTCTCAGCAAGAGGCCTCATTTCTGGACAATGTACTGAAAACAATTGATATAAATATTTATCTAAATTTTAACGTGCTTAACAGAGATAAAATCATCCCCCGATGAAGCCACATAGGAGTAGTTCTACGAACTACAAATTAATAGCTGAGAAAAGACGAAGTACTGTTTAAGATAAAATATTTTACTGTTCATTACTGGTATACCAGGGAGTGAAGTTAGAGGGAGCAATGTACGAACAACGAAAAATCTCTATTAAATATTCATGCTCATTAAAGCTGAACAGTCATCAGCGGGTGTTCTAAGCACGACCTCGTGTGTAAGTCGTACCCTGGATCCACGAAAACTAAGCAAATTCCTTAACAATCAACTATCATAACAAATTTGCGATATATCTTCTACTAACAAGATTACTGGAATGATTTAATATTATTTAAGGCGCTCCCAATTCGAAGGGCGAGCCCGCAAGTTGATGCTTTTATTTTACCGTTCGTCTGGTTCATTAGCAGCGCACAGTGTGGTAGGATTAGTTGATTGAGTTCGCCTTGGTGTAATAAAAGAAACCCATATAGAAAAGACCGAGGGGATCGGGTAGAGCGATAGCTGCGCGGACAAGAAGGGCAAACTCCTGAATTGTTCTATTCAATTACAATTTGCGAGTTTGCCCTTCTGGTCAGGAATGCCATTATTTTTGGCGTGACTAAATCCGTGAAATGTACTAATGTATAATCTTAAAACTTGAAGAAACTTCTTATTATCATTATAACAGATGTTCAGTAAGTACACATGCAATTAAAATTATTTCAATGAAGCATATTTAATTATTTCTTTGCATTACATTTAAAATTTTAATTTGGCATAATCACTAAATGAAGCAAGTTTTTTTTTTTTTTTTTTTTTTTTTTTTTTTTTACGGCGCTTCGACAACTAGGCCATTAGCGCCGACATCCAGGGAGCAGCAAGCCGTGGAATGAGAAAATTCCTGCCGTCGGTGGGGATCGAACCCACCATCTCCCGCTAATGAATCTAAGGCGCTAGCCACTAGACCATGGGAGACCCCAACGCCAATATTAATATTATAATTATAATGAGCTGACTCAACGAATTTAAAAGAGAAGGAAAGTTTTAGTTTATTATAAATAACTCACTTTAGTAATACTAATAACAATGAAAAATAAAACAAATAGGTATTACAAAATGAAATAAAGAAAGTAATGCATGAATGGGGTCTCCTGTGGTCTAGTGACTAGCGCGCTAGATTCATAAGCGGGAGATGGTGGGTTCGATCCCCACCGGCGCCAGAAATTTTCTCATCCCAGGGCTCGCTGAGAAAATTCCTGGCTGCACCCTGGACTTCGGCGCTAATGGCCACGATTTGTCGATGCGCCGTAAAAAAAAAAAGTAATGCATGAATATTCAAAAACAATTCATTAAACTAATATACTAATTGAGCTCCTCGCCTTTTGCAAAATGAAAGGAATAAATTTTTAAAACGATATTACATACATTTGAGAAGATTTTTCCCCTATAAATAGCAATGTCTAATTAAGTATACAAAACAGACATTAGTGATAAGAATCCAATTTTTCTTTTTTATCAGCAGAAAAAACACTATTAACGATAAAATCAATACGCTTCAATTTCGTTTGGTCAACTAAAAACAAATATTGAAACGAAACAATATTTACCTTCAGCGTGAACTTATAGACTTACTATTCACATAAGCTATCACGAAATTTGGAAAATGAACTCTAATCTAGTAATCAGATCGTAAATCCATCACGCACACTTAGACCTTCATATGGTCGCTCAATATCACCAAAATTTCATTTTTTAACAAATATTGTAAAGCGGTTAGACCTTCAGCGATTGAGGAGTAAAAATGTTTAGTAGATACGAGCGGGGCCTGGAGTAGGTAATTCATTTATATTAACTGATTAATAATTATTTCGGTATACCAATCACCTCAAGTATGTAGAAGAGCTACCCTCGCTCAGGAAATAGTGAGCTAAAGAATGATGATATTTGTTTTAGAGACGAGATGGGTCTCCCCGTGGTCTAGTGGCTAACGTCTTCGATTCACATGCGGGACGTGGGGGTTTATCATTCTAAGTATTTTGTTTTGCTGGCAAAATCATTTAATTACTAAAATCGCATTAAAACTCCGACTAGCATGAACTGCGTCATCTTAGCGCGTTTCTGTTCATATCCATACTGTCAGTAGGAAAGCCTGGAATAAATATATTTAATATTTTGTGAAAATTAAAGCACCTAATTCAATGGAAGCTAGGTTTCCTCAAGGAAACCTAGCTTTTATGCGCCACTAACTTACAGTAGCGGAAATCGCTCTCTCGGCCTCTTCAACATCCACTCGTTGTTTATCATCATCAACCTAAAATTGTCACAATCATTTTACTGGTAAATTAATATTACTGCAAAAATCAATTAAAAAAAAAACAAGCAATAAAAAACTGAGGAAAACAAACAAAATGAATGGAACCATTTCTGTAAACTGACTATATATTTTAGTAATGACTACTTTTCACTTGAGCAAATTTCCCAACCGTTTTCGTCGTATTTAAGAAAATTCCCACTGCTCAGGTCTGTAAACAAAATTCTATATTCTAAATATAAAATTAAAATATCTTAGTTTGAATGAATAACAAACGTCTGGATTAATTTCCTACTGAATCAATCTTTTATAGATATCCAATCCGATCATTATTTATGAAAACTAGATCAACATACAAATAAATACTTGTGACTAAAAAGTTAAATTGTGATCGTGAAGTAACCCAGCGACGGAGTTTAAAGGAGGATGTTTACAACGAATAAAAACATTGCGAGGAGAGAACTACTTATCAGAAATGTGTCATGTTATATGAAGCAATGGAAAGAGATAAGAGCAAAAGTTTCTATTTTAGGGAGATGGATGGTTGATGGAAGCGCAGCAGAAGTTGAAGCATGGCTCAGAAAAAGCCCATTCATCAAGATGTCAAAAACTGGTGAAAAATACAAATTATGGTAATAAATTCAAAAGTAGGTCTCTATAAAGATCTCAACCGCTGTTCAGGAATAACAAAATATGACAATAAAATAACAAAAATTTAGAAGTTAAATATTAAAATGATGCTGATTTTCGCAGAAATGAACAAGTTAGAAGGAAATTAGTTTTAGGATTTTTGAATACTTATTAGTCTTAAACCAAGAAAATATGTATTATTCTATAAGAAAATGAATATACAATTACTTTGGGCTTGTTTAATGAACTTCATCATGTAAATTTGCTTAATTAACTTTTTATAAAATGCAGGCCGTGCCAAGAAATAGGGCGAAGGATGATTGATTCACTAAGAGCTCTCTGTTTCAGGGCCAACATTTTCGCGATGATTGATGACCATTATCGTTAAGGGTCGAGAACAAGATTTTTTCTTCCATCGATGTAAAATCAATAATAGTTTTCCTCTCTCTCGCCAAGATAAAGTTGAAAAAAAAACTGAGATAATCATATTAGCCCATATCAGTCAATTCGAAAAGGGTTGAAAAAGTACTCAAAGGGTGGACATTTTATCACAAGGATTGACAATGTATATCCATCATCCAGACGCACCCTTTTTTCATATAGCCTAGGAAATTTAATAATACAAATCTGAAATTTGACATCAAATTACAAGAAATTCTTTTATGAGGGCAATCTTAATAGCTACATTCCATTTGGTGTATTTGAGAACCTTAGAATCGAATGAAACCAACATTTGCGACACATCAAAAATAGTGTTCTCCAACTGGTGGTTCAAACGAAGTTTATGCATGAATCAATTATGCAGAAAAGTTATGCTCCAAAATGATTATCTTTCAGTCAACGATAATTCCAACATAGCTCATATCAGTAGATGAAATGTTTGTTTGTAATTTTTTGTAATCAACTACAAAAGTAATTAAAATGTATAAGTCTTAGTTTTGAGGAAAGTGGGATCTGTGAAAAAAACTAGTCAATGCATTGGCGCGTTTTAAAGGCCAATAACGTTTAAATATTTATGGTCTTCTAAGTAGTATCATCCGATTCCTAACTCTAAAATATGAATGTAAGCCTATTTACACGAAACACTCTGATTTTTTTTCGCGTGATTTCGGAAAACGACATCCTCTGTAACCTCTGTTTTACAAAACAAGCGAAATTTCTCTGCAGCACTACCGAATTACTTCATACGATAAACGTTATGAGTAAGCGCCCTCCTTTCAGGGACCGTTAAAAAATTATACATAACATCTTCTCCTTCATTGAAGACGTACCAGTGACTCTTGGAGCAAAAGTGAGAGTAGACATCCTAATTTTAGTGAGGCCATTCGATTCGACCACATACACGATGCAATCACACAAATTGAGAACAGCTGTTAGACTCAGGGATGGATCAATACCCAAGTTTCATTTAGACTGAGTCTGGTATTCATTTGTATTCTCCAGTTAGGAGTCGCTACTGCTTTCAATGGACGGAGGACAAGATCGGACATCGAGGATCGACTAGCAATGACCGTGTCATTAACCTTATATCAATTCTCAACCCCTTTCAACATATACATATTATATTATTATTTCAGAATATATATACAACACACAAATTTGAACCACCAGTATTTTCGTGACCTATTGGGTCTGAAACGTGGACATTTCTCGACCTCTAGAGTCCGTCAAAAGGCCAACGTCATAAGCTTGTTTCCTCCCTGAAGAGGGAAGGTGGAAACGCGCTGAAAAAAATGTGTACTAATATTGTATTAAATATAAATAATAAAACAAAAACATCCTATACTTAGTAACACGGTCACAAAATAAGATTTTTAGTTACTTAATATAAACAATTAATATGGCTAACACAGACGCGAAAAATATGTAAAATAGTACTATGGGCTACAGCAGTAAACAAATAAAGTTCGTAACAATATGTTTCCTAACTTAAAACTATTTTTAGCCCCCCGCAGCTAATTTAAATTACAGCTTATGTTAGTGATTGGTGTATTTTGACGGATTTTATTCGTACGAAAAACCATGAACATCAACGAAGAAACAACAAACAAAAAAGCACGAGAAGTGAACATAAAAAAATGTATCCATATTTTCTTTCTGACCTACTACGTTTTATTAGCAAAAGGGCAAAATAAAATAAGAATTATAATGATAGAGAAATATATACTGAACATATATTTCTCCCATTTAGCTATTAAAGACAAACAGTCGTGACATATGAACCGCATGTCATATCCTATATAGAACCGGCTCTCAAACTTAAACATGATACTATTGATTAACGGGTAACCAGATACCTGGCCTTTTCTTTTTGGCATTCCTTTTGCAATCTACAAAACAAGATGAAGGATTACGCGGAAATTCAGTATCAAAGTAAAATTTTATAAATATGTACTCAACAACAATTGTTTTAAGGGTTTAAATTGTTTTATTTTTGTATTAATTTTATTTATAATGGATAGTTTGTTGTTTTCTGACTGAAAAAAGGTTGTTAATGGTTTGGTTTTTATATTTTACTCTTAGTGGTTTTCTTTTTCTTTTTTGTTTTGGCTATTTATTCTAAATTATAGATCAGTTGTTAATTTGGTGCGCTCTACAGCTCTGAGAATGAAAACAGGAAAGCGCTCGGGAAGCGTAAATTTAATAAATATTATAGTGAAGGCTGGTCTTTCATTTTGCTACATGATTTACATACGTAAGTGCGTGTGTAGAAGAAAATATTAATAATACTTACTGAGATTATTGAAAATTTATTGAAGTGTCAGAATAAAATATGAATCATAATTTGTAACTTCGAGTAAATTATTGGTGTTTCACTTTAAAACCTTATATTTAAATTTTCTATATAGAATTAGTAACTGAGGGTGGACTTAATTAGTGGATCCAAAGAACTTATTATCTCCCCGAAATACCCACTTGAGAAAGGATAAAAAGGTATTACTCTTGAAGATACATTCGGTATACATAATGTTTTAAGACCGAAGCTAACTAACGTCACTTTTTCTCATTCGGATTATTGTTTTAGTTACTACGTTCATTTTTTTTTAAGTTAACTTGTATTTATTGTTACTCATAAAAATTCGTAAGAGAGGAAGAAAGCGCCCAGTGCCCATGTCTAAACCAATTTTTCGGGTTTATTTAATCAGCACAATTCATCTAGTATATGTATCTAATCTCCTCTATATGTACATGACCCATTTCTAGAACCATGGTTTGTTTTAAGATACAGAAAGACTGGTATCGTAATAGATGTGTATTGCATTCTTCCCGAAATCTCTTTACAATAAATGCTACTATCACAACTACAATACTAAATATTACGCAGCGAACATCGGGTATACCACAAAAATTGTATATTTAAAAAAATTACGATTGGGAATACAATTTTTCATGATTTAATAAATATTTTTATAGATGAATTCCAAATTACGAATAATATTAACTAATTCGAGGTGAAAAAAATCTTTGTTTTGAATATAGCTTGTAATAAATAATAATATTAAAAGAATATTTTTTTCCCATAAGCCAGTGCAATTGAGAGAAACATTGCCTCTCGCATCAATTGCTCTTGTCCCACGTCAACCTCTATTATCAAAAATTATCAACAATAAAAAAATACCTAAATTATTTGCGAAGGAAATCAGAATTACGACGGATATAAATGTTCAAGCTCTTATCAAAATATAGATAACGCACGTCCTGGCCACCTCCCGAGGTGATACAAAGTCATTGCATAAGGACTACATGAGCTAAACCAGAGGTGCTCTAATTAGCATTGACTTAATATTATTAGCCTACAATAGATTGACTCTGAGAGTCTGTACGTATGTGTGATGCAGGATTGTCGTCTAGGTATGGCGTAGGCGTATATAGGAAATAATTTCGGGAGGGGCTGGGAAAATTTCGGGGGGGCTGAGACCATTTCCGGGGTATGGAATACGAAAAATTTAGAACTTGGAATAGTTTTAGGCATCTAAAACGCAATTACGCCTAAAATAAACTATTTTTTATTAGCTAAGCGACCTTATTTAATTTATTTTTAAGGTTTTTATGACACATTTTTACCATCAAATGAAAATTTCGGGGGAGAGCTGCAGCCCCCCCTTATATACGCCCATGAGGAATGGCGTATCGTGGCATAGATATTATTTCCCGCATAATATTCATTTTGTTTAGTCTAGGTAAGTGTAGGGCAGTTCTAAAATGCCAATGAAGAAACTCATAATTATTCGAAATTCCGAGTTTATTGGTTCATCACATTTTTCCCTCCAGAAAAACTGTTATTTCTGGCCTGATTTTTGACCGAATAAACTTTAGTTGTTTATTCATTACATTTTTTTAGTTGCTTACCTACTAAAACAAAATGAGTGAATTGTTCTATAACGGAAATATTTACTCGAGATCGAAACAGAAAGCACTCGTGATTGACCGTTTGCTAAACTGTCAAGAGCCTAATCCATTAGTACAACTCAAAATATCCGAATATTTAATTCAGCATGGACTAGCTGACTACCCGTGCTTCACCACGGCCGATAAGTAGTTTTTATATTGCGTTAAATGAGGTATGATCAAAATTAACACTACTACATAATTTTGTACAGATTATTATTGCACGGACTTTAGAGTTACCCAGGAAACAACATGTGGAGGTAGCTTTGCTTGTTTCCGTTGGGGAGTAAAAAAAAAAAAAAAATACAACAACCACTTAAAAAGTTAGGTAAACAGAGACAAATGCACATTGAAAAGAATGAAACTAACAACTTTGAAGTTTTAAGCACTTATCTCTTCGATTGACATCGTCCCACCGAACGTAACAACATAATCTTTTTTTGTCGAGAATTTAGTAGCCTTTCGAATAGCCGCCTTCCACTAACTACGATTTCCCAACCGTTTTCCAGATATTTTAGAAAATATACTGAGATCCGAAAACTTTGTATCACAATTAATACAATTTTTTTCCATATACTTCTTACCTCCAAACGATACCAAAGTTTAAATAACTCAGATTAGATAATAATTATATTGAATTAATGCATTTTTCTATCTCTATGTTGTTTCTCTGCTAATATAAGTAAACGCTACCAAGCTTCATCATTCGGAACCCAACAAAACAAGGTTCTCCTTCTTGCTCTCATAAATTAATACATTTTCTTCATGAACATTAATTGATATCATACTCTTAAGCGTTATGTTTTAAAGCATTTGTAGGACTTTAAACTCCTCAAAATTGTTCGATTAGACTCTTAACCAATTCTTCTTAACTGTAAAGAAGGTCCCAAGCTATTTTAATGCTGTATTTATTATTTCGAATTGTAATGATGCCATCAAAGACCACTAATTGGTTTCCAGCGTTGATACTTTAGAAGGTCCTTGCAAAATGGATGAAATGGCGGCGAGTGATAAAAGTCAGGGGTTGATATTTACAAAGGTCGGGCAGGTTTTAGAAAAGATAGGGGTAAGAGAGTAGGGTCTCGTTGGGAATCTACTATAAACGCAAGGAGTAATCTGACGAGAATGCTGCTGTCGCAATTTCCGAGCATGTGTTGGTTTGACCTTTACTGTGATTGCTCGAAATGGTAGTATTCGCCAGTTGGATGTCCAGATGTCAGCAACAGGCCACCACACATAAATGCCTCAAATATCCGGAATTCCCTCGGGCGAAACAACTGACTGTAGAGGGAAATATCTTGATAGCTAACAAGATTGTTTTGCTATCATTCTATAACTTTAACAGTTCATAGGAACGAACTTTGTTTGCGTAACGAATCTGGAAGATATAATATGCATATTCGATGTCGGCAGTGACCGCATGCTTTTTCCGAAGCCAAACATGACAAATCGATTCGGTAGACACGCTAGCTTATTTCAAATATACGCATAGCATACTGTAAGCATTTATACAACAAAATACATCTCTAGCATTATGTTAACACTCCGAAAACAAAATTCTACTATTTACAAAAGTCCGACGACAACTTACTCCAGAACCCTTTCGCTCTTCATGTTCAGAACTTATTATTTAATGTTTGGGGTCTGATTGGTGATAACAGTTATCATAGGACCCTTAAAAGTGTGGGTCGCACAGTGCCAAGAAGGGCGTAAGCAAATTAAAAAAAAAAATCGTGTTTTCATGTCTTTCTTGTAGTCACAATCAAAATATAACTACAGATATGAATGTTCTTAAAATTATAGTGTATTTCTTGTGGAACAAGCTCCAATATTATGCTGTTGGTTTTATTATAGCCGTATCTTGTAGTTTTTAAGTAAATGTTTTATTGCATATTTGACACTGTGGATATTCTTGTGCCGTTTAAGGTGTCAATTTAAACTTACACATAATAAGGATTTAACACACATGCATTTCAGTTATCACTTAAACTTTTGAACTGAGCTTATTAATAATATATTACGCTCATCTGATTAATAATATAAAAAACCTGATTTATCGCCTTATTTTACGACAACTAATGTTGTCCTAAACTACTCATGTAACCTTTAGAATACCTAAATATTTTCAAAAAGCAGCATTCCTACTCGATTGCAGTCAATTTCGCAGTAAATCGCGAGGTTGAAAATTAATAAATGTTATTCGGTTGATACGCCGTTAAACAAAAAAATTAGAAAATATTTAAAAAAAAAAAAAAAAAAAAAAAAATAAACTCAGGTATTCAAATATACTCCTAATGATCTCCTTGTAGGTTGACGACAAGAAAGGGAGCATTGAAAAGGCTAACTATCGACACAAGGAATGATAAGGGATTGTTGAAGAAGATAAGAGAAAGATTTGAAGTAGAGCAGAGGGAATACAAGGGCGACGGTGAATGGGCCCAGAAAACAATGTCCTTGCTAATGCCTCACTCTCACAATACAACTCACAACGGCTCTCACTCAATACTAAATCTACAACCAAATAACACAGACAAAAAAGTAAATACTTAAAGAATATGCTTAAAATTCTAAACAGAAAACAATTGGAACATATAAATAACTTTAGATAATTTATAATGTTAACATGAAAATAATAGAAAAAAAAAAACAGTAAAAACAAGGTAACTTCAATTCTGAGAATATTCTGAATTTTAAGAAAAGCCTCTGTGATTAATCATGATTGGCAGCAAACTTATATTTTGCTGCTTAACGTACTCGTCCTTTCTTTTCATATTCAAATGGAAAGTTTAGGGAAAAAAGAACCGTTAAAAGGAGCGAAACCAACTCTTTCTAAATTCTAAGAGCTTTATATATTATATATACAGATTGTGTAAAAAGTATTGGAACACCCACGAATATTTTACTTTTTTAACACTTGTGTCTCAAATAATAGTGCTTTAGGTAAAAAGAAGGCATCAATAACACAGTGATAAGCTACATTTTAAATATTCCCTAAAAATCAACCGAATCAGCCTTCTGCCATCTTCATCGAAAGGCTGTGAGAGTGACGAGCTTTGATCCCCTGAACTAAAGGGATCTGGGAGGATGTGCGAGATTCCTACAATGGGATGACTAGGAATGGACCACTTGAACAGATTCGTAGCCTGTTTCCCTTTAGGGAGACGAGGCATAGCCTCTACCATCTAGGGATAACAGTCCAACACAAAGGCAAGGCCATTTCTATAACATAGTCATGTCCTTAACACTCCCCTTGTAATAGGACGAGTCATATATAGAAATCATGGAGGAACTCAATAAGAAAAAAAGATTTAACAGGGGACAAATAAATTATGTAAAGTACAATATATGTTCACTTAAGTACAAAAATACAGCACACCGAGATTATGGAAGCAAAAATATCACTGCAGTGGTGTTCTATTATTTTTAATGACAATGAAGCAAAGTATCGGAAATTTCAAAGCATATCCCAGCCATTTCGTAAATTACAAAAAAAAAAAAAAAAAAAAAAAAAAAAAAAAAAAAAAAAAAAAAAAAAAAATTATTTTAGACGTAGAGTAACAGTGAGGGATAGCCCACTTCTCTGACTCCTTTAAGCTCGTTGTACAACATAAATAAAATAATCTATCCTACCGACAAAATCACGTATATTACGTAGAATCACGCATTGACAGTGTTGCCTCGTTTATTCCTTGTGTAGAACGGAGGTATCTAGTAGAAAGCCCGATACTAGTCGTAACTGAAAACAACAAATAGGGTAGTATAATATAAGCGCGTTTAGTCATCGCCAAAGCATATTTATGCTAAACCCAAGGCCTGAACCATAAAAAGGTCTTGTTAGTACCTTGGGTAATCGCACCTACTCCCAGCACAATAAAATGCTGAATAGAATTCTTTCGAAATATTTATTATATAAAGCATGAGCTCAGAAAAAATAAATATTTCGAAAGAATTTTGCACAGCAACTAAGAACTGAGAAGCGAAATTGCAGAAAATCGACTAAATTATCAAGGAGAGGGAAGTGAAATGGACTAAAAATCAGTTATAGACTTTCTAGCCCGGGGGGCTAAGGGGAAAGGTCGAAGAGCGAATATCTCTAGCAGGTTCTCAAGTCTATTTCTCACAAATTATGTAGGATAGCATGTAATTCTTTTCTGCACTTGTAATTCCTAACCATGTTAGGAAATCCAGGCATTTTGTAGCAGCATTTATGTTTATTTATTGTATTCAGTTTGATTTAGCATGGATAACAACAAGCTCATTTAATCATATTTAAAAATTCTATGTCTGCTCTTCTTGCTATAAACGATCCAGCACAGAAAGCAGGGAGACACAGAAATCAAATGGAGAAGTTACACCGGCTACATAAAGTTCCAAAATATAACTGTGGTTGCACATTCACGGGACCCAGTATGGACTACAGCCGACTGGGAAGGAGGCAGGGATAAGAAACCGAGATTAAAAGAAACTCAAGGCCCTGGAAAACATCCATCTAAGAAACAAGAAGAAAATAAGTGGTGCTAACTCGACTAAGAATAAGACTTACAACCACACTCCTTCCTCGTGCCACAGAAGCACGCAGCTTATGCAACGTGCAACTCACTGTAAAACATATTCTGAGAGATTGTTGGACTTCGAAAAATCGAAAGAGCAATATCAGTTGGCTGACACTATTGATGAAGTGTTAGGCGATGACACCACACCAAAAACGATTTTTTGACTGTTTGTAAGCAACAAAACTAATTAACAAGATGTGAGCACACAAAGAATTGTGTGACGTTATAATATTAATTTGAGTATTTATGTGGATAGTTAAGCGAACGATTATTGATGGTTTTAACCATTAAAGAGGGTGTGCTTCACAAAGGGATGGCGTCAGATCTCGAGAGTTAACACAATGTATTAATAATAACAAAAAAATTCTTTTATCAGGGTAATACTAATTACAACTCTCGAGGTAGTACACGTGACATTTTTATATATCACTGTGCACTCTCTCTCTCTCTCTCTCTCTCTCTCTCTCTGCCGCAATTATAAATAAAAAATGATGAAATAGAGGACACAGAGTGGTTTGCCTGTACTTGGAAAATAAGGTGTTGAAGAAGAAGTTCTTGAACAGTACCTCAGATCTGAGGAGATGAGACAAGACACCACCAAGTTGGAGGAAGGCAAGAAGTAAACACAGGTTGGCTTCGATAAACAGACTCCTTTACCTAGGGGATTGTCGGTCCTAACTTCTTCCACTCCTGGCTTCATTCACATTCTCAGGGGGATTTATTACAAGGACATTTGTTCAGAATCTTTCTTTTCTCAACAATTAATATGATATATAAAACTTCTTTTGTTTTTGTGTATTTCTTAATTTTATTACGAACAATAAATAGAAAAGTATTAAATTTTTTGAGCTAATATGTAGGCATAAATAATTAAAATTAACTTTACATATTTTGATAGAGGAGTTCAGATAATATTACACATAAAGACATATATGCATTAGTTACTTTTCAGCTGCTTGTAGGAAATAAAATATCCACAAGGACAAAATTCAAATTGGCTCAGATTGCTGTTAAGAAATTCTTAATTAACTGAACTTTTAATAAAAAAATAATTTCTTTAAGCCTAAAAAGCTCAAGCAGAAGTAATTTAAAATTAATTAAAAGCAGTCCGAAATGAAAGGCTGAAGATTCATTCAAGAGGAAGTAATGTGGAGTTTCCCATTAAGTGACAAACTCCACAACCCTTATTTAATCATCGCAACTAATAAAATATCAGAATCAGTTCAATGATGGTAAAAAGTAAATTATTAATTATGTATGTATTAACAAACATTAAAAATTTTAGTAAGAATTCTGCTTAGAGAATAAAAAAATAATGAATGTTTTCCGAAATAATTTTAATACCAAGTGTATTTAGACTTGTGTTTCAGACTTTAAACTCTGTAAATCATTTTACAATTAGAAAAAAAAACTCGAGGCAAGCTATAGCGCTCCATTAATTTAACAATTATTATATAAAAAGAAAAAGATTTGTTTTGTCAAGACTTATAGACCAGAATATATTCGATTCTTTCGAAATTCATTGACTAGCAGAGTCTACCTGCTAGTTTCGAAACGCCCCTTTCAGAGTAAAATCTAAAAGTAAAAGCTCTTTCAGCCTATATTATTAGAATAAGGTTAAATCGAAATTACAAATGATGCCAGGGGTCACCATTGTGAAATGTAAAATAAAGAACACTGCTAACAACAAACCTTCATTTTTATAATATTGATTTATTATGAAAATCAACTTTAAAATGGAACTAGCACGCTGTAAACTTCATTTACATAATTATTGAACAGGATCCCTTACGTGAAAAATGATAAGTACCCCAGGTTCATATAAGACTCTAAATGTTTAATCGGAGAAGGAAGTAGCAATAATGGAAAGAGAATAAATACAAGCACATCATATCATATCATCGATACAAATGCAAAGTAACGAATGTGAAAAATACATCTTTCATTGTCAATCTTTACTAATTTCTGCTGGACTTATGTACGGCAAATTCTTGAATCTTAGATCACTCTATTAAAGGGAAAGTATTTCACTATCAAAAGGCCAAATCTGCCGAATATTTGACTGTCCAAAAAAAAGTTATGAATAAATGCGTTTCCACTCTGAAAAGTGGTGATTTTCATATTCGATACTTTGCATTTGTAGCGGCGATATCGTCCCTATCATGTCGCACTATCGAATAAGAAAATCATAGCAAACTAGCGAACGGACATATTTGATACATTGACGAAATAATATATTGAAAAATGATCTTATTCTATGCTTTATTTAAGACATTTTCGGCTATTCTAAAGGGATTAGAGTTGCTACAATTTGCGACAAGCCTTATCGTCACTTACGCAAGAGCAAAGTATGGAATCTGAAAAACCAGTTTTTTCTTATTCGATAGTTCGACATGGGAGGGACGATATGTAAAACGAAGAAATCGTCTAAAACCCTCGTGAGCAATCCTTCAAGGGTTGTTGAAAAATGGAACCTCTCGTCGACCAATCAAAAAGTAAGTTTCCGTGGGAATGCTAAAAAATTATTTCGATAGTATATCGCCTAAAAAATATAAGAACCGCTGCCTAAAATACACACATTGATACACAGTATCCTGAAGACCGATTCTCTCACGACAGGCAGTGACCGTAACATAAATATGTCTTCTTTCGCGAAAGCACCGTTAGAAGAAATGTGAATAGTTCCGTTATGTAGAAAATAATTAATATCGCTCAATGGAATGGTAATAAATAAAGATTGTTTCCTCTTTAATTTACAGGCATTCTCTCAGATGAAAATTCTTAGGGAGAAAAATTAATTAATTTATTATCTCTTCAACTGAAGGTAAGGAGGGGAGTGGCCGTTTCGGAAAAGGTTTCTTCTTCAACACACATAATTATTGGAGTAAATTATTTTAATTAACTAACTTTTCCGCCCAATTTAAGAGGCTCATTGTGGGCAAGAATGGCGGAAGAGAGCAAACGAGAACATCTCTCCTTTTCTCCCCCCTCTCACATTCTCTCTCTCTCACACTCACACTCCTTGTCACCCACTCTCCCTCTCACTCCCTGTCTCTCCCTCTCCTTCTCACCCTCTCTCCCTCCCTTAGTCAATAAGTTGTATTCATTCTTAAGTTTCTTTAAAGGAAACGCCAATATCTCAAGTAAACGAGCACTCTGCCAAATAGGGAATATACTCGGCAAGTAGAAACGGGGAATAAAATATGCGCAGTATAAGCCATAAAAGATATTCCACGTAGCTTGCAAGCTTCTTAGAAACAACTCACTCTCATCCCTCTTCAGTATTCAAACAACTTGCTACAATGAGGGGTAAGAAGGGGGAACAAAATAAAAAAATGATACGACTAAAGGAATCAATACACATCGTATCGATGCAATATGATTATCCATTTCATTTTATCTATCGAGTGTGCACACAAATCTAGCGTACCGAATCGGTAAATGCAGTCTATATTTTTTAAACGATAAAAATATGACATAAATTAAACGTGGTTTTCAATAGCTTGCAACGCTTTAATTTTAATAATGCCAACGGCCCGAAGTTTTCCTTAACCAAGTAAATGAGCACAGCCGTGGACGTTGCTTTACTTCCGTAAACAACAGGAACCGGTGTATTCAACGTGGATGGATAAAATTTACAAATATTGAGGATATATTATTTATTTATATATGAGAAACCACAACCTAGAAGAATAGCTCAATACAATTAATACATCAACATGAAAAAAAATGATTAGGAAGTATAAAAATCCTTAAACCTACGACGGTAACAAATTAAAGCGGTAGAGGTGAAGACTCTGGCAAATATTTTAAATTTCTATAACTAAATACAGTGAATAGATGGAAATCGTAGAAAAATAATCCTGCCCAAATTAAAAACACACACCTCCAGACATTGAGCAGATATTAAAAGTAAGTAGGTAATGACAAACACTAACCTAGCGCTAATTGCCAATGATGTAGATAATGCGGGGAGAAAAACTATAGCTCAGACTGCAGAAAGAATATCACTAGCTCCTATAGACCATTGCAACAAGTCACGCGAACCAGCAAGAATGATAAACCCAATAACGGAGAAACTTTTACCCTTATCTTCCAGGTTCTGCCTTACTACCGCATTTCGTCACGGAGAGCTCTCTTTACAAAGAAATGTTGAAACTTCTCCACAGGAGAAAGATAATTTAGCACTTTTTTAAAGGGGAACATTATACTACATATCGTCCCTACCATGTCAAACTATGAAACATGCAAATTGGAGCAAACTAGGGATCTAACATGTTCTATCTATTGACCAAGTAATATATTTAAAAATTGTCTTATTCAATAGGTACTTTATTTAAGGAATTAAAGGCTATTCTAAAGGGATCAGAGTTGCGACAATTCGCGACAAGCCGTATCGTCCACAATCCAAGAGCAAAGTCTCAAATCTGAAAAACGAGATTTTCAATATTCCATAGTTTGACATGGTATGGACCATATAATAAAGAATGAAAATAAAAGGCAACAACTTTCAAACGCGATAAAATATATTCACTAGAACGTATCTGAAAATATACATATATTTTATGAACAATAATCATTATAAGGCATGACTTCTACCGAGTTTCGTTTCAAAAAAGTAAAAATAACGGCCGGTAGAGACGAACTTATAATGTGTTTCCGGAGAAAGCTATCATTCCTAATAGACCGATTTAATTTATATTTACAAAACAAAAAGCCATTCATAAAACAATGGAACTCCAGCTATAGAAGCTGCCGGAGAGAAGAAGTAGTCCTTACAAGACTTAGAATAGGACATACACTACTAACTCACTCTTACTTAATGACAAAACAAGACATACCACTATGTACAGAATGCAATAAGACATTAACAGTAAAACACTTACTAACAGACTGCAGGAAACGTGAAAACATCAACATGCCACATGATATGTACGAACTTTTGACAGATGGTAGCCTGCACATATCTATTATTTTAGACTTTTTAAAACACATACAAATTTACAAAGGAATATAGCAAAAACGTAAATTTTGAAGTATTTTAAAATTAATTTTATCATTCAATTTTGTTTGTACAAAATAAAGGGAAAAGATTTAGTTTATTAAAAATGATTTATTACTTATCTGTTTTTTATTTTAAAGTTAACCTTTCTGTTTGGTATTTTTATTATTCTATTTTTTTTTTTTTTTTCTCTTTTTGCCCTTTTTTTTGTCTTGTATAGTTGATAGATTCAGTTGTTTAATTTTTTATTTAAATGTTTTATTTTTGATGTGCTAGACCTTTTATTTTGTTTGCACTCTACGTGTTTATAGAGCTAATCGCCTAGTTGCTAGCTCTTAAATCATATAAATAAATAAAAAAAATATTTACAAAACATCTTTCTCTTTAGATGAGCACATCGTATGCCCAGTTTTGTTGCAATATACCCGGAAGGTGGATCGATTTTGCTGATTAACGAACTCGCCTTAACATTTGATATGGGAATGCTGTTTAGGTCGCCGCTCTAGTCTCAACCGACACTCACATTTTATACGTGCGTAAGCATGTATGTTTGTTTCTCTCTCTCTCTCTCTCTCTATATATATATATATATATATATATATATATATATATATATATATATATATAAACGGGAGTATGTATTAGGTAGGATCGTTGAAGTTTTTAAGAAATTCGACAATATTTTTTATGTGAGAGCAACATTTTGAAAATCCAGTAATCAGCCGAAAGGCCTGAATTGAATACAAGCGGACACATTGTTGTGAGTGTTACATTGTAGAACAAATGATGAGAGATCAGTTCGGAGAGAAAACATTAATAGAAACCTGTGGTCTTAGTTTGAAATCTGCAATGCAAACGATAAACAATCAACGAACTTCAGCCTAACACATTGACTGCCAACTACAGGACAACTTTCATAAATAGCACTTCACTCCAGGCATTGCGAAAGTCAAGTTTACTGCTTTATTGTCTAGTCATCAACTTTTGTTTTCAACTCAGACCACCAACTCGCTCAACATCAGAATCTTGACAATTTGGCAGTAGATATGATGAATTAGTAATATGAACATCCTTTTGGGTCTAGATCTGGTTATTGTCGTCTGAGCCGTAGAGGAGCTGGTTGTAATACCACGAGGTGTATGATTGCCTCTTTCAGCGACAGGCTCATGAACGCCCCAATTCGCCGTGGATGTATAGAAAGAGTGAAAAGCTAGTTGTTTGCTTTTGTAAACCTTACTTACAAAGAGGAATCAGCTATTTATATACCTTAAATTACTACAAAATGTTAACCATCGACGTGTTGACTAAGTAAAAATTCATAATGCGGGTTTAAATGTCGTTTGGACTGATTTAAAGTCTATATGCAATGGGCTAGTAGAAACATCTTCTTACCTTCGCTACGAATGTTTAGAATAAGTTTTCATAATGGAAACTATACGGTGCTCATGCCTTTTTCTAGTTCATAATTTCTTGTGTAATCTGAATATTACACTCAGTACGTGCAGATATTTTGTAATATAGTGGTCTGTATGGGATCTCACCTGAAGGCATTATAACATAGTCTTCGATGAGCATCAAAAAACCTCAAAATAGGCCTACCAACTAAATGGTCATTAAAATCGAAATGCTGGAAAGAAAAGTTTAAAAATACCGAAGTAATATGACTCAATATTTGAGTTGCAACAAGGTGGTATTTAATTAAACGGATTTTTAATTTAAGTATATTTATACAATGTACATACATACACATGCACAAAACAAGTACAGAAGATCATTCAATGTTGCCATAGTTAATATTATATTTCCTCACCAAATTTTAAATGATACTTTTAAAACACCAGTTTAATTATCGATTAGCCACTGGCAAATCAATGGGGACAGACCGCAATCGAGAACTGAGTACGGACTGGTGATGGTGACAATCCGATCTGTTAACTACAGCCCCGAGCACTTCTAGGCTTCAATAATCCTGGGTCGGAAACACAATAACAACTTGTTCCAACCGTCACAATCATCTTCTAATAACCAAGAGAGGAAAAATCCATTTAAAACGAAAAAGAACTAGTGAAAACAAGGTAATTTCTTTTGTTTCATAGTACAAACCGAGTTTAGTAATTTATCTTACACCTTCTCCGTTCAGTGACTTTATAAAGGTTCAGGTTTTCTCTTTATAAAATATTCTAAAAACAAGTGTATATATTGTAACGCTCCAAGTAATTAAGAAAAAATAAAACTAATGAAAAATAATGCAAGATATCTAGAACATGAACGCTTGGAAATGCATAATTCCAACCAATTCACTTCACAAATCTACTCTTAAGAAGTGAAGAAATGGTTGGAAGTTGGCTAAGATAAAAACATTTTGAACGTTTTGGCATGCTCTCCGGCATCTTTCTTCAGCTAAAAAAAATATACACAATTACAAACAAGAATAATCACAACAGTGCGCAAAATTTGACATCATGACACCACGTTATAAAACAATTTGTTAAATGCATATTAGATAAAAGTTTTTTTTTGTAAACCTTTATTCACCTAATATTCACTTAAACAATTATTGTTTTATAACATATTGTCATGATTTCGAATTTTGCTTACTGATATGATTATTCTGGTTCGTCGTTGTTTATATTTATCTTGTAGCTGGAGAAGGCTACCAAAGACCATACGGAAACGTTTAAAATTCTTCTAAAAAAACTGGCATTATCTGTAAGCATAATCCCAACCAGTCCTTCACTTTTAGCACTTTCCTCTGAAGGAAAGTAGCTATTGAGGTTGGACTCATGACGGAATTTTTGGAAAATTTCTTCAAATCTTTATCGTTCCTACCTAGTAGACACCGAAAATGACCCCCGTTAAAATTTATATATATCTATATATATATATATATATATATATATATATATATATATATATATATATATATATATATATATATATGTCTGTTAACACGATAGCGGCCAGAGTTTTTGTTTTTTTCGTTACAAAACTTGGTATATAGCATTCAATTAGCAAACGATTGAACGAGTTCGTTAACCACCAAAGGCGGTCCACCGGAATATATATATATATATATATATATATATATATATATATATATATATATATATATAAATTTTAACTGGGGTCATTTTTGGTGTCTACTAGTTAAGATCGATAAAGATTCAAAGACATTTTTCAAAAATTCCGTCATGAGTGCAACCGGGGCGGTTGCACTCATTTCGACGAAACTCGGTATTCGTAGTGGTAATCCACAGGTAAATATGTGTTGTAAAAATAAACTAAATCGGTTCATTAAGAGGGGGGGTTTACTCCGGACCCACAATACCAATTCGCCACTACCAGCCGTGATTTTTGGTATATTTCGACGAAACTCGGTATTCGTAGTGGTAATCTACAGGTAAATATGTGTTGTAAAAATAAACTAAATCGGTTCATTAGAAGGGTTGGGGGGTTTACTCTAGACCCAAATTCCTAATATACTCATACCGGTCGTAATTTCTGCTGTATTGTAACGAAACAAAAAACGAAAAATGAGCTGAATCGGTCAATCGGAAAGTGGGTGTTTAATTTGTAATATATTTCAATAGAAAAGCCCGCCAGACGTAGAGCCACAAAGCCGCCGCAAGGAGCGCTTTCTACCACTAAAGTGACTGTATCCTGTTCCTGCGTTAGATCAAAATACGAGTAAATATGAGTTTTTTTTTTATTTTATTTATGTAGGATATTTTAAGCAAATTGTTCTGGAAAGCAGTCTACACTACCCAAATTCTGAGGAAAGTGCTTAGTTATGCAGCTCCTGCGTGACGGACTTTTTTTATTATCTCAATGGCTAACTATCTTCATCTCAATAAAAAGATAGACTTTTACTAACTGCAGAGTTTTAATAAATCTGTAGAGCAATACGATACTAATTATTATACATCACAGTACCGAACCATTACCCAAAACGGGATAAAAATATACTCCGATCGTAAAAATAATTAAAGAAAACAGTCAGAATCGTTTCTCATTTTTCTCCCCCTCCCCCAACGCCTCAAATATAAATTTCCAAAATGCTTCAGTTAGTAGTCCAAGCAATTTTTTTCCAGCTAAAGATTTTTCCCCAATATATATTCTATAATCTTTCGAATAGTGCACGTTCTGTTATTATTCCCTTGCAGAAAGATCAAATCCTACTAATAACTGCTTCTAATCCTTTACTAAAGGCACTAGGGATATAAACGGACCCGGGCTAAGATGACGTAGTTCCTGTAAGCAGAGATGGGCATAAAATTATTTATAAATAAAAATACGAATTTATTCGTACTTCATATATTTGTGAGTACGATTATAAATAAATTCGTACTTCATATATTTGTGAATACGAATATAAATAAATTCGTATTCATAAGTGTGAATACGAATTTATTTTTATTCACATATATTAAATATAAAAATACAAATAAAATTTTATTCGCAAATTTTTCTGCGAATAAAAATAAATTCACAGAAAAAAATTGTAAATAATCACAAAAATGTGAATATTTACGAAAAATCAAGTGATTAGAAAAAAAATCACATTAAAATATACGAATAAAAATTTATTCACATTATAATTTGTGTATAAAAATCTATTCACAATAAAATTCGCAAATAAATTATGAATTTATTCGTATTAGGATGATATAAGGAGAGTTATTGAAGGTGATTTTTTTTTTTTTTTTTTTTTTTTTTTTTTTTTTTTTTTTAACGTCTAGGTTATTAGTGCCTGGATTTTTTGTTTACCCCGAGTCCGCCGCGGGACCACCAGGCTTGCTGCAGGGACACATTTTGTCATCTGTACCTCCATAAAAAAAAAAAAAAAAAATAAATAAATAATCACCTTTAGTAACTTTCGTTATATCACTTAATACGAATAAATTCATAATTTGTTTGCGAATTTTATTGTGAATAAATTTTTATTCACAAATTATAATGTGAATAAATTTTTATTCACAAATTATAATGTGAATAAATTTTTATTCGTATATTTTAATGTGATTTTTTTTTTAATCACTTGATTTTTTGTAAATATTCACATTTTTGTGATTGTTTACAATTTTTTTCTGTGAATTTATTTTTATTCGCAGAAAAATTTGCGAATAAAATTTTA
Source organism: Gonocerus acuteangulatus (assembly GCA_946811695.1). NCBI lineage: Eukaryota > Metazoa > Arthropoda > Insecta > Hemiptera > Coreidae > Gonocerus > Gonocerus acuteangulatus. The sequence continues at coordinate 58,627,692 of OX328126.1, forward strand.
TTTGTATTTTTTATATTTAATATATGTGAATAAAAATAAATTCGTATTCGCACTTATGAATACGAATTTATTTATATTCGTATTCACAAATATATGAAGTACGAATTTATTTATATTCGTATTCACAAATATATGAAGTACGAATAAATTCGTATTTTTATTTATAAATAAAATTATGCCCATCTCTGCCTGTAAGTCGGACTTTTATATTCTCACAATGAGATTAGTAAGAAACAAAGCTGTGACATTATAAACTAAAATAAAGGCCCCTAACGAGCAGTACTGGTTAAGATTGTGCGGTTTACCAAGCGATTACTGAAATAATAGAGTAACCCAATGCGGTTTCGGGCAACATATACTGCAGTAGGTCAACCTCTATAAACAGGCATGGTAGGGAAATAATAAGACAAAATTGTCAACAACGGTAGACTTTCCTCTCGTTTTAAAGGTCAAAAAGCCTCCGACTCAAAGGAACTGCATCATCTTAGCGAGTTTCCATAACTTTTTTTTTTTTTTTTTTACGGCGCATCTACATCTAGGTCATTAGCGCCGACATCCAGGGTGCAGCGAGCCGTGGGATGATAAAATTCCTGCCGGAGGTTGGGAATCGAATCCACCATCTCCCGCTTATGAATCCAAGGCGCTAGCCATTAGACCACGGGAGACCCCCACATAACCTTTTTATTCACAATGTCATTTGTAATACTAGGAATAGAATTATTTACTATTCAGCTTGTTCAGAAATACGGAATAGATAGAGAAATATCTGGTAAATGATCAAGAATAACTTATCACTGGGAAGAAAATACCTCACCCTCGAAGCCAAACTTACTGAATATCCATCAACTCTATTGTAAATATACACATATGGCCGTGTATTTCCAAGTTATAATTTTGACATATATTTATGACCAACGGGCCTCCAGTTAATGCAGTATGAATGAACAAGAATGTTTTTTAAGCGTCAAACGTTTAAACATGAGGAAAAAAAAATGAACTGGGCTAATAGTTTAAATATCTTAAGTATAAGCTAAAACGAGAAATATGGTGATATTTCTATAGAAATATATTAGTTCTATAGAACTGCTTACGCCCAGTTATAAACTGGGATAGTCTAGAATAACGAAGTGAAAAGAACGTTTATAGTCTAAACAACCACATTATTCACACTAAACACCCTAATTAGTTTAAAGAACAATAATACATGAAGAACCGAATAAAGCTCCCTAAGGAACAACCAATTAAGGTGAAAGTAAAGATGTACATCTGAGAAAGATCTTAAGAAAAGATCTAAAGCTAAGGGAATTAAATATTATAGTAAAGCAAGGAGATCTAATTATAAGTGATAAGACCTCGTTATAAACATTTCATAATAACAAAGTTCAGAGTAAAATAAAAAAAGCTGTAGCTGTCGTCCTAACTCAATTCATATAGAAACGACTACAAAACATGACCGATTTCTTGTAAATTAACTCACTTCGAGAAAATATCCAAATGAGAAGCGCCAAATTATATCTTAGAAAGTAATAATTTGTTGCGAAGACGCGGTTATTACAGTCACAAAATAACACGTTGATAATGTAAATTATGCATTTTAAACATCTACAAAATATTTTATATATTACTTAGTATAAAACTTCAGACTGAAATCTACATATTCCTCAGAAGGATTTGGTTATATCTCATCAGTTGGGGTATTAAAGTTAATTTTTCATTAATATTGTTTGACGCCTTTATTTAAATAGGTATACATGTATAACTTCAGTTTTTAGCACGTTCCTCTGAAGGAAAGTAGCTATTGAGGTTGCACTCATGACGGAATTTTTGAAAAATGTCTTCAAATCTTTATCGATCCTACCTAGTAGACACCGAAAATGACCCCCGTTAAAATTTATATATATATATATATATATATATATATATATATATATATATTTATATATATATATATATGTCTGTTAACACGATAGCGGCCAGAGTTTTTGTTTTTTCGTCACGAAACTTGGTATATAGCATTCAATTAGCAAACGATTGAACGAGTTCGTTAACCACCAATATCGGTCCACCGGAAGGGGGGGTTTACCCCGAACCCAAAACACTAATTTGACCATGCCAGCCAAAATATTTGTTATCTTTCAAGGAAACTTGGTATTCGTAGTGGTAATCGAGAGAAAAAAGTGAGATGTAAAAATAAACTAAATCGGTTTATTAGAAGGGGAGGTTTACTTCAGACCCACGATACCAATTCGCCACTGCCAGTCGTGATTTTTGTTATATTTCGACGAAACTCGGTATTCGTAGTGGTAATCTACAGGTAAAAATGTGTGGTAAAAATAAACGAAATAGGTTCATTAGGAGGGGGGTTTACTCTGGACCCAAATTACTTATATACTCATACCGGTCGTAATTTCTGCTGTATTGTAACGAAACGCGGTATACGGCGTGGGTAACTCATGGGAAATAAGTGTTGTAAAAATGAGCTAAATCGGTCGATCGGAAAGGGGGGTTTACTTTGTAATATATTTCAACAGAATTAGCTTGCCAGACGTAGGTTCGCAAGGCCGCCGCAAGGAGCGCTTTCTATCACTAGAGGGACTGTATCCCGTTCCTGCGTCAGATCAAAATACGAAAATATGAAGTTTTTTGTATTTATTAAGTAGTGTAGTAGGTACCATGTGTAAACATAACTCTGGAAGCAAATTAATTACAAAATTAATAATTGAACAGTTACTCATTACAAAATTAAAGGAGAACTATTCATGATATTATTTTATTTATATAGGATATTTTAAGCAAATTATTCTGGAATGTAGTCTACACTACCCAAATTCTGAGGAAAGTGCTTAGTTATGCAGCTTCTGCGTGACGGACTTTTTAAATGTATAAATTGGGAGTATTTAGCAGAAATAAACAGACAATAACACGAAGGGAACATGCTTTGATATAGTTGTTATGAACACCTGAAGTTGACCCCCACATGACAACCCTAAACAGTCAGTCGCGCAGGAGCTGCATGACTAGGCATATTCCTCAGAAGGTGGTAGTAAACAATGCATCCCTGAATAATTTGCTTTAAATAACCTCCACGCATATTTATAAATATACATACATACAAATACATAAAAATATGAATAGCTTTGCTCTTTTATATTTTTAATGAGCAGCTGGCTCAATGTAAAGCAAAGAGGGAGTAATACGCCCATCTTCAGCGCTCCTAGTGGTAGAAACAACAACCAACGAAAGATAGTAAATCTTTTAAATGAGATGTATTTATTTTATACAACGCCCATCGGTGGTGGTTGAGCCATTAGAAGAATGGAAAGAGAATACTCATTGAATGATATGTGAAGAATCAACATTTAAGGAACGGATGATACAGGACATTTACATTATTAAGGGTGGGTTTACACTTGCTAGTTATTGCAGGATATTTATATCAGAGAGAAATTGCGACTATTGAAACCCCATGTAAAATGTATTTCGGCAATAAATTCTACCATGAGCAATTTATGTCAGACATACATTTTACATGGGGTTTCATTCGCCGCAATTTCTCTCTGATATAAATATCCTGCAATAACTAGCAAGTGTAAACCCACCCTAAGTTTACATTCAATCTGAAATAAGTTACAAAACAAAAAAGTTCAAAAATGGTATACTATAGAGACGAAAAAACAGATGGAAGAAAGTAAACGGAAGCGAAGGACGAGAAAATAAATAGATAGTCGATGAAAAAAGATTCTTTCTTTTTTACAGCACATCAACATCTAGGCTATGAAAAAAGATTCTATATCTAAATTGAGAAGGGGCAAACTGGCATCAAGTCTGCTGTGTAAGGCAGGGGCTAAGTTTAAAAAATCGCTTAAACGTTTATTCACTTATATGTAGTTATTCACAGTCTTCAGCGATTGTTGTTCAAAGTTTAAGGAAGATATATTTAAAAACTGGTTTTAAAACGAAAAAAAATAAATAAGTAAAATGCTCTTTTTTTTCTTTTTCGTTTTAAAACGAAAGAAAAAATAAATACAATGCTCTTTTTTCGGCGAATAGATTGTCAATACGTCAATATTTACATTAATCGTTTCTAAGTGTAACAAAATTTAATGTTACAAATTCTGGTACATCAATACCAGTATTACACATTCGAACAAGCAAAAAAAAAAAGTAAGTTATGTAAAAAATCTTCGAATTTAACACTCCGTGACAAAGGTCGTGGGTCCGATTCCCACTATGGGTTGGTGGCTTTTGTTTAGAAAAAAAAAAAAAAAAAGGCATCAGCCCTATCCGGCTAGAAAAGGGTGGTAACCCATAGATAACCCGTCCCAAAATTCGTAGTTATAACAATGGACGTTAAGATTTAAATAAATAAAATGATATAATATATATAAACAACAAAAACAATGTATTACTTACAAGAAATAGGTTAATCGAATGATTGGCATTAGAAAAGTAACTCACCTGAAACAAAAATAAACCTGTATTAGTATTCGACAAATATTTAATCATAATAAAATTAATACTAAAGTGAACAAGTCAGAGGATAGAGATTTTAATGAACAGGTTTCTTGTTCACTGATCTTAATAGCAATGACGTTGTGAGCTCAAGACCATATGTTCCATAGAATGCTTCTTAGATAGAAAAAAATACAACATTCAAAAACAATATGATGAAAACAAGCGTAGGTATAAAAAAAATTGGTCCAAATAAAATATGGACAGTTTTAATTGCTACTTTCTAGAATACGGAAAGCAATGAAAATTTATTCTCGGTAGAAATTAAGTGAAAAACCCACGTGGTTACAAACATCGCACTTGATTGGCATAAAATCATAACGAACAACCCAATATGAAGAAGCTCATGGGAAGAAGTGCTGCTAGATCCCGAGAAGGCTTTATGTGTACAGTGGTTTACTTTCATATTCTTATCTCGATGACTAATCAGACACATAAAACTAGGAACATCTTTACCGCGACGTATAAGCTCTTTTTATTATTTTCACTCCAAACTTTAAAACTAGCCAATCTTGGTATAAGAAGTAAATAAATACCTTTAGCAGTTAGTGTAGCTGTTTTCAAATCAAGATCTACATCGGGCAACTTGATACAAGGTTTACTGGACAACGGCCAGTGTGTAAGTACTTGACAATCAGCGAAATTAAACATACTATTTTATTCATTCCCTCCTACCGAAGTGACAAAGAGGTAAACCTTGCGGGACATTCCAATTAATTTAGAATATAAAGTCAGGAGAAGTAAAATAATATGATTCTGACTGTTTAAGGGATTTTATAACAACCCCAATGGGAATTTATAGAAATGCTGACAGTTTTCTAGAGTACAATCAAGTGGCTCAAGTACCCAGAATACCCTTTTCTTAAGACCCAATTCATACCCTCGCGTGATGGGTCACCGGAAGAAAGAAGGGTCAGCTGGAGAACAAATCGATAAAAGACATCGCGGTAAAGGCAAGGAGAATCAAATATTTGCAGTATTACTCAAATAGAAATAGGAACAGCCGGGGTGAAAAACATAGTACAACGTCATTAAAATCCGCATTAAGAAGAAAAAAAACATAAAGAAAATATAATTCACTCTTGCAATACAATTATTTACATCTCACAGAATTATATAAAAAAGAGACACTCAAGGTCGAGACGATGTACGATATGTGATAAGAAGGCTGATAACGATTTGCCACGCCCTCCCGGGCCCACGACGAGACCCACACGCGATACAGCCTCCTACATTCACCCATTTACGGTCTTTATTTGGAGAACAATAAAATCACATAGGTTTTCCTGCAAGTGAAAGGCGTTGAATGAGTTCTTAAGAAATTTTTGTTTGATTGAATCACTTATGAATAACGATTTACTTAATGTAACCGACGTACTTGTTCTTGTTTGAAATTGGATGAGCAGGTATGGATTCGTACCTTCGTTCATTTAGACTAAACTTCGGTGTCTACCTTTAAACTATAAGACTAGAAACTAATTTCAACTCGACGGGCTCCCAGAGATGCGCAATGTTACCATTTAATCTCTATCTGATATTGCTGAAAATTTTCTTCATTCCATTACTGCTGACATTACTATTGGATATTATAGGACGGCAACACCTCCGGATCAAGCCGTCAGGTCGAAATAATCGGGTTTCATCCTTATGGAGAAGAAAGGAAAGTTTCTTACTTAAACAACTTTCGTTCCATGTGTTAATAACCGCTGAGTATTGTGCTAATGAAGAATAAGAAACAACGAAAATAAAAATGTTACGTGTTTAATAATAATACGTGTTTGGGGTGGGGCAGGTATCCAGTCATCATATTTTTTCTTAGCCAGGACGTAATAGAACATTCACTCTAGAAAAAAAGTATATACAAAGAACATTTGTACATATAATAGCCTCCAAATAATAAGATTGAAATATTCTCCAAAAGGAAATACAGAAAAGATATCACAGGTTATAATACACAAAGAATATGAGCTAAATTATACATATATATGGAGAATGCTGACAGGAAATCATCAACCAGACCATATAGGAAACTTGTAGGTAGTAAGTATGAGACATGTATGGATAGAAAACACGGAAGATATAGTATCAATGTCAACAAGTTACGTTACATTCCAGGTGGCGGCGCACGCACAAGGAAAACTATATTATGATTGGCTAACCAATCAAGAGTAACACATTAATATTGTTCAATTAACAAAGCAAACATATGAATGTTACAACTACCGTATCCATAAGCATTCAGTCACCACAGACTATGTTTGATAACAGTTCCAGGTAGGAAACAAATTAAAAAGTCAAAAAGCGAGTTTCTGGCACTATTATGAAATACAATTAATCGCAAACTTCCTGTCAGTTCTGAATGATTTGTAAAAACGTAGATATCTTGCAGTAGTTGGATGTTGTAAAGAGGCAAGATAATTTTGCGAGAATATCCTCAGAACAACTTAAATAAAAATAATTTAGCGATGCGTAAATCGAAAAAATTGTTTTTAATATTAAATGAAACAAAATTCAGTTTTTGTTTGTCTTTCGCTCAGAAATCCAAAAGTATACATGCTACAGACCTATGAAGGTGTCAAAAGATTTGTAATGAAATTTACTTTAATTATCTATTTTTTAGTTCCATTAAAATGTATTCGCGGTTTTGCAAAAGAGCAATAAGTATGAAAAAAACTAATAGCAATTTTTTTAAAAAAAAACAAAAAAACTAAGGGCTTCAGGAAAATTTTATTACAAATATTTTGACGCCTTGAAAAGGTATTTCTTCGGCGTGTATTCTTACGAAACTATGAGCAAAAAGAAGTACATCAAACTTTCCCAATAGCCTATTTACGCATACCTGAATTATTGTTACTTGCGTTGTTCTAGAGGTATTCCAGGAAAAAAAAAAGCGTGCAGACATATTAAAATTCCTTTTGACCCAAAAGGAGTTTCTTTCGGTTGTAATCTTGTAGTTGTAAGTTCAATAAGAGGGATATTACTTATGTGAGCAAATACGTTCACGGGCCACGTTCAAAATGAAGAAAACATCGAATTTTAATGTAGAGTTCATACTTTTTAACGATAGATATCAAACATAAACTAATATGACAATGTTATTGTAATGCAATTTATTAAAATAACAAAAAAAAAATAAAAAAAAAATAGGCAAACCTTTATAATTAAATCATTAAATTTCAAATTATTACAAACTACGAAAGTTAAATAGTGATCAATTAATAAAACACTCGGCTTGCTCGCTTACTTGATTCCGCAGGAGCAAGCGACGAACCCCATGTCAATCGATATTCCTCATTTGGAGTGAGTGTGAGTAAGCAGTGTAATATTATTTACTTTTTTTAACTGGGTTTTTCAAAATTAAATTAAATTATATGTGGGCAACAGCAGGCCCGCGGGCCGGATCCTGCCCTATGTAAGATTTGATCCGGCCCGCGGGCCTGCTGTTGCCCACATATAATTTAATTTAATAGTCGATCTGATGAAAGGAATGTTTCAGCATCCTTTTCCTAATCAATCAAATGACAGAGATAACTTTTATATTTCTGCTTGATGGGACTTGCAGGCAAAGCAGTACTGACTATGAAGAAAAGCCAGTAAACGAGGGGAGACAAACCTGTACTGACTGAACAGAAAATACGGTAAAAGAAACTAGAGACCTGTATATGGGGGCAGTAGGCCTTGCAGGACCCCTTCCTCACTCCCTTCTCGTCGCTGTTTCATACTACCGCTTAAGCACACCGTTATACACCCTCAAACACCAACCATGGCTTCGAAAAGATACCAGAGTAACAATAACAACTTTTATGGCGCTTCCTTATTATAATAAATCGCGGAATTAATCATATGGAAGTTGTCGGAAATGCAAGACATATTTCAGGTACAGTGGATACTTGTGATTCAGCTGAGCATTAAATGCCAAGTGGTGGAGAGCGACCAAAGGTGCACTAAAAGTGACCAATGAAATGTACCTCAAGGATACGACTAATAAAAATCTGTACTTTTTTTTAGCCGAATTAATTAACTATCACTTCGTATCTCTCGGAAGGCTAGCTATTTGAACATCGATAACCATTTACAGTTATGTAAGAGAGAAGAAAAACAGAGAGGAGAAAAGAAAGAAAGAGCACGGTAATTGATTGGAAAAGTTTCAGAAAGATAGTTCGAAAGTACGAAGATAGATTCTCCTGCAATGATCCACCAGTATCTCATTTTTGAAAAATGACGAATTCGGCTGGGAAGAATCACAGAAATACATAGATAAATAATAAATTACTAACAATTTAAATTAAAAAAAAATCGGTCGATTGATTGCCGTGAGTGTTAAGTTGTTAACCTTTCCTAGGGTTTTTTTTTTTTTTTTTCATGTTTTCCACGTTGGAGTAACCCTCCAACGTGGGAGTTTATTTATCTACGTATGCCATCCTTTCTGGATACTACCTTTCCTAGGGTTGTGCAGATTAAATAAACAATATTTCTAGTATTTATTTACTATCTGAGAATTTATTACCTGCCACCGTTTTTTCAACTATTTTGAAACATTATAATCGTCGAACAAAAAAATTTGTCACATTTGTCGAACTGCAAAAACATGTCTTGTTACGAATGAATTATTAAATTACATCAAACTTTATAATGTGTTACAAATAAACTGCTGTTCAATTTTCCAAAGTATCGATCCAAATAAAACTAAGGAGTATTATTGATGAGATAAAGAGCCGTTGAGGCGATAAGAAATCAAAGAACGTTCACCTGAACGAATAACAAGTCAAGGAATGGTTGGGATTAGGCTAAGAGAAAACGTCAGATTTCCAGAAAAAAATTATATTTTGAACGCATGCTCTTAGGCAGCCTTCTTCAACTAAACTATAAATATACATAATTAAAAACGAGAATCACAACAGTAAGCAAAAACTTTTCACCGTGACGATACATTAAAAAAAACAATTTTTTAAAGTGAATAATAAGTAAATAAAGGTTTTTTGTTTTTTACGAAACAAATTAATCAGTAATTACAAAACTTAGTTGAGAGAAAGGAAAAAAATTAAGAGAGGACCAAAGTAAAAAAAATGAGAGTGAAACATCTTAACATCTGCACAATGGCACAGAAACACTTAAGAACAAAAACAGTCCTTCAGATATGCGTTACCAGAATCAAATCTATGCCACAATATAATTAAAAGACAGGTACTATCCGTATACACTAGTTGATAATTTATCCTTGCTATTACAAAGAATAACCAGAACATGAGACACTAATTTTACAAAAACGTGTACAATATTAATCCCAAGCTTGGCCTCATTGGGTTAACTCAAAAGAATAGCCACCATTTCTCAATGATAACGACTACCACATTTTAGAGCACCATTAAATCATTTCTTATTTTTATATAAAGTAGTTTTATATTTTTTTAGAGAAGGTAGGGTTATATTTTTATTCAAATAGTGCAGAAAAGTATAAACGTTTCTCTACAAGAATTCTAACATACTAAGCTAGGCTGTGAAATACTTCCCATGTCTTCTAATGAAATAAATAACAAGAAATCTTCAGATTTTACTCTGACAAAGGAATAGCATCAGTGCCTTTTATCAATGCGCCCAGCCTGCAGGTGGAGCGAAAGCTCTGCGCTTTAGCCCGGACATAGGAGTACATGTTTGGTGGAGACCGTCGACACTTGTCTGGAATGGAGTATCGTGGGCGGGCGCTTTCGACATGAGCACGTATTCAGGCAGCAGCACCTCAAAAGTAGGTTGAGAATATTCCGCCCACAGTACTTCAGCAAATACAAGCGACGATGGTCCCCACCAAAGGTACTACAAGAGTACATCATTCAAGTTAGGGGCTCTCCTCGTCTGCACATATGGGCATCCTTTCCTGGGGAATGTCGCTTATATTCATATTTTTAGATTACCATTAAATATAATGCTTATTTTTAAAAATTCAAATAAGTCCAAGGTTTTCCTAAGGAAAAAACTATACATCAAAATAAACATTTCATCTAAAACAGCCAACAGCTTGGGACAAGGCATTCAACGTAAAGAGAGAACAAAAACTAACTGGATGTATAAAAGCGGCACCGTATTACATGACAAAGAGGTTATTATAACAAAGAAAAATGCCTTGGAGAACGAAAGAGAGAGATTACGTCAAAGCAAGGTATTTCTAATGGAATTGGTCGTGGGCTCCCGAAGGACAACCACGCAGTTACGACGCCCACCGTACAATTTCCTCAATGAAAACTCTGTGAAAAGAGATTTAACATACTCCCCTGAAAAGGAGCCATTCGCAGAAAAGTGGAGGGTCCTTGGACTTATTTTTTTGGGTGACAAAATAAGTCAAATATAAAAGGCTCAAGATACGTTTCAGAATAAAGCTGTGACAAGTAGGGATTACGTGCTATAATACCATAGATGTAATGTTGGAATTTCTTTACAATTTAATTAAACATAAAATACCCTAATGGATTTCGTTGTTAATGGGACCCAATTATGTGAGTCAACAATTTATACTCCACACCATTATAGAGGATGCAATATATGATATATATATATATATATATATATATATATATATATATATATATACGGTATATCGACATTTAGGCCATTAGCGCCGGGCTGTCTATAGGTTGCCACCCTTTCCAAACATCCATGGTGGAGGAGGACATTTTTTCAACGGTTGCTGATATAAAAAAACTCAACCTGCTTTAGGTGAGACTATAGAACCCTTATCTCCGGGATGAGAATCCAAGGCAACGAGACCTCCGAGATATATTTCATTTTATTAGCATAAATATGCTTTAGCGATGACTAAACTGGAAAAAAACGTTACAAGAAAGTGGCCGCTGGCGTTCGCGCATGCGCGGTGGCCATGTCCGAAAACATAGGTTACATAGGTTTGTCGGGTGGACCTAAAGCATATTTTTATCTAATTTTTTGTATTATTTATCAGCCCTATTCTGGCTAGAAAAGGATGGTAACCTGCAGACAACCTGATCTAGAGCCTGCTTACAACATTATTCACCCAACCTGTAAGCAATGTTCCTATCCTCCAATACTAGAAGAAACATCTAGCATTGATGCTATAATCCTACCTATGAGTCATAAAATGAATGACGACCGAGAAGCGCAGAGACGCGTGAGCATTCAGGGTCGTGTGAGATTGACAGTACTGATTAGACTGTGAATAATAAGCCAGAATAAATATGAATGGGATAAGAATGCAAGGCAGTGACCTCCTAGATCGTTATCTTCAGGAATTTCTAAGCTACGCTATCATGCTTTTATTATTGCTATTATCACTAGGTGAACAAAATCTGAGTTTGGAAACCCCAGCATTTTAAATCGCGATTAAAAAACAATTTATTAGTAATTTAATCTGGGGCATCTAGACCTCCTTTTGGAGTCATTTTGCTTATTATTTTCACAACTCATGTTCACAACTGGTTAGGGGTCACAAATAACGGCCCGTACACACATCAACAAAATTAACGGGTAACAAAATTTTTCCTTCAAACATATCTCTCTTGGACCAAAATGTAAACAGGGTTCTGTAGGAATATAACGAAAATAGAGCACATCACTAATACTAATATCAGTCTGGAGCGTTAGAACTGAAAGTATAAGAAGTTTTGTGGCGAAAGAACGAAAACTGTTGCCGCTATCTAGCTAGCAGCCTCTCATATATATATACAAATTAAACATTTTATCCAGGGTCTTTTTTGGTATCAAGTAGATAGAATGAAGATTTGAAGTCATTTTCTAAAAATTATTTTATGATTGCAACCGCAATAGCTACATTCTTTCAGGAAGTGCTAAAAAAAATGAGATGGTTGAATTAATTCACATCTGAACAATAAAAGCAACTTTCTTTATAGCAACATTACATGGAGTATTACAACATGAAAATATTAAACTCGGTCTTTTTGTTAGCAATATTTGCCATTTACACCAGGAAAATTCCCTGTCTGACTTCCTCCTAACAACTGACACCTTCTGTAAACCCTATTGGGCTTGATTCCTTTTCTCTATCTTCAACGTACCTAATCTAATAGGCTGAACAGGCTACAGTACCCGGCAGAAGAGATAAGCTAGTAGAAATCTCTTAGTTTAAAAACTAGATGAAAAACTATAAATGTTCCTAACACATCAAAACGGCAAAAGCAGAAGAGTATTATTGAAGAAATGCGCGAGGATACTTTCACAAGTAGGTGCAGGTGTTGGACGCGCCCATCAGGCCCATTTAGGCAACTACTAGGGGAGTTTCTCTCCAAAAAAAACTCGTTCTCTCTTTAAACAGCCTGTCACAAGCAAAACACACCTATTTCCCATTAACTTTCCATAAATATAGTCATATACCAGTTGTTTTGGTCGATAATGTCAGTAGCCTATAGAGAATAAATTCTTGCTGAAAAAATCTCATAAGTATCTTCTCAAAGGAACGAGTTTTATTCGTAAATAGGATTTTAAAAATAGGCATTTGATAGCGTTTCGATTAGTCGGAGAGCTGGTAAAGCACTTTTCATGAAGAGTTTTATGCACCTTGAAATTTTGCTATATGTACCTCTTGGGTAGATAAGAAGGTAAAAGACTTATCGTGGAACACCAGATACTGACTGCGCTTAGGGGAAAGGTGCAAACAATATTGCCCAAAAATAGTGTTTTATTCAGAAGCCAACTATCAAGGCAATTTTACTATGAATAATAAATAAGGCAGACACTTTTAAGGGGGTTCAAATGTAAATAAATGTTTACATGTTATCCACCTGAAGTGTCCGCCTTATTTATTATTCGTTGTAAAATTGTCCTAATTTTACATTAAAGGTAGTTGGCTTCTGAATAAAACTCTATTTTGGGCAATATGTTTTTGCATATTTCCCCAATACGCTGTACCTGGTGTTCCCCGGTAAGTCTAGCCAACACATATACCTTCTTATCTACCCATTAGATACATAATAGCAAAATTTGAAGGCGCATAAAACACTTCATGAAACGTGTGGTTACCAGCTCTTGGACTAGAATGGCTGAATACTGTAGGAGTTCATAAGTTCCAGTATCCTGAGTTAATAATTAACAATTTTACAGCCCGAAACTCCTACCCTGCTTTGCCACCTGCTGACAAATTATTGTCAGAGAAAATCTGCTTCAGTAGCTAGCAATAATCCTAAAAACCCGTCAAGCAGGAGTTGCATTACAAAGAAAATTCCTCAAAAATGTGGTCCGCTGCATTTCTGAATAAGTAGCTTAAAGTAAACTCTATAAATTCACAATAAAATTGATAGCTTTGGTATTTTAATGGACCATTTTCGATCTTTCCCGCCAATGAGGAACATGTGTTCCGTTCTACATTTTTTCAACCATTGAGTTAGAAGATAGTGGAGGGAGTGTTATTAATCTTCCAATGCTAAAAAAGTGTAGGTCTGAAATTGGCCATGCCAGTGTGACAAAAGTACAACTAGTGACGCGCGAAAATTTAATAGGAATATGATCGTAAACAAACAATGAATTTAAACGATTATATAATATATATAATATGATATATATTATATATCATATTCTTGTTGATTTATATTTATACATATATCAGTCCAGGCAACGAATGCTTGAAAACAGCTATAGGTGGAAATTTTTGGAACACAATTTTTGACTTCGTAACTTTGTTTGGGCTGGATAGGAGGTGAACATATCAAAAGTCCTCACCCGTTGCCTTTGAGCCGGGGGGAGGGGGGGTTTAGAAGGTCCCATTTTTCGGGTTTTCACTTATATCTCGGAAACCCTGCGTCCTAGCGACATGACTATTCTATAACAAATGAAAGCTTATTAAATGTCCTACAAGTTCTAGTCAATGAAGTTTTTCGAGATATCTTTAGTTTTCAAAATATCCGCTCTTGAAAGTCTGTCATTTTGGGGAAAAGCACACTTTTTTCTATTCTCGACCGGATATCTCTTAAACGATGGACCCAAAAAATAAATGTTGGTTATGGGGTTGTAGAGCATTCAATTCGCTCCAATAATATATATAACTTTACTATTTTATGTATTTTCCTTCAACTGTGAAAACAGTTTTAGTGTTCATCGTGATATCTTGCAACAACTGTCGACCAATGAACCGTTCAATTTCTCACCATTTCCAGTCATTGTATTGTCCAAAATATACTCCATTATGTAAATATAGGTAGTACTAGAAGTATAAATAGTACGAAATATATAATTTTGGGCCTCTGACCCCCACACTCAATTATATAACATCTTGGCCATTATATTGGCAATGGTTTTGTTAAGACCATGTGAGTGCGTATATAACGTTTGAAAGAAAATATATAAAATAGTATTGTAATATATATTATTGAAGCTAATGGAATGCTCTACAACCCCATAACCGACATTTATTTTTTGGGTGCATCGTTGAAGAGATATCCGGTCGAGAATAGAAAAACGTGTGTTCTTTCCCAAAATGACAGACTTTCAAGTGCGGATATTTTGATAACTAAAGATATCTCGAAAAACTTCATTGAATAGAACTTGTAGGAAATTTAATAAGCTTTCATTTGTTATAGAATGGTCATGTCGCTAGAACGCAGGGTTTCCGATAAGTGAAAACCCGAAAAATGGGACGTTCTAAACCCCCCCTCCCCCCCGGCTCAAAGGCAACGGGTGAGGACTTTTGATATGTTGACCACCTAACTAGCCGAAACAAAGTTATGAAGTTAAAAATTGTGTTCCAAACATTTCCACCTATAACTCTCAGTTTCCTGGGCTGTTAGTCGCTACATTTCAGATTTCACGATGAACACTGAAATTATTTTTACGTTTGAAGGAAAATACATAAAATAGCAAAGTAATATATATTATTGAAGGGAATGCAATACTCTACAACCCTATAACCGTTATTTATTATTTTGGTACATCGTTGAAGGGTTATCCGGTCAAAACGGGGGAAAAATATGCGGCAAAAGTGTTTTTCCCCAAAATGACAGACATTCAAGAGCGGATATTTCGAAAACTAAAGATATCTCGAAAAACTTTATTGAATAGAACTTGCAGAAAATTTAATCAGCTTTCATTTGTTATAGAACAGTCATGTCGCTAGGACGCAGGGTTTTCGAGATATAAGTGAAAACCCGAAAAATGGGACCTTCTAAACCCCCCTCCCCCCGGCTTAAAGGCTAGGGGCGAGGACTTTTGATATGTTCACCTCCTATCCAGCCCAAACAAAGTTACGAAGTCAAAAATTGTGTTCCAAAAATTTCCATCTATAACTGTTCGTTGCCTGGACTGTATATAAATGTCAATTTTTTACGAATACGACACATAAATTTGTTTAATTTCATTGTTTGTTTACAATAATATTAAAAAATTCACCTTTTCGCGCGCTTTTTGTCACACTGGCATGGCCGATTTTAGGCTTCAACTTTTTTCGTTTAGACTCCCTCGCCTCCCTTCTAAGTCAATGTTACCAACCGACTTTCTTTGGAAGGAAGAACAAATTACGGCCAAATTAATAATTTGGTTCTTGAGCAAATCTCCTCTCCTAATGGATCCATTTAGTTTCTTCTTAAAACACAACTTTCTCTGTAGATACTTATGATGTCTACTGAGTTTCTTTGGAATACGACAAAAATTGGGGCTGGTATGGGCTATATTAGTAATTTGGATCCTGTGTATAATCATCCTCCGGAAGGCCCTATTTTGCCGGTTAACGTACTCGTTCGATCGTTTACTACGGGGATGAAATCATCAAGTTTCGTGGCAAAAAAACAAAAACTATGGCCGGGTTCGTTTTCGGTTGTCTTATAGGGAGGATCGATTATGATTTGAAGAAATGTTTTAAAACTTCCTTCATGAGAGCAACCTCAATAGCTGCATTTCTTCGGAAATTTCTAAAAAACAGACAAACATTCAAGTGCAAAACACATGAGAGGTACTGGCTATCTGATGAAGTACAAGTTTTTGGAGCTTTTAATGAGATATGATTATCTCAATTAGCAGGTAGAGATAATATTATGGCAGTTGAAATGCATAAGTACACGGAGAAACTATTCAAAGGAGGGGATAATGTAAGATGTATGCTAATAGTATAGATATGGCCGGACGTGTTCGGTTTTAGGTAGGGATAATGAGGCGTATCTAAACATCACTAGCAAGAGCAAGGGTTGGGTCCATGGCAGGTCATCGTCACTGGCAAACATACCACCGGAATCTAACATTGAGCATTGCAAGTACACATTGGACATGCATTGTAATCCATTCTAATGCGGACGTACAGGAAGATTTTATCATCACAGGCTTTGCAAATTTATATAAGGGCAACGAAATATATAAGTTCTCCCTAATCAATTATATTTTTTTGTTAATGTCAACTAATACCATTATTTTTTGGAATTTTCACTTAAAAAAAAACACAGACTTTTTAGACAGGTTATCTAAAGGTTGCTGCCCTTTTCAGATATTTTATGTTCAATACCCGCACCTCCAATTTAATCAACAAAAAGAAGACATTTTGAATAATTGATGAGTAGTGATATTGGTATATTGCTACGCGATAGATTATTCTGCATCATGGCATTATTCAAATTAAATAATGATTTGATGCAATCAGAAAAAACATCGAATTTTTAAAAGAAAATATCTACTTCATTAGAAAAGACTATGTCGTAGTAGTCACGTAATGAATCAACACTAGTCGATAATACGGGTATTTCCTATTTTTTTTTCGGAAAAATAAATCTGCTTATTTTAGATTAGATATGCGGATATTATACGAAAAAGACCCAAACGTTCTCCCTTTAAAAATTTAAATTTAATTATTTATGTAATTTCAGTTTAAGGTAAATGCCCACTTCCCCTGGTCTGATTTTGTTTCTATTAAGAGTAAATCTTTCTCATTTTTATTATTTCTTCTTAAGCGATTTTGATATGATAAAACAATAAAGTTAGCATTTAAATTTTTAAAGCAAAAAAAAAACTCCTAGATAATTGCCCAATTTTTTAAAATAAGGACTTTCTAATTCATTGTCATATTCAAATATTACATTCGGTTTTCGTTGTTTTAGCTAGATTCATTTTCTGAGCCTCATGTCGAGATCGATAAAGATTTGAAGAAATGTTTAAAATATTCTTTCATGAATGCAAACTCAATAGTTAACATACACCTGAAATTAAAGAAATTCGTTTGCAAAATGAACAAAATAGCTGAATTGATCGGCTCAATCGTGTATCTACTGGAGTATTAAATTTTGTTTTCAGGTATGGTAAAGTTCCCAATCATGCATAATTTCCTTCAGGTTCATGGAGATGAACGTTCGGAGAGAAATTGGAGCTTTGGAGCAAGAAGAAAGTGCACCGTCCTCATTATTCTTGTTACATATGTTCACCTGCCGGAACATACAAAGATATTAATGTATTAATCACTTAAAACGGTAGCCCACACTTGGCTAGTTTCGCTTCATTATAGGCCAGACATTTACCACTCCACTGTTTCCTTTATAGGCAAGCAATCTTAGAAGAGAGATTAACTAACGTTCTATCATTCATGTGCATTCTTTATAGCATAAATCAATCTAATTGGTTTGCATTCTTCAAACAGAAAAAGCACGATTTTTATTTTAATATTTATCTATGTGTGATTTAAATAAGATAGTATGGTCAATACTGAAGTCAGGCCCTCTGATAATCCTCCAATATACCCATTAATAGCTAGGCGGTAGATCTCCCCGTGGCCTAATGGCAAACGCCAAATATTCTCATGAGAGAGATAGGGGTTCGAGACCCTCCGGCAGCAGGAATTTTTATCATCTCAAACCCCGTTGGAAAGGTTCCTTCCTGCCGCACCAAGGAAGTCGGCGCTAATGGCCGCCTTAAAAAAAGAAAGAAAAGAAATAGCTGGGCGGCCACAACAGCGTCTGAAATCCCAAGGTCGAAAGGAACGTGAACATGATCGATCAAGAGTGCAAATGAATCGACAGGAACCACTGATATCTCAATTCATATTCCATTCCAGTATCGATGTGAAATTGAATAGTTGAACATATTCTAGCTTGTATCAAACTGCTGATGTAGTTACAGTTTGGCTGTATAAACAGAGAATCCAGAAATAGCGAAACATTAATGTTCGATAATGAAACTTCCCACCGACACTGTTTGAATGGTAATGTTAGATTAAAAGCACCACTTGTTTGTTTCATCTATATCACAATCGGAACAATTTTTCAAATAACAAATTATATTATTCGCTCAAACGATTTTTTTTAACAGATAATAATCATGATAAAATATAACATTCAAGGTCATATCTATCATAAAGGCTTGTCAACGACCTATATTTCCATTAGGTTTCAGGTATTTTTTTTGTAGCAATTAAGTCAAAGAATATATATATAAAAAAAAAAAAAGACTTAAATAAGAACCACAATACACTGAACAGAATAGTTATCACATATAATACAGCATTAGGCTTAGCTCACACGTTTGATCGGCGTACAAAGACATGAAAAAGAAAGACATGTATTCAAAACAATGAAATAGACTTCAACGAACGACTGACGGAAGAAAACATTTTTCCCCGTCAGTGTACGTAGGATATGGAGACGAGAACAATTAAATAACGATGAAGTGCAACAATCGTAAAAATATTTATTCACTCGATCCATCAATATATAAAAATTGATCAATCAGGTTTTTTTTAAAAAAAAATAAGGTCAACTTGTAGTCCAATAGTTTCACTTAGCATTAGAGCATTCAAGAACTTTCGCAAGTTCCAAATTCTAAGTCTGTACGGCCAATTGTAGGTAAATCCTCCATTTCACGGCAAAATGTAGAGCAATTCTAGCAGGTGTAACTCCACCATTGTTTCCCAAATGGCTTAACAAGGGCTGAACGTAGACAAGCGGACATGCTGCCCGTTATTGTTAGATCAGTTGAGGAGTGCAAATGCGGCAAAAAGAATTAACGGGTTAGCGGTTCAGGATATTTAAACCGTGTAATATTATTATCCGGGGCCAACTTAATACAGCTCCACTCCCTCCAGTCGGAGTCCCCTCTTCATCCCAAACCACAAAATATAATTACTACTACGCTAGAAGCCTTGCTGCAGGAGTCCTAAACTCTAGTGTTGAAATGAAAACAATTTTCATTGAGATTCGTATACTTTCATCAACTGAAATAATTACAGACAACAATGAAAGTCATGTTTATGTGACCCCACATTTAGAATTTAGCCAATAGGCCAAGAAGCAATTGTTCTCATAAACGCGATGATTCTCATAAACAGTCTTTATTTATTCAAATCAACAAGACAAATTTAAAAAAAAAAAAACATTAAATAGCAGAATACTTTGTAATGTTTAAATTGTGTACGTCGAAGGAGGTAGGAAACGATAAGAGACGTGCCCAGCATTTTAAGCCTCCAACGACCTCTCACATATCCATCCTCTCGCCAACACAAAGATACGGCACCTCCTCTCGTACTTCTTTTTTATTTTTTTATTTTATGAGCTTTTCGCAACTATAGCGACTTGCTCAGAACAAACATTACACATATATACATACATACACATCTACATGCATATATACATGCATACAATTTGATTATTACATATGTGCATACAAACACATTATTATATATATATACATCAACATCAACAATACATACATCATCATTATTATATATATATATATATATATATATACATATATATATATATATATACATATATATATATATATATATATATATATATATATATATATATATATCCATCAAATTATACAAATATACATTACACTATGTTTATATAGTTTATTCTACTTCTAGACATAGGAGAATACTATTCTACTAATTTCTTTAATCATACAAATAGTAGGATATACGAACAACTTATACAGATTAAGATATAATAGAATAAATACATTAATTAAGATATAATAGAATTAAAAAAAGGGGGGGGGGCTTTGCTAGAATTTAATTTAACTTTGCTAGTTTTGTTTTGTCACAAGATATATATATATATATATATATATATATATATATATATATATATATATATATATATATGTATGTATATACAATCCCGAGCTAGTAGTCAGGCACCAGTAAACTGGGCAAACCGAACCAGGGCCTCCACACACGCCAATACGCCTGTAACGGGCGAACCTAAAGGGCGCTGCCCACCAACCCAACCTGTAGTACCACCATTTTAGGACTAAGTGTACCAAGGCCCAGGAATGGTCACAGACCCGAAGAACGATCTCTTCTACGGTTCCCCTATCCCCAGGTACAAGGGGGAATCCTGATACACCAGAGAGAGGGAGAGGGAGGGATATGTAACCGCATGTAATGTTAACAGTAAAAATATGTCTGTGTATAAATATACATATTGACATATATATTGACCTTTTCTCACAAATACACGATGGTAAACTGCAAGCCATCCATCCCAATATTATACCTACTCATAAACTCCATCTTACTCAATTTAATACAATGATAAACCAGTGTCGGAGTCCGAGCACATCGACCGGAGTTTAATACTGTAGTAATACAATATTTTGTGTTTCTAAACATTAGGGTAAAAAAGGAACCTATAATTTATTTATTTCGTCGGCTTTCTGGTTCTATCCTCTCTCGTCCTATCACAACCAGCGAGAAAAAATGGATATACCTTTCTCAAGCGAAAGAGGGAATAAAATAATTTATTTGTATGATGCTGCCCAAACCTGATGTGTAATTACTCAGCATATTAATCGGTCCGTAGGGAAATTGTTGAATAATAAGTAAATAAAAAAATAAGTAAATATCAAATCATCATCATCTTGTATAAAATCATACGGGCGAGTATGGCTTTGGCAAGTAGTAATGATGCTAAGAAATAGATCAGGAGGATATTAAGAAGATACGTAGAACATAAAATAAGTATTCATCGTGGAATGCGAGAAAGCAAAGGCTTGACAGAAATGTTTTGATAAGAAAAAAAACGAAATTTCCCATTAAAAAAAAAAACAGGTAAAGCACTTCGTTAAAACAATACATAATCCTTTTCAGGGGGAATATTTTAGTTTGAAACAACTTCACACGTGCCTTGGGAAGTATAAACCTTCGGCATTTTAAGCTTAAAGCACTTCTTTCAGTTCTAAAAATATTACAATAAAGAAAGTCTAAGATTGATATTTAAAGGTTGCATTAAAATAGTTTAAACAAACCTAATCTGTTCAGTAAAGCTTAGCGACAGCCTGCCTTAGGATAACCAGTTCTGTCACACTTCAGTAGCTATGGAAGTAGGGTTAGGCCCCTTCTTTCTTCAGCATTTCCCACTTCTTACCAATCATTCAAGTGTAAAAAATATTACGTCAATAAATTATCAGATAAGAAGAGCAAAATAATTCTTTCCCCGAAATAGTAAAATGGGTCACATTAGTACAGTATGGTAGAATTGGTACAAAACTGCTAGGCTATTTTCATTTAACTGATACCAAAGGGTCGATCTTAGCCCAAAGGGTGCGAACAGACAAACACGTACCTATGTCTTTGTCTGTTCACTCTCAGATAAATATATAACCAGTATAGGATTGTTCAAATTTCACAACTCTGAACTATTGTGACCCAATTTTACGGTATTTTTTTTTTTTTTTTTTTTTTTTTAATGGCGCATCTACTTCTAGGTCGTTAGCGCCGACATCCAGGGTGCAGCGAGGAATTTTCCCAGCGAGCCTTGAGATGAGAAAATTCCTGTCGGAGGTGGGAATCGAACCCACCATCTCCCGCTTATGAATCCAGCGCGCTAGCCACTAGACTACAGGAGACCCCTTTACGGTATTGTAGATAAATTATTTCTATGCAAATCTATGATTTCTTGACACTCCGTTTTTCCCTCATTAAATAACTTTGTTTCAATATTTGGCCTAATATTAAAAGTGTTGTTTGCGTAAAGGGTTGTCAGCCTAACCTCTGAAGAGATCTAAGAACCTAAGCTAAGAATAGGAACTCTTGATAGTTCGCTTCCTGAGGTAAAGACGAACTTCATTTATCCCTATCCCCAACTTCGAAAGTAATGTAAAAAACTCATTTTAATGTGAAAAAAAAATTACCCGGAATGAAATCTTCAATAAACTGGTCCTTTTGGACGCTAAAATGGTTCTAAGGTGTCTGACAGGCGAAATATCCTAAGACTAACCCCGAATGGACACTACGTAAACGGGCCATTCCATGTTAATTCAACCAATGAAAGTACTGTTTACAACCTGACCCTCTTAGATTTTTTTGAAATTTTGAATCCTAATAGCTCTAACAACTCCTTGAATGGTAAAATTATTTTAAAAAAATTTATCTGTTTCCGTTTTTTTAGTATTAATTTTCAAAGTATTGAAATATCGCCTTTTTTTGGTCAACTGGAAAATGTTAATTCCTTGATAGATTGAGTTCTATTTTAGCTAGAACAGTCAGCATAGTCTCATTGTTTAGCTTATTAAATGGACTTTAGTTTGATATACAACTTATTATACCAACTTATTACAAATTTTACTTTTCAAAAAATTTTTGAAAACTTGTACGTAACGGTTTTCGAAAAACTGTACTTTTAAAATTCTGAAAAAAATATATTTGAATCTTCAGTCCATTGACTACAAATACTGTTAGTTTCATTATGGGATGGGAACGGGATCATTTTATAACATAATTTTGACTTTATAATTGTCACTGCGTAGTTGGTAAAAATGTGGTGAGTGATGGGTATTTCTATTGTAAATTCAGCAATAAGCATCCCTGATCAAAATTTGATTTTTTTTCAGACAAACTAAAATTAAAGGAGAGATTTGAAAAAAAAAAAAAAAAAAATTACTGGAACCCAGAAATTGCACCCTTTCATTCCTTTAACTAAGAAAAAAGTCCGATTCGCAGGAACTGCATCATCTTAGCGCGGTTCCGTTCTTATCCGAAGTGCGATTAGTAAAGGAATAGTAGCAGCTATCGGGAGTTTTTGATCTTTCGTTAAAAATATAAAATAAAATCTCAAAAAGAAGGAAGCTTAAAGCGTCACATATGGAAACTGACAGTTTTCTAAGCAGATGGGACTCTCCCGTCATCGCGACGCTCACTCTAAGAAAACTCTATTACCAATATGATTCTTATTTTCTCAGCTTTAATGAAATACTCATTCCACCGTTAAATAAACTTAAAAAACAAAAGTGAGGTAAACAGTGACAAAAACCCGTTTAAAATAACAAAGCTAAAACTTTCGTAGTTATAAGCACTTACTTCTCCGACTGATATTGCCCTATCGAAATTTGCTTCAGAATCTTTTTTGTAGAGAATTTAGTAAGCTTTTGAATGGTTATATCGTACTTCCCACGATTTCTTAACTGTTTTGAAGATATTAAGAGGGGGGGGGGGAATGATGCTAATACCTACCGATAGCTGCTATATTCCTTCACTAATCGCACTCGAGATAAGAACGGAACCGCGCTAAGATGATCCAGGTTCCTGCGGGTTGGATTTTTTTTTCAGAAAAATTAATGTATTATGCTTATATTATAATATAAATATTATATTTGTAAGAAGAGCAAGTCACTTTAATTGCGGTGTAAAATATTGTCGCTAGCTAAATCTAAGTATTATATAAGCTCATAAGGAAAAAATTGTGCTAATGGCTCAGATTTCGATGCTCCATAAAAGAAATAAAAAAAAAAAAATTAGGACAATATACGAAGATTCCGAACTATTTCATGTCTGTTAATAAAATATTTTATTCTAATCCCAATAACGCTACACTTATACACAAATAATTTTTTTTTAGGTATCTATTTAATACGAATAAAATAAGGTTATAATGAGCGATCCGCTGTGGCATACACCAAGTACTACCACCGTGTGGAGTGCAACTAGTATAGACCGGTACGTCAGTACCACTGTGGTATGTAAAGAGCGGCTGTTCTGATACACGCAAAAATTAGAAATCCTACATTCCTAAAGTTGTTTGGAGGCTTATCTTTATGACTCTAGAAAGGGACTTACAGATGACGAGGGTACACTGGGAGGTACCTGGGGACAGGGGAAATGCCCCCACCCTAAGCCTCCTAGCTCCTCACCTTCGAATTCCTATGATTTTGTTCAATGAATTTAAATTAAAAAAAAATTAATAAATAGAAAAAACTGCTGAAAATAGGGAATACCAAAAACAATTCTAAAGAACGAAATCAACACCAGTACAGTAATCTAGATATTCATTGGGCAACTTCGAATTCCAAGATGCCGTTGAAACAAAATATTGTTTCTATTTATACGTATCCTGTTTTATTGACTAATACATTTGACTACTATAAGCAATCACAAAAATAACGAGCAGTGAAAAACACTGTAGGAAACACACAAAAAGATTCATTCAAATAAACGAAATTACCTATGTTTTAAGCACTTATTTCTCCAAATATGACCATCCCATCGCAAATGTCTTCAAAACATTTTTTTTTTAGAATTTAGTAACCTTTCGAATGGTAATATTTTGCTTGCCAAGATTCCGAACCGTTTACGTGATCTTAATGAAAATATACGAAGTTCCCAAAACTTTTCATGACTAAAAATGAAATATTTTATTTTAATCCTTCCTTTACTCCAAACGTAACCAAATTTTCAACATATTAGTTTTGATAAATTTCAAACATGCAGAAAATGTTTCAACTGAATCCCATGATTCTAAGTACCAAAATCAAAGACAAAAAGAACAGTTCGAATAAGCGAAATCAATTACTTTAAAGTTTTAAGCACTTATTTCTCCGATTGACATCGCCTAATCAAAACATTCATCAGAACCTTTTTTGTAGAGCACTTAGTAAGCTTTCTAATGGTATCCTTCCGTTTACCAAGATTCTCAACCTTTTTCGAGATATTACGGAAAGTATACAAAGTTACCAAAACGTTTTATGTCTGTTAATAAAATATTTTATTCTAACCCTTCCTTAACTCCAAACGTAACCAAAAGTTTAACATGTTAGTTTTGATGAAATTCAAACATGCAAAAAATGTTTCAACTGAATCCCATGATTCTAAGTACCCAAACCAAAAACGGTATTCAAAAACTATTTTTCCAATTTTCTCGAAAACGGTTAAAGCTATCGCCTTGAAAATGGGTTCATTCGTTTTCCTAGCCCAAGAAGCCTATAAAACGAGTACTTACAAGCTTATGAAATCAAAAACGTAAGTGTTACGATTTTTTTGCGCGAATTTCGCCCTAAACGCCATCTCCCAGGGGCGGATTCTGCTGGTTAACGAACTTGACCTTTCAAATTGTACGACGGATTTTTGTACCAAATTTCATCACAATCGGACCATTAGGGAAGCCAGAAATGAGCGAACAGACAAATATATATATATATATATATATATATATATATATATATATAAATATATACATATATATATATATATATATATACACACACACACACACACACACATATATACATACATATACATATATATACCTGCCAACCCTCAGTCTTGCACATCTAGTCCTCCTTTACAGAAGCAGACTCAAATATATAAAATAATATGTAATAATTGAGGTAATAATAATATCATCCATGTAATAATAGAGACGTGAACCAT
This sequence comes from Gonocerus acuteangulatus, assembly GCA_946811695.1. Classification (NCBI taxonomy): domain Eukaryota; kingdom Metazoa; phylum Arthropoda; class Insecta; order Hemiptera; family Coreidae; genus Gonocerus; species Gonocerus acuteangulatus. The sequence continues at coordinate 58,653,793 of OX328126.1, forward strand.
ACAATTTAGTTGAATCACCGTTATTTTCGGTCTCTAGGGCGAAATTTTCTAGTCGGCACTTCCGGATTGTTTCATTGTATCAAACCTATGAGCGGGGTTCCTCTCAATGGGAGAGGGAGGAACCGCGCTAAAAAATTAAGACTCAACTTTACTCGAACTTCAATAAAAGTGAAATTGAACTGGAAGGTAACTGATTTAGACATAGATACAGTAGCCTTCAATGAAAAAATATGTGGTAGTTTTATTGCCTGTAATTATGACGACCAGTGGTAGCTGGCATGAGTACTCAACAAAAATGAGGTGATGGATGAAATAAAATTTAATATCCAACATGTCTCAATTATTACAAATTTCCTTTTTCAAAAAATGTTTTGAAAATTTGTACAAAACGGTTTTTGAAAAACTGTACTTTTAAAATTCTGAATATATTTCAATCTTCAGTTCATTGACTACATATGTTGTTAGTTTCATTATGGGAACATTTTACAAAATAATTTTAACTGATTTAGACTCTGAACCAGTAGTCTTCAATGAAAAAAATATGTGGTGGTTTTATAACCTGTGAATATGACAACCAGTGGTAGCTGGCATGTGTACTCAACAAATTACACAGTTACACACAATAGCACAAAAATGGATATGACCGTTTATTAAATGTTGTAAATGGTCTTTTTTTTTTTTTTTTTTTTCCATTGCCATCCCATAATAAAACCAGCATCATTTGTATTCTAAAATTATGTAAAACATTTTTTGAAAAATGAAATTTGTAATAATTGAGACATGTTGGATATTAAATTTTATTTCATCCATCTCCTTATTTTTGTTGAGGCAATACAACTACCACATATTTTTTCATTAAAGGCTACTGTATCTGTGTCTAAATCAGTTACCAGTTCAACTTCACTTTTATTGAAGTTCGAGTAAAGTTGAGTCTTAATTTTTTTCTTAGTTAAAGGAATGAAGCAATTTCTGTGGAGGGGGTGCAATTTCTGGGTTCCGGTATTTTTTTTCAAATCTCCCCTTTAATTTTAGTTCTGTCTGAAAAAAATTCAAATTTTGATCAGGGATGCTTATTGCTGAATTTACAATACAAATATCCATCACTCACCAAATTTTTACCAACTACGCAGTGACAATTATAAAGTCAAAATTATGTTATAAAATGATCCCGTTCCCATCCCATAATGAAACTAACAGTATTTGTAGTCAATGAACTGAAGATTCAAATATATTTTTTTTTCAGAATTTTAAAAGTACAGTTTTTCGAAAAACGTTACGTACAAGTTTTCAATTTTTTTTTTGAAAAGTAAAATTTGTAATAAGTTGGTCTTGTTGTATATCAAATTAAAGTCCATTTAATAAGCTAAACAATGAGACTATGCTGACTGTTCTAGCTAAAATAGAACTCAATCTATCAAGGAATTAACATTTTCCAGTTTATCAAAAAAAGGCGGGTTTTCAATACTTTGAAAACTAATAATAAAAAAACAGAAACAGATAAAAAATTTTAAAAAATTGTTTTTGGTTATTTTTTGTTAGAGTAACCAACCTACCAAATTTTATTAAAATCCAAGAAGGTCGGGTTGTGACCCTTGTTGATTTGACATGGAATGACCCAAACGACTAGACTAACACTTGATTTGCCGCCGTATTTTCCGCCGGGGCTGCTAATAAAAACTTAGAAAATACCTTATTTGTCTTATTTGCCAAATAGTTATAAAAATCATTTTACAGTTGAAAAACATGTTATATAAAAATTTTTAGTAGTAACTTGGGACATTTTTGTGTGTGTGTGTTTTTTGAGTTCCTTAATGTGTAAGGTATTTCGCAAAGACGCATGCGGGAATCTCTTACTCAGTTCTTGGCACTAAAATTTTGATTTAACACTTAGAGATTTCGGGTTTCCAGAAACACAGGAGAAAAATTCCTTTTTTACTTAAATTTTAAGCCACGTCATAAAAACAAAAAATGTTCATTAATCGTTTATTCCTAGTTCAATCTATTCCTAAAGTGAATTTATAACCTGAAGAAAAATAGCAGGAGATCGTTTCGATGTTAGACTTACAGAAATAAATTCCAATTTCTTCAGTAATTGGTTCGTGCAAGTAGTAGATCCCAACCATTTTCTCATTAATCCCAAGAAGGAGCTTTAGATAGGACTCGAACGGCACATCAACAGGGTGGGACCAGATTATATAGAGTCAGGCGATTTGGACATCTAACCAACGATAATGGAAATTCTACACTCTGATTGAAACATTACTTAGCCAAGGCGTCAAAATGAATAAAGTGCACCTATTACTGCCAAGCTATTAATGAGGCGATTTCCCGGACCTGATTTTTTCCGAGATCTCAACAGCTCTGTCTTTCTAGAGGCGGTGCTGGTTTTGAAAGACCAAGATGGGTGCTAGTTGCTCTCAGACATAACAGGTCACGATAAAAGGGTGGCCGTCGGAAGTTCTAGCAAAATAATTCGCTCGGAGATGGGGGGGGACCCCCGGTGTTAGTTTCTTCAAAAAAAAAAAAAAAAAAAAAAAAAAAAAAAAAAAAAAAAAAAAAAAAAAAAAAAAGGACCAAACCTATATCCTTCGAATAAGAATAATATATTATTGAGCAGCAGTGGAACTGAAGCAAGTACAACTATCAAGATGCGTTAACATATAAAGAACATTGACCTTCATGAGCACCATTAAAAAGAGTAGTGCTCTAAAGCAACTCAACCTTGGTGGCTTTAGTAGTAATTGGGCTAGTGTTTAAGCTGGCGAACCATGGTGCAAACAGGCCGGCACGGCATCCTTTCATGTTAGCCGCTGGGTCGGCATCGAATGGTAAATATTGGCTTGGAAACTAATTATTTTACGGGCAGTTAATGTGAGTCCTTAAGGGTTGTTTTAAAACCATTTTCATTCAGATTTATATTCATTCAAGAAAATTCTGACTAAAAGGTTAATAATATTTAAAAAAAAAAAAAAAAAAAAAAAAAAAAAAAAAAAAAAAAAAAAAAAAAAAAAAGGAACAACAATTCATCGAAAAGCGGAGAATCGCCGCCTATTTTATCCAAGTAGATTCTTAATCCTTGCATTATTGACAACAAAGAGAACCAAGTAAATATTATAAACATCACCTAATCAAAATTAAGATACTCAATACTCTTCCAATAATATCTGACTACCTCCTATCCGTGTCAATCAGCTCATTTGACAAAATGTAGAAACATTGTTAAAACCAATCATTTTTTAAATTTAACGTTACTTTATCAATAACAAATATTTTTGGGAGGGGTTATTAACCACCCTCTTCTAGCCAGGATAGAAGCCCCTTCTTTTTTTCGAAAACAAAGCCACCCTACCTAGGGGGACTCCAGCCCACCAATTCATCTAATAAAACAAACATGTAAGAACACTAGTTTTAGGCTTTTCTGAACCTAATAAATCGTATAATAATAGGCTTCAATGTTTTCACTAAAAGCGTAGTTGTGCTAATAATCCTGGCAGTCGAAACGCCTGAAATTAATAATAAAAGCGTAGGTCCACAGATAATTAAAATTTACTGTCTTATTGTTAATTATAGTTATTTATTATTATTGTTGATTATATTTATTTATTAATATTTTAAGGTGTGTCAATCACCCATTTTTGATTATAATAATTATTATTGTAGATTATAAGTATTGCTTACTGTTACTGTAGATTATAATTATTAATATTGTAGATTATAATATTTGATTATTATAATTATTGATGATTATAATTGAGCCAACAATTCATTAAAAATATAAAAGAACAAAAGTATTCATATTTACTGTTTATTTATATAAGTTATTTAAAGCAATTTTGGGGGGAATACGGACTATATTATCCACCTGGCTGAGGAATGAGCTTAGCAATACATCAAAATGTACTGCTTGAAAGACTTTTATTTTTAAATGGCACAAACACACGTCGAATATTTAATCGATGCATAACTAAGTCAATTAATAAAGATATAAACTAATTCTAAGAAGTTTTAAAACAGGTGTTGAGTGGGTTTCAATTTCATTTCCAGTGCTGATGTCATTGCATCATGGAGAAGGGCGGGCAACCTACGCACAATCCAATCCCATACACAGCTAGGCCAATCCATTGCCACATACCACACACTCGGGCACTCTATAATATTTCATTCATACAGATGTTTATTTAAACAAGTAAGGACCGCCGGAATGTTATGCCGGAACAGACATGGTCGTATATAAGGGGGGGGGGGCTGCAGCTCCCCGAAATTTTGAGTTGATCGGTATAAATTTCATAAAATCCTTAAAAATAAATTAAATAAGATAAATAAGAAAAGAAGTGTTTTAGTTGGCTAAAACTCTTCCAAGATCTAAATTGTTAGTACTCCATACACCGGAAATGTTCTCAGCCCCCCCCCCCGAAATTTTCCCAGCCCCCTCCGAAATTATTTTCTATATACGCCCATGGGAACAGATGTCTTACACTAGGGTTCAACCTCATAGCAGAACTACGGGCGAAAGTGCGACAGACACTCCATGGACACCAGTGTGTCGAAGACTGGATGTGTCCAGTGCTGGAGTCCAGTGATGGAGTAACGACACAGTGACGACAGGTGCTGCAGAAAGCCTGACCGACCGGTTGTTTTTTAAATTGTGGCTGCAGAAAAAGTCAATAAAATTATTGTTAATTATATTACAAGCACTTATTTATTTCCGATTATTCTTCAAGATTATCTCAATCACGGTTCATATTACACGCAACTTGAATCGCATGGGGCTGCAGAAAATTTTTGGGTTTTTTAAACTCCGTTGCAGAAAGATTAAAAAGGTTCTGCTTTGATGGGGTTCAATATAAATAAATAAAGCCTTTATTGCATGAAGAGGAACAATACAAAAAAAAAAAAAAAAAATCAATATAAAAGCACTATAATAAACATCTTAACTCTCCGTGCCAAAGGGTCTTGGGTTCGATTCCCACTAGGGGTGGTGGCTTTTCTTTAGAAAAAAGAAAAGGCATCAGCCCTACCCTGGCTAGAAAAGGGTGGTAACCTGTAGATAGCCCGTCCTAAAATTGGTAGTTAATAATAAATGGACGTTAAAATTTAATAATAATAAATAAACATGACAACAATTTTATTTTCCTAAGAACGAAATCGACAAATTCACTATAAAATGATTTCTACTATTTAGTAAACCTCGATTTCCAGCAGTAACTGGGAGTAGTAGTGGGTTTAGAATATTGTAATAAATAGAAATATTTTGAACACGAGGGCGTAGAAAATCTGTTTTCTAACATCTGGCTTCAATTCTTGTGGAAAATTCACTTTTTCACAAAAGTTGGGGTAATGCCGATTTGATGGTATATCTTCCATGGATTTATTCAAATGGAATTTCCTTAATAACGACACAGGAATCTGTATAGTCCACGAAAAAAACCTGTTTAGGCAATATAGTCACAACCTACATAAATGGGGCTGAGGTTTCAAGTAGTCCAAAGTCGAAATAGCAGAAATGTCTGGAAATTCATATCAATAAATTATAAATTTAAAAAGGTATTTTATTAAAGTCCTTTTCATAACATTTTTTTTTTTTTTTTTTTTTTTTTTTTTTTATTTCATATATTTATACAGATTTGAAAACAGCTTTAATTTGTTATTCCCCTCCATACTGACATAGTTAATTCGCATCCATGTTTCAGCTATTAAACAGATTGCAACCTAATCTCGCATTCTTCAGTAAATCATGTAATAAGTGGGTAAGACTAAATCCCTCCGAAAGCCGACTTGAGTATTACATTCAATGAAGCTAACCTAGTTATTATCTTACCATCAGAATCCCTACCGAGATAACTGATCCTCAGATCTTGCGGTCCTACGGGCGCCGCAACGAGGATTTTAGATTTTATAAACGTACCGAAGATTCTTCGAACTAATGTTTTAATAAGTATAAGCATAAATATCGTCGGTACGTATAGTAAAATAGCGAATCCGTAATGACTTTTCCAGGCGGAGAAAAATCAGTTCATTGCCTTTTTGTGAAATTTAGTAAACTGGCTTCGTGATTTTTCGAACATTTACCGCCTCTACGCACCTTTCAATAGTATAGTAGAGAATGTTATAACTTGAAAATCATCTAATCTCCTCATTCACAAATTTATGTAGATCGAAATTTTACAATTTCATGAATATAAAATAAAAATAAATTATTTCTTTGCCTAGAAAGATGTAAAGCTTGTAACGTAAATATTTGAGAGCTTGTAGAAAATGTAAATGCAGCCAATGAAATCGATTCTTCACTAACCTAATTTTTGGTTTGGGTACTTAGAATCATTGGATTCAGTTGAAATATTTTCCACATCTTTGAAATTGATCTAAACTAAGATTAAAGATTTAAATTTGGCGTTAATGACCCCTACGGTTGACACGCCTTAAATTCAACCAAAAAAGATTTAAATAAAATAAACCAGACAATTAAAATAAAATAAATGAGATTAAATATTTAAAATTTGGCTACGTTTGAAGTTAAGGAAGTATTAGAGAAAAAAAAAACGATTTTAATTACAGACGTGAAATGTTTTTGGCCGTTCTTATATTTTTTCAAGTATAGGTTAGGAAATTATTACCATTTGAAAGCCTACTAAATTCTCTAAAGAAAAACGTGTGAAGCAATTTTTGATTGGGCTATGTCAATCAGAAAAATAAGTGCTAAAAACTTCGAAAGCGTTGTTTGTTCTTTGTTGCGTTTGTTCAACTAACTTTTTAATTGGCCGTCTAAAAGGAATCAGCCCAATCATAACTAGAAAAGAGTGATAACCTGTAGATAACCCGTCCTAAAAATCTATGCCAATAATAAATTAACGTCACAATTTAAAGAAATTTCATGTTGTAGATTTTTTAAATTACATTTAACTGAAAAATTAGTATTTTAGTAAACAAGGTAAGAATATGAAAACATTATTTGTAATGTTTCACGAAAGATCAAAGCAAACTTATAACTTTCTATTTATTTAGAAATGTCACTAGGGATTGGTACGAAACACGCTAAGATGACGCAGTTCCTAGGAGTCGGACGTTTTTCACCCCCTTCAGTGTTGTCATCTACTTACGATACACCCTCTATTATGCTTATCATTCGAACGATTAGGATAAAACTCATAATTTTCGCTTTCAATGGCAAACAAACACTTCCGAATCAACGTTGTCACCGACTCAGGTGACCTAATGAAATTTAGGCTGAAATATTTTTGAAGAAAACTAATAAGGCTTTTCAATTATCAAGTTCGACCCGCAAATACGGGACATTCTGTTTATATATTTGTTTGTTTTCGTGATTTATGAAATATCGAATTTCCCCGTCAGCACTTGCGGATAGCGAATTGGGGTCGACGACATGAGCGGGGTTTCACCCCCCAAAGAAATGTATAAAACACGGTAAAAAGTAAAAGTTCGAAAATGCCCGATGACCTAGATATAAAACAAATTAAATACTTAACCTTGACGGGGGAAATGAGGGTGGGGCCCCTGGCACTACTAGAAAGCTGTACCTGTAGGACTCCTGCCTTCTGGAGAAAGTGCCAATTAGAAGGGATAGCTATCTTCTCAGGCTCCAAACCGCACATACACCTGTACTCAGCAATTTTACATGACACTTAGCTACTCTCAGTGAATCTTCGCGACGTCTTGTTAGGCTTTTAGAAGCAAAGTGTGCAGAAGTTGAATGAGCAATTACTTCAAAAATATATTATTCATTTAGAGGGAAGAAATGTAATGCTTACAATCCTGTAATAGGCCACAAGAGCCCAGACCAGTAGGTACTGTAGAGGTATTTGATTCTTGACCATACGCACACTAGGAAGATAGTGTGACCAGTACTATGCTATAACCTGATTTGCTCATACACAGGTACCATTAATAGGTTAATTAAAGGCTAACTGGACCTAATCTGGTACCCCAAATCCAACCCACAATCAGCGACACTAGAAGATAAAATCTTTAATGCACACCCGAGTTTTTGAACTCAGGTCCTCCAGCATATTAGTCGAGCGATCTACAAGTGAGCTAACCTCGCCGTTAATTTAAAGATAAGGAGGAAATAACAACGAATTAAAATACATCACTTCACTTTCATTTCCAGAAATAGTAACACATATCTAATTACAAGTTTGTGGTTACCTTCAAGAAATATTTCACTGTAATAACAAAAATTGAATCATAACAGACACGAATACACAGGTCTAGGTATCATAAAACAAAGACAAAGCAGATATGTCTTTAAACCATAAGACTATAAAAGTCACAATAAAGAAATGTCTTTAAACTATATAATAAACTTATATCTTATTCCATTTTTATGAGTTGAGATTGATTTAACAATAGCTTAGGAAGAACAATTCACAAATCTCGTCTCCACATGGTATCTTCTTTTCAAACAGATCAGAAAAATTACAGGGTCACATTAAGGAAGAATCTCGCGTAAGGCAGCACCAGCACTGTTAAATTCTAGCTAGAGCTGAGCAACCTAATTGTGAAAGAAGTCAATTGTAGTAATTTTGAAGCCTAGGATTCAAACTGCCAGTTAATCACATAGACATACATAAAAGGGGAGGCTGAGGGGGCTATAGCACCCCCCCCCCATATACATAAAAATTGGTCATAAAAATTTTAAAAATAAATTGAATAAGCTCACTTAGTTCTGAAAAAATATGTTTTTGGTTATGATAGATTGTTAGTATTTCATACCCACAAATGCTCTCAGCCCCTCCCCAGAAATTATTTTCTTTATACGCCCATGGGTAATCAACTTTTGAAACAATAATGAGGCTTAAAATCAATGCATCGCCTCCTACCTACTCTGTCATAAACAGGACTATCTGAACCAGTTTCATTTCAATCGGAAAATAACAAATAAAAAAATTAAAAATGAAATCAAATCCAAAATCGGACCCTGTGTTTTTATTTTTAAATGAGACTTATTTATCTCTAAAATGTTTAATTAATTGTTGTTTAATAGTCTTATGAAAGTGGAAATAGGCAAAAAACTACCAAGTTCTAGTCAAAAACATTGAAACAATAAAAAACTGCTATCTTTCTTTCACACCTAAGAATATTTTTAATACTCTTAATTATCACTTGAATTCAAGACTCTCTTAAACTGATTAAGCCAAGACTTCCAGACAAGTGCAATATGAGTTATCTAGTGATATTAATAATAAATATAAACAATATATATATATATGTGTGTGTGTGTTTATTGTTTATACCATTATACCACTAATAAACAACTAATTTGACAATATAAACCTCAGATTGCTCTCAAGAATTCAATGTTAAATTTTAAAAATCCAACACCAATGATTACAAGCAATCCTGTGTAAAAATCTAAACGTCACAAATTAGTTTAGACAACCAAATAAGTAATGTCAAATGGAAATTAGCATTGCAAAAAAATGAATACAAACAACTATAAGAAATTTGTTTTCAAGGAAGAGGGACAAGGAAAAAGTGAATATACTTTCTTACGAACCTAATAGTAAATAAAAACTTTGTGTATATTTCAAGATCAAATATATAGAAATTAAATCCAAATTTGACTAAAAATATTTACTTGGAGCAAATTGAAAAACTTATATTTTATTATGCTGTTCTTCCGTAAATTAGTCGACACCAGTATTGCCACCACAGCAGGGGCTTGATCGGAGGCACAACAAGAGAAAATAATATATTAATGCTACTATTCCATTAGCACTATAGTCAACAATATTAAATCCTTCAACCTAGTCTACAGATTAAAGCAGAATAATAATGTTAAAAAAAGGAGGTTAATTCCACATTTTAATTAAATTAATAAGTGAGTTATATCAATGAGTGTCTAGAAACAAGACTCCTAAAGGTTGAATGTTTTTCAAAAACATGTCTAATGTATTACAATGATAACTATTTCTGTTTGAGAACACTCTAAATTACTTACTGGGCAATGTTGTTCGACAGGATCTGAAGGCTTGTCCTCAAGAAGCCTAGGTGTTGGCGACTGAAGAATAGTAGTTAATCTCAGGACCATCACACAAATTTCTTATCAGAACAACTACACTCTCATTACACTAACACTTTACAAATAACTCGAAAATAAATAAAAAACTATTTCTATATATTACTCATTCGTGATTATTAGAAATACCAATATATAAATTTACTTAAATAAAATGGCACCGAAGAAAAGTCTGAATTATTAATATTCAAAAATCGGCTTATCAGGAAGAAACCAACTGCTGTAAGTTTGGTGGAAGACTGAAGTAAAAGACAGTCCTTCCCACAACATCCCCACTACATCAGCTACCATTGGCCAGTATCAATCAAGGACAACTACCTATAATTCCTTATAATAAATAATGTCACAGAATACTACACACCATTTACTATTATATCAACCTAACAAATATTCGTGTATATAGCATTTTTAATAATAAAATTATAACCTGTTGCCAGGAAATTTCAAAGTAAATTTTGAAGAGAAATCAAATTCAAAGTTGAGGCGAGGAAGAATCATTATCAAGTCAAGAGTATGTTAAACAGTCAACTCCACCATTTGCTGGAGCCAAGGAATGTTACCTTCTCAGAAAAATATTACCCATTGAACAGCCAATTGAATCAACAACTTGTCAGATGAAACAACAAAACCAATACAATCACAGTAAGAGAAAGAGCATCAATTAACAATCAACATTTACAACACTGCAATCAAATAATATATTTCTGAGTAATAATAAATTAAGCCTCCCAAATATAAATCATGCAGCATAACATCAATCAAGTAACCAAAAACAAATTCTCTTACAAATAATGTTTTAAATGGACACTACCCAATAAAAGAATGTGGTAATATAAAAACACTCCATTAAAATTACAAGCAGAGAATAAACCAACTATTCTCAACTATAAGTAGTACTGTTACATTATTTACTCATGTTAGAAAAGAATATTACAAGAACCAAATTTAAAACTTTTGCTCACCACGGATGATTCTATGAAAGTAATTATGAGCTAAGCTAAAAAAGAAGAAAAGGAAAAAAGGAAATATAAAATTTGAAGTTAATAACTGACCTGTCTATTTGCATGAGTTTCAGCTTCTGGTTCTATTGGTTTCTTGCCCTCCCCTCTATCCATTATAGTTTCTTCATCTGAAGACTCTACTTTTTCGTTTGTTTTATGAAAAAGTCGAGAAATAGCGCCCCACATTAACAAATTTCATGTGTTTTCTCATTTCACTAGTTCCACTTAAAACTTTAATAATCACTACTTCTGATATATCTACACAACGATTATACAACGCTAAAAAAATATCACTCGCGATAGCAAAAGCATAAAGTAAATTTGAGATACTAAAGATTCAATTCGCTAAAATATAACTGAAGACGAATCGGGGCAAAACCATTAACCATACAAACTAGAATAATTCACACCTAAGGATGAAATGGAATTGATGTAGCATAATAAAAAATATTTGACCCTGAATAAATCAATCAAACCACAAAATTTCATTTTCGACAAGAATTATGACTACATAACATAGAAACTGTTAAAATCCACATACAATTCCATCACTACCCATGAATCATAATCCGGCATTACTGTCCCAGAGTGCCATGCTTACTGCGAAAAGTTGACGTAACGCTACCTATCGAGCAACTACTAGAACTAAAACTTGATATCAGTTTAACAAAAAAGTTGATGTTTTAAAAATCAATCAGGTTTAGACAAAGAAATGTGTTTATATTTTAAACATTAGAGCGTTTTTTTACATAAAATAAATCATAAACGTTTTATACTTTATTATTTGTGGGTTAGTTAATATGCTTTTCCTAGTATATAGATTAAAAACAATATTAGTAGAAATAATATTCAGGTTTATAATCAGATTTTAAAATTACATTATTTTATATATTTGACATTAGAGAATCATAAAAATGACGATTTGATGAATGTAGATAATATCTGAATTAAAAGAAAATTATTCTCCAATATATTAAACAAACTGAAATATCATTAAACAGATACTAAATTTTTGAAACATTTTTTTAGTTAGATGGATAACTGTTTTATCATTAGCTGAATGCTTAACATAGCAATATTTATTTATTTTGTCATTATTTTCATAAAAATCGATTACTAAAATTGTATGCACAAATCACTTGAACTAGACCTTCAGTCTAAACTAGTGTCTGGAAAATTGATCCATTTGAAATTCCTAACAATAATAAATAAATAATAATAAATCACTTTGCCAACAAACTTTTTTTGAAAGACAGAGCCCACTAGGTCAATTCTGTTGGTTATTATTAACTATTACATATGTACTTGACCTTTTAAGTTATGCATTTAACAGAATTTTGCAACATTGAAAACGTGCGACATACACAGTATTTATTTACAAAACTAATCATAATGTAGTGGAATCTTAAAGCCCCAATAAATAATTAATTATTTTAATTTACCTAAATTGACAAGGGGGTTTTCAAATTACTTCATATATTAAACCAGTAACAAATCAAATATTTGTTCTCTCAAGACGAGAATAAGCTTTTAAGCCTAAATTTGCCCTACCTGCAAAAGGTTCTCGGTGGTCTAGGCTGTAATTTTATATTACTTTAAGAGCTCCTGAAGAGGTGTCATAGGAACATGAAACATGTAGAGCATAATAAAGAAATAGTGTAGAAAGTGAGTGTTTTAGTTTGAAATTGACCTTCTGCCACATAAAAATATGTTTTTAAGAATAGGAAGCATTCCCAGGACCCTCAATGTGGTTAGAATAACACGCTCCAGTAGATAATCTTGGTACTAGTTCGGCTAGTCAGCTAGGGAGTTTTGGTAGTTAGGGCCCTCAAAAAACAACTTGTTCCCCAAAGAATTATTATTAGTCTGAATACTAAATCATCATATGTATTTTAAGAAAGGAGTACCATGGTCTGACCTTCTGATTTCCCTCCTTGCAGATAACCAATGAAGGCTCATGGATGATCTACTACATCATGAGCTTCTAGTACATCATGGACTAGAAGATCATTAATTAAAAATGTAAATCAATGGCTACCGATCGAATGCAAATCACTGAAGACCAGACCACATAGGCGTATATTAGGGGATGGGGTTGAGGGGGCTGCAGCCCTCCCAAAATTTATATATATATATATATATATATATATATGTGTGTGTGTGTATAGATCCTAAGTTGAAAACTAAGATATTCCATGTATTACTTTGTATTTTATATTACATTATTGTTGTGTAAATGTTTCGGCTATAAGCCATTTTCAATCCAATTTTGCAGTATTTTCTTATATATAAGTTATAATCTTCAGATGATGTGCTTGTAAATTTGATATTATTTAGTTTGAGGAGGAAATTTAATTTTTTTAAATTGTATGGTTCGCGTCTCTATTATTACCTCAATTATTACATATTATTTTATATATTTGAGTCTGCTTCTGTAAAGGATTAGATGTGCAAGACTGAGGGTTGGCAGGTATATATATGTATATGTATATATATGTGTGTGTGTATATATATATATATATATATATATATATATATATATATATATATATTCTGTCCTCTGGTGTGGTGGGTTTAAAGAAGTCGGGGAGGATCCCAGGATAAATGGCTCATTTAAAATAATATAGACTTTTTTTAATGCAAATTTGTAGAGTAAACAATGAAAAATGTACCAAATGCAATGCTATAACTTGAGGCAAAGAAACATGTTCCAAAATAAGAATATATTTATCAGAAATCTGGGCATTTTTAATCGGTTGGTATTTATGCCCAAAATTGTTAAAATTCTGACAATAGCTACTGTATATATATACATATATATATATATATATATATATATATACATATATATATATATATATATATATATATATATATATATATATATATATATATATATATATTATAAGAGGTTCTACAAAATTTATTTTTACAAAAGAACAATAAAAAAGGATTAAGATTGGTTCAATAATTTTTGAGGAAAATTAAGAGACATTAAACTATCCTGGAGTTGCTGTTAAGTACCCTCAATGCCTGAAGGCTTTATCTGGGTACCTTTGGAATGGCTAAACACCATGCAAAGGCTAGACCCGAGTATCTTCAGTGGAGTCGTTATCTGGTGTCCCTGCCTTTCAGAGTATTATCTGCTCACTATGTGAGCAATAAATTAATAAATGATCTTAGTGTGTCTCCAGATCATCCATGAGTCTTTATTGGTTATCTGCAAGGAGGGAAATCAGAAGGTTTCCCTAGTAGGATACAGTAAACAATCAGAGATCTTGTGGCCTTTTATAGAACTGATTTTTCATAGGTGTTGTATACACTTTGATTTTTGTGTGGTCAGTAGTATTTTGAAGTTGTCTTTCTCACCACTTCTTCCTTAATTCACTAGTAATATGCCTTTTGTCTTTCACTGTGTACTGAATTCCGAAACAATTCTCGAATTCAGTACAAAAAACTCTTTAATTTTTTTCTTTAGTACAAAGATAAAAATGACTATGGCATATTTCGATCTGCCTTATAAGAGAGTTAAAAAAAATTCCACACGGGGCTGCCGAAATGATTAGGTAGAAGACCAAAAGAAGACAACATATTGCAATTGGAACGGGGGAAAAAAGAGCACTATATTGTGTGCCAGAAAAGAAATTATGAAAGGAGCTGAGGTAAATGTGCAAAAAGTATAAAGTTCTCTTGTCCTTATTGGTCTGCTATACGACACTCTAAAAAATTACCATTTTTTTTTTTTTTTTTTTTTTTTTTTTTTTTGTAAATATTTAATTGTAACTAATGTAAATGGGAAATGGAGGTTGGGAAACATTTTTAAAAAAGTTAGTAGACAGAGTGTAAGCAGAGCCAAAATGCAAAAGTAACTCAGATGTAATATTACTCGACTTTGGTCTGTCCGGCAGGGTAGAGAAGCGAAACCTTGACCAGCCACACAGTGTAGAGCACTGCTAGATTCGTCAGTTTTTAAAGGGTTTAGGAATGCAGGGTAAAAAAATACTTAAAAATATTTATATATTAAAGCTTTACAGAATAAAACTACATAAATTGTGATGATTTAAAAATACAAAATTACAAAAATTATTATAATCAAATGGAATTAATTATTGTTTCATTAGATGTGGATAATATGTTTGCTACAACAATAACGAGACAATTTATTAATTCATGGATATTCTTGCATTTTTAACAAGTGTTCTGGCAAGCTATTTGTTATTTTATAACTATTAAAACATATTTTATTATAAAGTCATATTCTTGATATGATTACAATATAATTAATATTTCCAAAAAGTGAGAAATTGGCTTAATTAATTTTATTAACTGGACTTGCACATGGAATCAATTAATTTCAGTTGAACTATCACAGGTATTAATAAGTAACTATAGATGTATAAAAATAGCTTCCATCTATAAACACAAACGTCTTTGTCTTTCACAGCCATTGACCAAACCAGAAAAACTCCTACATAGAATATAATTAATTTAATGATAAAACATCTTTATCTGGAATGAAGGGTTAGAAGAAGAACATGTACTAATACCTGAATTCCGATCCATTCCATAGAGTTATCCAATTTATTCTAGCAAAAGTAAAAATTTAAATATAACATAAATTAAATATTTTCCTGATTCTACTTACAGCCAAAAATGATAAAAAAAAAAAAAAAAAAGAGATAGGAAAGAAGTTTCCCGATAATTAAAAATTAAATAACTTAAATTTCATAGGGGAAAAATCAACAATATAGTGAAATAATGAAACTTTCAATTTAGAAAATACCAATTTTCGTTTCCAAAGGAAAATAATCATTTAAGAAGAGAGTGTAGGAGTCTTTCTGCAGCTGTGCATAATATAAACATTCAAGTACTGATATAAAAAACATTTTTTCCTAGTGGTGCTAAGAAACTTGTGCATCAAATCAGCATAATATCTAGCAAGGCTTGAATTCACAAGGCAATTTATTACTATGAGAAAATGTAAATTCTTTAAAAAATATTCAATAATCTCTTGTAGTCAAGAAGATATAAATTCATTGAAGGCATAAAGATTCAACTATGAGTTTATTTCAATAATTTTTGAAAATAATTAAGTGGTCTTTTATCTTTTTGTTTATGTAAAGTAAAATAGTTATACTAAACAAAAAAATGTACAATACATAAGCGAATTAGAAAGGTTTTTCTTTTTTGAACACAAATAAGCATTAAATTGGTGGCCACAAATCTTTAAAAAAAAAAAAAAAAACTAAAAATCATTAAAGAAGGTGATGCATCAGCTAAAGCTTATTTGAAGAGAATTGTGGCTTTTCTGGATAGTGAAAACAGTTAAAAAACACAATATGATTAAAAATAATAATAATAATAAAGTAAAAAGTAGTTTCTTTCCAAGTATAAATTCTTGACAAGCTCTTAAAGCTGTGCACATTTTACCTCTGAATTAGTACAACAAAGTATAACATAAAAATCTATAATTATTATTCGTTTAAAAAATTCCTTATAAATACTAATGCTAGTTCAATTTCAGCTTCTAAGGTGATTTGATTTGTATAGAGTAATGTAATATTTAATTCATTTTTCAATTATTTTATGCTTAAAATATTACTTTCAAATGGTACTAGTTACATACAGTTAGTTAATTATCTTAAGAAAAATCAAAAATTTAAGAATAAAGATAATATGATTAAAATGAAAATAGTCGACTTCAAGTTTTGTCATGGACGGATGTTATGGCTCACATAAAATTAAAATCACATATTTGTTAATTAGTTAATAAGTATAGCCTCATTTTCCTAAATTAATAAACAGTCTAAGAGTATATGGCACTTTTTACATACAATATTAGTTTAACAAAAATACATATAATGGTCATATGTCGGATCTAAAAGAAGTGACTGTGGATTATGTACAGAATTTGAAAACTAATGGCAACCACAACTTTTAACAACCATATTCTTATATTTTTTTAATATTACATTAGATTCATCCAAGAAATACAACACCGATATCGGAGTGAGCTTTGTTGGAGCACAGCAAGGTTTAGGAACATGCAATGGGTTCATCAAATGTACAAGTGTCTGTACTATAGCATGATTCGTTGCATTCATATGAGCGTTTAGAGGAAAATTACATTCTCCACTACAATAAAAGGCTCCATAACCATCAGGTGCAATAATCCAGTCCTAAATAAAATTTAAAAAAAAATTAATATAAAAAAAGAAAATAATTTCATTATATAATACCTCTACATAAGAATGAAGATAATTTGTTTGTTGTAATAATTGCTTAACCCAATGATTTAATGTCAATAATTGATGACTGTCTTAAAAAAATATTCGGGAACATTTTACAGATCAAGTATTCTTGGGGTTACTTTAACTTGGGTAGGATCAAAGGCTCTCAGTGTCAGAGAGAGAAAGCAGGAGGAGAAACTAGAAATATTCTTTAAAAAAATTGACAAGAATGTTCTATGACAGGTATGGGCAAGCACTGACATCTTGTGGGCCAAACTTTAGTGTGCATGTTAGCGGGCTGTGAAGATGGTTTAAAATAAAATAACATAGGATTTTAAAGTAGTGTTCATAATTTTTAGCAAGAGATATCAGATATGAAATAATACAACAATGTTATTGTAATTCAATTAATTAAAGTAACAAAATGAAATAAAAAAATGGGTACTACATTATAATTAAATCTTGAAATTCTGACAAACTACCAAAGTTAAATAGCGACGCAACATCAATGAGACAATTGGCTTGCTCGCTCGCTTGTTTCCGTAGGAGCAAGCGACAAACCCTATCTCACTTGATCTTCCTCATTTTGAGAGAGTGTAAGTAAGTAGAGTAATATTATTTTTTTTTAATTTGGGTTTTCAAAATGTTTTGCGGGCCGGATCAAATCTTACAGAGGGCCGGTTGTTGCCCACATATTGTAATGATATTTTACATTACAAATTTAAAATTTTGAAAAAATTAACAGAAAATTCTGAAGATAATAAAAAAACTCATTGATATGTTAAATTCATTGGGATAAGCAAATATTATTTGTTATATTTGTCTAGCAGTCTATACTGGTAGCATTGGATACCGGTAGGACGCTCCCGCCATGAAAGTTAGTTCAGTCTGTTCAATGGAAGATACAGTCTCCTACGTGCAAGTCTGCTAAAAGGAGTTCAGTTAAATGGAAGATCTAGTCTCATACGGTAATGCGGTTAAAAAGAAGATACAGTCACATATAGTTGAGTTCAGTTGAAAAGAAGGTCTAGTCTCATACGTGCAGTTCTGTTGAAAAGAAGATACAGTCACATACAGTTTGTTCAGTTTTAATGGAAGATACAGTCTCCTACGTGCAGTTCAGTGGAATGGAAGAGCCAGTCTCATACGTGCAGTTGAGTTAAAATGGAAGATACAGTCACATATAGTTGAGTTCAGTCTGTGGAAACGAAGCTCCAGTCTCATAAGTGCAGTTGAGTTGAAAAGAAGGTACAGTCTCATGCATGCAGTTCAGTTCAAAAGAAGCTACAGTCAGTCCACTAATGGAGATACAGTTTTAAAGAAGATCCGGTCATATGCAGTTAATACGAAGCTGGCTTTATATCAGGTAATGCTTGTTTATCCATATGCCTGGATGTGACTTATCCATGAGTCTTTTGTTTTTTATTATTTAAAATTATCTTTGTTTTACTTTACTGGACTCGAACCCGACCCCTGAGATAAAAGGTTTTTAAAATTAAATAAATAAAATTTTTAATTTTATTATAACAATATGTTAAATGACATCTATCAAACAAGCTTGGAGCTAAAGGACAGTCAGTTTAATCAAGCAGTGTGACAGCACAGACCAGTTCAGTGGATTCTTATGCTTCTATAAATGTAAATCGGTGTATTGAGATTTCACACTTAAGAATAATTTGAGTACAATTATTCTCAAGTTCCTCCATTTTCTGAAGATGAAAATGGATCGTGCCCAATAAAATCTTTGTGGAAGACTAGTCTTTGTTGTTGTGTTTTATTTCATATGTGATTCTTTTTTTTTTTTTTTTTTTTTTTTTTTTTTTTTAACGGCGCATCAACTATTTGGCTATTAGCGCAGATGGCAACATTTTATTCTCACAATTCATTTTATCAGATGAATACTATAACTAAGTAGAGCAGGATTCAATGTATGAATAAACAAATTAAAAATAATTAAAATATCTTAATGAATAACTCACCTGCCACTTCAAATCCTTGAAACTTACGTAGAGAGTTTGTATTTGGCAGCTTTTTTGAGAATGAGTCCAGATAACACTGGAATCTATAAAATAACACTGGTCATGAATACAATATTTATAAAGAACAAATTATTTTCCTACGACACTAAAATGTGCTAGTAAAATGCAAATCATGTGCACTTTGGAATATTAGGAGAAGAAGTCTTCATTCTTGTCAACATCTCCTCTCCAGCAACATTGGCTTTACAAAATATTCTTGTGTTGCTCTAAATAAATCTAAAGGGAAAAAATGTTATTCGAATTAACCACGATTTTTTTACATTGTTTATGCCCTAAATTCTAGGGACCGAGAGATATATTCGAACTAAAGACGATTTCGAATTATCGAAGTTTGAATTATCCATGTTCCACTGTATACAGGAGCTAAACAGCTGCTTGTCAATCTTTTGGAATGCATTTCACCAAATTTATGTCCAGATCTACAAAAGTAATTAAATAAATATAACATTTTATTCTAATTTATGTTATATTAAATTTGTCATCAAAATTTCTTTTCTCATCAAATTGTAATTAATAAAAAAAACTGGGGTCTCCCCCTGGTCTAGTGGCTAACACCTTAGTTTCTCATGCGGAAGATGGTGGGTTTGAGTCCCACTGGTGGCAGGAATTTTCTCCCCTAATGTTGAGACCATTGTTGGCGCTAATGGCCAAGATGTTGGTGCGCCGCAAAAAAAAAAAAAAAAAAAATGAAATGAATTTTTGAAAGATTGATAGGTATGCTGTTTGTTTAACAACCAAATATATTTGAGCAGCCAATTTTTTGTTTTGTTTTGTTTTAAATAAAGAATTTCTTCTCTAGGTCCTCTTCAGGAGCCCAAAACAGCTTAAAAACTAGTTCTACAGCCTAACTGGAGGAAGAAAGCGGGGCTATGGCCCTGCTTCTAGTGCAAGGGCCGTGTCATGCAGAATTGACACTTGTGCCAGACAAACGAACAAAGTGTGTAACTAGTTTAAAAATTATAATTATCTACCTTCTGCCTAAATTAAAAAAAAAAAAATGTTTTGAGATATTGAGTTGAATTTAAAAAAAAAAATTAAGTGCATAACATGCAAATTTTGAAATCTGATTTATCATAGATACCTTTTGCTTTTGATTGATGACCTGCAGTGAATGCCATAATAAAATAACAAAATACATTAGTTTCAAAATATATTGAAAGCGCATGACATTTTTATTCAGAATAGAATCTTTAAAAAAAATTGCCATTAATGAAAATCTTTATAAAATAAATTGTGTAATATATTATTTTATTTGAATAAAATAGATTTACAGCAGAATGCCTTATTTAGTAGAGCCAAAATTAAGCTAGTTTCTTGATACAGGAAATATTTGCAAAAATTCAAAAAATATTTTCACCAAATAGTATATAATAATGAAATACAGTGAAACTCCACTTCTTATAAATGGGCGGTTTTATTTC
This sequence comes from Gonocerus acuteangulatus, assembly GCA_946811695.1. Classification (NCBI taxonomy): domain Eukaryota; kingdom Metazoa; phylum Arthropoda; class Insecta; order Hemiptera; family Coreidae; genus Gonocerus; species Gonocerus acuteangulatus. The sequence continues at coordinate 58,674,520 of OX328126.1, forward strand.
GTCTGCCAAGGTTTAATGAGTTAAAAATTCATATGACATAAAAGGACATAGAAAATAATTTAGTGTATTAAAAAATTGTCCTCTTTACGATAAGAGCAACAATCCCTAACTTCAGGTTGGTGGACCTCCAACTTCTTGGTTTGTTCTTTTCCTCTGAGGCTTTTTGATTATTTTGAAAATGATAATTTTTCATCTTTGACCTTGTAGAAAATGCAAATGAAATGTCTGTGAATGATGCTAATTTGAAGAGAGAAAATTGCAGCACCACAAAAAAAAAGAAAAACAGATACATTATACAGAAAGATTATTGCACAGTCAGGGAAAAGAATGTGACTACATTACATTTATCAAATATACAATAGATTCAAATAACGTGAATAGATTTTCATCAGCAATTTCCTCAAAGAGGCATTCTACACACTCCAGTCTACTGCCATATTTTAAATATAATTATGATGAATATTTTGATGCCATTACAATATTGTTATAAAATATATAAAAAGAAAAAAAAGTCTGAAAAGAAAATTACTTTAATTAATAAAATCTTCATTTTCATACGACTCAAAAAAATTGCACTCGATTTCCCCAAATCTTCTCAATAAGTAGAAAGTGTTTCATTCATGAACAGCAGTAATATAATAACATTACTGATTGTAATTTCTAACTATATGATGTAATAGTATTATTTATCAAGACAAACATTAAACAGGATTTCATGATTCATCTAAATAATAACCAATTTAATAAAAGGAAGACCAATTTTTATTCTATTCTTTAAGCTGTTAAAAGTACCTTGCAATGGATTTCGTGGATAAGAGCTGTCACTCTGATGATCTGTTTTCCTTCTCCTGTGTCTTGTTTGCCTTCTAACTCTGACAGAATTATTTGGCTTAGTTACACTTCCTCTCAAAAAGGCAACCATAAAAGGTCGTTTTTCTTCATCACTATCATTAACTGACAATCCAGCAGCATTCAGATCAATTTCAGAACCTATAAAAACGTAATTTTATGAATACACATTTGACACAACAATGTTTTTACAATATTGCATAACATATACATACTTACAGATGATTAAATGGATCTGAGCAAAAAGACTTATAAGAATTATCTTATGCATTTAAGCTTAAATATTCCACTATGAGAGTACTTATTATGAACATACCTGGATTTTTATGAGAGCTGACAGAGATATGAAGGCCTTTATTGGAATGTGGGAAGACAACCCAGGATGTAAGAACGCCAGTCATGTTAAATATCAACCAACCTTCATAATCTGAAGTAGTATTACTAGAATCGACTAATTGAAGCTTATCTTCCCTGTAATAAATAAAAAAATTACTAAAAGCACAACCTAAAGCATAAATTAAATTAAAATGCTTAACATTATAATTTTAATGTTAAATGATAAATACAAATGTTATTTTTCAAAATTTATATTAGATATAATTTAAGGACATCTTATTTTCTTATTATTTTTTGATTGCTGGGATCGCAAATATTGAAAACAATTTTCTATCAAATGCAATTATCATCAACATCATAAACATTTATCTTTTGACCTAAAGAATGACAGTATACATAAGCCATGACAGGTGCCAACTCACACATGCATGAATACACAGACACGGACACTGATTTGAATAATCATTTTTTGTGACCTATAAGTTACAAAACATCATTCATCCCCAGCACTTCTGGATTGTGTCATCAGGCCAACGTCATAACCTTGTTCCTAAGCACTACAGGAGAGAGGAAAAAAAAAACAATAAAACTTTAATTGTTAGGAAAATTGATTTAATAAAAACTTACCCAATCTGTCGTTCACTGATAAGATATACTGAAACAGTGTAGCTTTCTTTGGGAATGGAATAATTGGAATTATGATAAAGCCTCAGTTCAGCACCCACAATTGCCTGGCTTACAGATACTTCTGACACATCAAAGCGAAGTGTACTGCCTTTTTCATTATTTACAGGAGGTTGGCCTGTAAAATTAATATCTTCATTAAATACTGATGATTAAAATAACTATGAAAAGTTTAAAAAAATAGGAAAAAGATTGATCAGGTAAGTGAAGTGGCTACAAGGAAATAATAAATTTTGGATTAATCAAATTAAAATAATGGTTTACCAAATGAATCGTATACAATAAATATTTTACTCTTTATTAAAACATTAGAAAAAAAAAACGTCAATCCAATAACACAATTAGGACATGCCAGTAAAAATGTAATTTCATAACTCATGGGACATAAAAAGAAACTAGATAAAATTCTACAAATAATAACAGCAAAGTCACTTTCAGTACACCAGGGTCATTTTAGCATCAAAACTATAATTACATTTGGGTTTTCATTCCAGTAGGAATATAAACTTTTTACCTGTAAAATGAGCTCATAAATTTAAGCTTTCACCAATAATAGCAGGAAGCTTGATAGAAAAATATTAAGATTTCCTAATCTAAGCTTTCTAAATCACACCTAAGGAGTATTATTTTTTTTCACACCTAAGGGGTATTATTTTTTCAACACCTAATAAGTATTATACAGAAACACATGAAGAATTTCCTGCAAGTCAAATGTTTTTCCAAAGTATCTGCATCAGATCTTCACCATATTTTAATCCTTTTTTGTTATTCTATTTTTTTTGCGGATTTTTGTAGCATAATAAGTTAACAATAGTCCTCGCTGGGTCTTTTATCCATTAAAAGATATTTGCAGAATATCGGAGTTTTATCACCAGCCCCAAAATATTCGACTAAAGCCACTCAACAACTGGCTGAAGACAAGGCTACAAGGGAAGATTCACAAGGTCTTATTGCTCGTTAAATAATCAAATGAAATATGTTATTCTTATTCTGGGACTCATGTCCCTTAGGAATGTTGGGGTTGACCGCATCAGGTTAAAACCATTTGAAATATTTTATAATTTTAAATAAAATTAAATTACAACAGCTTAAATAGAAACATGATTAGGGGTTGAGTGAACCTTGAAGGCATAAAAAGCAATTCAGGATTTTAGGTTTTTAGGTTGGTGGCATGGCAGACAAAAAGAGGTAAGGAATTCCCTAGGTAACACAGAATAAAAATAATTTTACAAATAAAGCTATATGATGGGAAGGAATATACAGACCTGCCTAACCGTATGTAGCCTGCTTTAGCAATATGGAATCTTAATCTCTAGCCTCCTCCCCAATCAATAGTAAATGATAAAATCTAAATTCATGACAGGTGTTTTGAGCTTGTATGCCAGAACTACTGCAGTATATCGCAGAATGATATGAGGGATTGAGTAAATTCAATTAGATAAGATGTAAAACTACAACCTGTGAATCAATGAAAAAAATGATAAACTGAATACATCCTGTTAGCTTTAAGTAACTTGTGGTTCAATAAAAGCCAGTATGATTTTTAGCAATGGGACTTTCAGTAACTGTTCCCAGAGGAACACTCTGGGAAATCAGCTAGCATCAGTACTCAATATAATAATCTTAATCTGGTAAAATCATCTTAACAAGGAGAAATGTACTATAAAGTAGGATAATTCCAGAGGAATCTTTATAATAAAATCAAATTCCCCGGTTTTATGAAAAAAAACAAATGTCAAATAAAATATAATATACTTACTGTGGCTTGTGAAACTAATGATAATATCACTTTCATCAATTGATTGTAGATCCTGATCGCTAAGATTAAACTCACTCCTTACACTTCTAGGCGAAGGTGAGTCTATCATTGATTTGTAAACATTTAAAAGAAATTTAGGGGCAGAACTCCTAACGGCATGCCTTGTCACAATTCTTTTGGGATTAGGTCTGTCAGGTAATCCCAGCAAATTTAATATCTCATGTTGAACTTCCTGCTTCTCTTTCAGCGTCATTACTCTTTGAATGATGGTTTGATCAATGCCATTATCAATGTATAATCCAGATAAGGCAGCCAGAGTAAAATCAAAAGCACAAGAAATAAACAGACAAGAAAACCAAATCATTTTAAAATACCGTGACTTTAAACAACAGTTTCAAGCATTGTCAGAGCTCGATTTGTTTACAACATTCTTATGAGGGAATCGATCTAAAACAAACATGATAAATTCCAAAGAGGAATAACGATATGGTGTATACACTGAAACATTCAATGTTCTATGGTTAATTATAGAGTTGAATAGAGGGCTTTTATTATTTTCAAAAATATTCTTTTTCTATGTTTATCATTTCATTTTCAAGGTGGCAACGCATAGGACTGCAAAGAGGTTTTCGTGAACAGAGACCTGCACTTGCAGTCAACGTATGGGCATTCTGAGGAAGAAATTGAAAAGAACAATATGGCCATAGCAGTCAATGCGCTCACTTAAAAAAAATAATGCTGGTACTTTGTAAATTTTACAAGCACATAATTTATTAAATCATACTATTCCCAGGGCAGACGCATACTATTGAATTAATTTTATTCATTAGCATTACAATAATTATCTTTCCAGGTTGGGAATCAAGCCTAGTTATTAGGTCTTTAATAAATAAAAACATGCTCCTGGAAAATGCTTGGTAACAGCATCGGAAGTTGACCTTTCAACTGAACCAAGCAATTTGAAGCTGGCCTGATCTATTATAATTTCCATTTTTCAGCTTTTTCTCTTCTTAACTGATAGTAGACAACAGGGGCCCTTGCTGTTTTTGTTTTAAACCAATCACCTTCCAACCTTTTGATTGCTATATTTCAAAGGTAATTACCTGCTATAGAAATACTGTATCTTTTCTAATTATCTAGCAGTGTGAAGTAATATACTTGGTCTATTCATGCCTAAAAATTCATTTTATAATAAATTTTAATTCTCCATCTGAGCTGCAATACTTCATCCTAGAAGATGAATTCCATTAAGCCACCTTCTACTGAGAATCCCTGTCATAAATTCATTTTATCTCCAATTCAAGATAACCTTTGGTCCCCTGATCTTCCTTTCCCTACTCCTCCCCTCCAACATCTCAATATTTTTTTGTCCAACTTCCTTACTTCTACTATTCTGTTTTCCAATAAATACAATGATTGTAAGGGTCTCGAATTCTCTAATGATCACTGTCTTCCTCAGAAGTAGTTATGTAATAATTAATCTTATTCAATAAATAATCTAAATTTTTATCATTTTCCTAACAAATGTTGAGATGCATTGAGGTTAAACTTGTGAAAGAATTAGGCCTTACTCCGGACTCAAATGACTAATATGCCCCTATAGGTGGAAATTGTTGTTATATTAGAGAGAAGCCCTGCACCCATTCCAAGAGAGATGTGTATTAAAAAAAAACAAAAAAAAAAAAAAAAAAAAAAAAAAACAACTAACTATTAAGACCTGGTTGCTCTGGAACCATTTTCTTAATTTTATTCCGGCCATCACTTTCTTGCTATGAAACTCAGAATTGTGTGTGTGTGTGTAAATAAGATCAATAATTTTTTAAAAATTACTATTTATTTCAATTGAGAACCTTGACTGACAACCACAATCAGATTGTTTCATTTTTCTATGGTATATCAATAAGGAAAATTATTGGAATTAAAATGTGATTTTATTTGCTTATTATTGCCAAATCTTGGCAAATATTTAAATAATCGTGAATCATATATGTTTAAGATAAATTTTTATAGTTTTTAATTAATAATGAATTTTCTTGTTATATTTATGAGCTAACCATTTACACCTGGCTTATGAACTCAGAACATTCTTTTCTGGATAAGTGATAGTTGTAGACAATTTCACAAAAATTAAGCTTCCTATACATTCGGCATGCTAGTGCCGATTATTTATCCATACAGTAAAAATTGTTAATAAGCATATCCAAAGGAGTGAAAAAACAAATAGATACCATATCCAGTAGTTTACTTTACCTCTTTAATTATCATTGATTAAGGTCTTAATATAAACAACAAGAAAAGTTTATCATATGAAAATGTCAATCAAAGATAACTAAATACAATTTGTTCTGAAAACAAAAAAAAAAATGGCTTTCTCATTAAATTTATTTATTAACACATCACATTGCCTATAATATAATTTATTTACATGTTCATACATTGAAAAAAAAGTTGTTGTTGATTTTTTTTTTAAGAACATCAACTTGTTGATAGCGAAACTGAATTAAACAGTCATGCTTAGTCGAACTATTTTATGTATTTTTCCATGAATTTACGATGGAACTCAGATCTCAGTGAATCATTCACAAACTGGCTAGTTTTTTTTTCAGGTTCAGACCGTGCACAGTTCTTGAAGACAACATCATCATCCCAACGCCTCTTCACCTGTAAAATAAATAGAAATGTACAATATTTGACAAATACTTTGCAGAAAGAGATTTTTGTGTAATGCTAAATCACTACCTTTTTGGAATATACAGTTTAAAAGAATAATTAAAAAAAAATCAGTTTCACTGATGACAGAAGTGATACTAAAGAGAATATTATTAAAAAAAACCAAAAAAAATCAGTCCCGTAACAGGCCTCGAGAGCCCTGAGGGGCAGATACTATAGAGGTATCTGATTCATGACCATACGGCACACTAGGGAGATAGTGTGGTCAGTACTATGCTCCGGCCACCTGATTTTCCCCTTGGCTGCTTCGACTACTAGAGTCATTAGCACCCAAGGTACCCATTATTAAATTAATTAAAGGCTGGGTTGGCCTAGGGACGATCAGGGAGGCCGAGTCAACCCTAGAACGAAGACACTAGAAGAAAAAATCTTCAGTGCTTGCTCGAGATTTGAACTCAGGTCCTCCAGCTTATTAGTCCAGTGCTCTACCACTGAGCTAACCTCGCCCCCAAAGAGAATATTATTGCAATAGGCAAATATAGTAGATTTGGAAATTTTAATGAATTTAAAATATAGATTTTATTCAAGCCTTCTAAATATAAAGATAAACTTTTTCTAAGGGGCATTAGACTAAAATTATACTTATCTAAGCAAAATTAAATGTTGTTATTTTTATTATCCTGTTACTGCACATGATAAATTCTAGTTAAACTTAAGACCTAGTTGTGAACTCTATTTTTTATTTAATGAAATTAACACATTTACGTGTTTTTATTTAATATTTATAAGAAATAATTCATTTAACATATATTATTGTACTTATTTGGTTGTTTTTTGGGTCCAATGAAGGCTTGAAAATCAAGGCAAACCCTTGGCAACAATAACAACTTTTATAATAATAATAAAATTGGTTTTACTATTGTTTTTTTTTTAAGAAGTTTTATTTAACTACACCTGGTCACTTTGCATACATCGAGTCTCTCTGGAAGGCCTTATATGTGTTTTACCAGTTGATGTGCATATGGAGATCACATTCCATAGAGGTTATACCAACATTATAATATAATAAGCCATATATTTTACTTGATATTATTTTTAAATAAAATAATTTCTACACTTCTTTTAAAAAAAAAAAAAGTTTTTAAGCCTGCCGTTGACTGGCCCGAAGCGAAGTGAGAAAACGGTGAAAAGAAATGTGCAGTTTTAAATATGCTGAGCTATTTAAATGCCGCCCTGTGGATCCAGGAGGGTGAAACAGGCTCAGGCCAACAGGCATCTAGGGTAATGCGGGTCGCTGTCTCATAACGGTTGAAATAAAAAGTAAAATTAAATTAAAAGTACTTAAATAAAACGTGTAAAAATTTAACAACTCTAAGTATTGAAAGTTAAAAATATATTGGGACAACCTAGAGAAGCAATAAAATGAGTTGAATAAATATTGTATTAAAATAAATTATTAAATACAAATTTAAGCCAAACAAGTTACCTTTAAATCTGTTTTTGTAGCTTGAGAAGAATAATTAAGCAGAGGATTTCCACTTAAAATATTTTCCATACGAATCCTTTCTTCTTCAGCTCGTTTCTCTTGTTCCTGAAATGTTTAATGATTCAATTTTCATTATTTTTATCAAGCTAACTATTTAGAGGGAATAATTTCCTAAATTCTTGATGAGAAACTCATAAATGAGCTGGGCTTCATTGATTCACTGATAAATAAACATTTTTCATGGAGACAGAGAGAATAAACAAAGCCTTTTAACCTCATAAAGCAATCAATAATATTAACTCAGCAACATAGAAAATCAGAAAAAAGAAAATCAACTCCATCATTTTTCTCAGACCTTGTACCTAAATGTATAAGTGATAGTTTTAGTTGTACTAAAGACAAAATAAAACAAAGCTTCTTCTCTTAAGTCTTATAGCCATCGGATAGTTCTTACTCTAAGGGACAATACATCCCATTTCTTGCCTACATTGAAGAAACATTTACTGGCAATGAATCTCTTATTGTACTCCACACCTTCCTACATTAATCAAAATGAAGTATTCACCAATGTTAAAACAAACAAAACATATGAGCAATACCAAAGGAATATTTCAACCGATGGTTATATAAAATAAAATTCCTATTATCCCCACATTGATATTATTTTTCTTTCTCTTATATTTTAACGTGATTACGTATATTTACATGAGGAGTTTTAAGCAACTTTTATTCGTTCCTCAAAAAAGAGGAATTAATGATGGATAAACAAAAATATGTACGTATAACAAAATTTCTGTCATAAAAGTTTTTACAAAAAAGAATACCTAATTCAATATACAGGAATTCCGACTGTAACTTGAAAACAATGGCCAGGGGAGGAGACTGGGACCCAATCCTACCTCGGTAGGAGGGATGACCATCAGGATCCGAGGCCGTCTCGTTGACGTCCGGGGTATATCCCGCGTGCTGGCTGAGATTGCTCGTCGGGGCCCCGTCGGCTTTTGTCGGGGCCTTTGCTCACCTTCACAGCGCAAACGGCAAGCAGTTATGCCACATGCACGGGACCTTCAGGTAAGCCTCCGCCTGTTTCTCCTTTGGAAGGAAGCCATAGAGGGTGTTTTAACCTCCAGACCAGTAACCATTCCTGGTGTGGGGGTCCAGGATGCTTAGCACTACGGGTCTCATAAATGGTACTACAGGTGGTGTTGGTGGCAGGGGCCAGGTTGTGGTTCATCTGTCACAGCTTAATGGTCACATGGTTGGAAGCACTGCAGTCGAGTGTTAAGAACATGGGTTCTGAACTGAGTGTGACTCATAACACTCGACTCCTGGACGGGAGCTGTGAGTAGTAGGTCTCTCTTTCCGAGGGCAGTCTCACAAGCCCCACAGAACTGTGAAACCCTGGGGGCTTGTGGGGATGCCCTCATCTAGATGAGCTCCAATGGATTGTGATGATGAGCGGGGGGTCTTATGAAGACCTAACACATTATGTAAGGCCCCCTTCCGTTTTCATTTTTGCGGTGCATGTACACATGTAACTTGAAAAAAGTAAATACTTTTTTTAACAGTATACTTCTTTTGAAGGACATTTCATTCATCTCATTATAACCTGTTTTGTATAATTCACCTTTTTAATTTGGTCTGCAGCTCTTTCTTTTCTGATTCTACTCAATTCAGCAAGAAGTGCAGCAGTATCATCTTCGGAGTCAGGATCATCTGAGTCATCATCATCAAGAGGATCGTCTGCATCTAGGCTGGCAGCAGGAGCCTGGTCAATTTTTAGTCTCTTATTTCTACAATAACAAGAAACATTACTCAACAGAAAATAAATAAATATTTGATTTATTAGTAATGAAATAACATTTGACTCAAAACGTAATTTCATTTGAGAAATCAAAAGGTAATATAAGTTGTGATTGATAGTCAAGAAAGAACTGTAAAAAACATAAGGGAGATTATTAGTCTTTTGGCATTTAAAGAATAGTATGAATGGTCTATAAATAAATAATTGCAGGCATTAAAAAAATAATCAGTACGAATTAATAGCCCTGGAGAGCAAGTAAAGTATGTGTCCTGGTTCTTGATGATGGAACATCGGTACTGTCTGGAACATCCATCTTGACCACTTGATCCTCATCGCCAGGAAATACATTTTTTTATTAAGATATTTTACAGTTTCCTGTACAGAAACTGAAAGCTGCACTACTGAGATTATATTATCTAATATTTTTTGCTATAAGTATATCATACTGTTGTTCTGATCCTCTGCTTCGACTGCTTTTTTCTCGTTCCCTTTCATCTAGCTCCCTCCTGAAATCACGGGTCCTCAGCTCCTCAGCAGTACCTTGCCCATGTTCTCTAAAAAATAAAAAAAAAGGATATTTCATGAACAAGAAAAGCCTGGCTCTAAAGTAGAAAAATTAAATTTATCATAGTATATTGTACATGAATTGTGTTATCTTCCTGAATAAAAATAATTCAAATAAACTAATCTTAAGGTTAAAATACTGTTAGGAACCATAATTCGAAAAGGTAAAAAAACAAATTACTTCAGAAAGTAAACAAATATTAGTACTCCTATTGAATAAAAAGTAAATTACCTAAATTTTAGTTTTGTATGGCCAGGCAAATCTCTACTGGAATATTGTTTGGAAATAGCACTAAGATCTTTTTCTCCACGTCCCTGACCTCCTCTCGCTGGTTCAAATGTTGGTCGAGCCGCAGTTGTCATTTTAATGAAACTTTTACAATATTTATGAAATAATTTCCCCTACTCTACAAAACTTATTGATGAAAAATTAATTACAGGTAAACATAATAACACAAAGGTTATGTTTATGTCTTGTACGGAAATAAACCAAAGACAAATCAATTCTCTAGAGGCCTTGAAGTGGTTATATCTCGAAGAGACTTTAGCGACCCTAGTGTAGAATATTTATAACTTCTAAAAATACGTATCAAATAGGGAGCCATGAGCAAAGAAATAGTAAAACAATTTTGTTAATTTAAACACTTTTTGAGCTCAAGTTTAAAGACTTATATAAACCACAAAGAAAAATAGTGAATCGTCTGAAAATGTATTTTCTTACTCCTCTAGCTAGAATCATTTGACTCAATATTGTAGTACTAGGTGCAACATATCATTTGGTTCTTGCAGTCAGTTTAAAATATACGACTCCTAAAAGCATTACGTTTTTCTGTAAAATAATGAATATTTTATTCTAATAGACTACAACAAAACTAATGACAGTAAAGTTTTTCTTTGTTTACTTAAGTATAATTAAGAGAAAGCATAGGCTTATCCAGTAAACGATCGAATTAACTACCATCATCGTTAAACAAAGCAAGAAATATGTTCAATAAGGCTCGACTTCTTCCGCCTGACATATCATATCGATTTTTTTATAACTAGTTTATTCTTTGGAAAGTTAATAACCACTACTTAGTCCAATTTCTCACATACTTAACAAGGCATTTTACAAAATAAAAGAAATGTTCGAAACGGATTTTGAATGTTTATGACGTTTTTCAATACTTTCAAAAGCAACCAAAATGTATATGTCATCGGCTTAGGGATACAAGCCATTGAATGTTTTTTTTAGGAGTAAAACCTTTATATGCTGTTGATGGTAAAAGATCATTTTGTTAATATATCCGCTCTGGATGATTTTATGGATAAATGAAGTACTTTACAGCATCAGGTTTAATCACGTTTAGTGTAGAAATTTATCACGTCATCGACTATTAGTTTTTGAGATCCCAGAACCAACAATCTTGGTTCACGAGAGATCACTCCACAACTAACGTGGAACTACATATCTTGTGCGTTGTAGTTGATTCTGTAAATATAAGACAATACTTTTCTGTTATACAGAGACGCTGGAAAGCTGATGTCGGCAAAACGTAACGCTTTCCTAGGATACAATTTTTGATTCCACAAGGATGGCGCCTCAGTGAGGCTATTGGTGCACCTCGTATGGGAAATGTTTCCTGGGCTCCTGATATACTTACCGTTGCTTTTGTATGGCCAGCACCTCCCACCCACCATCTAGCACTTAGCATTTCTAGGAACACTTAAAGGCAGGAGTTTTTCAACGTAATCCTAAGGAAACTGTTATCGTTAGGTAACTCGTGGCAATCCTACTAGATTTACATAGTTTTCAAAAGTTATTGTATGTTTCCGAAAATTATTCTATGAAACCTAAAAATATAGCTTTTGGTATCTTCTGTCACTGTTACTTTTACTACTATTACTAATGGTTTAAATAAGCGAGTTCTTTGTGGCAGAACCTGTATATATTTGTATACATTAATGCGTTTAATTTCATAATGTAGAGAGAATTATACAAAATAGCAAACACTTTACAATAATAACAATTTCAAAATTACCATAAATAATGTGCTGCAAATTTTTCTACCTCCTTCCAAAGAGCAACATATGAGCAAAAAATATTTCTTTTTATAAGGTCTTTGGAAATTCAAATACATACTACTTCAAAATGACAAGTAGCCTTAAAAAGATTTTATTTGTAGTTGTCAGCATACTATTATTGGGATAAGTAAATATCTCTTAGGATGAAGTTAAATGCGTAGTTAATGAATTTATTGAAACCTTTTACTGTGTTAATTGTGGCAAGTTTTAAGTTTCTGTTTAATTATTTTATTATATTCTTCTCTGTTGCATGTCTTTATTTATTAATTGATGCATTTTTAGCTGTGATTAGAACTAGGGATTAAAATGGAAACACTTGACATTGAATTAAGAAAGTTAGCACCAGGAGTCATATTTGATTTGAGCCAAATTCTTGAAATGGGAGATGGTTGGAAGCAGTTAATGTCCGTTATCCCCAGTAATTTGAACACTGATACTCGAAAATATACAGTAGAGCACATGAAGTAAGATCTATTAATCTTTTTCTTTCCATTTTTATTTTACTTTCAACAAAAACATGAGGGGGTCTCCCATGGTCTAGTGGCTAACGCGCTAGATTCATAAGTGGGAGATGGTGGGTTCGATCCCCACCGGCGCCAGAAATTTTCTCATCTCAGGGCTCCCTGAGAAAATGCCTGGCTGCACCCTGGATGTCGGCGCTAATAGCCAAGATTTGTTGATGCACCGAAAAAAACATGAATCTTCATTGTACAAAGTTAAATGAATTTTTATGAGATTATTTGTTCTCAAATAATAGGCAAAAAGTGTTCTCTAATTCAATAACTTTCAATTTCTAAATTTTATTATTCCTAAGGAAAAAAAAATGTACGTTTTTGTTAAATGTTCTATTAATTATTATTTTATTTAGTTTAATAGAAAATGCTAGTGAGAAACAAAAGAGGCCTTGTACAGAAATACTTTTAGAAGAATGGGGAACAAGTGGCATGCATCGACCTCACCTTACTGACTTACTCAAGTTGCTTGTCCAGGCCCAGTTGTACAGGGCAGCAGAATATGTTTCTGTTCAGCTTCTGAAACGTATGGTAATCCGCATCATATTTGTTAAATTTGTAACAAATTCATTTATTTTGATACACCATAGAACGTTAAACCTTTGATAGGAGTAATTTAAAAGTGTCGATCAATAAGCTTAGTAAATTTCTCATAGTTTCAATGTTTTCTAGTTATAATTGTAATAAAATTATATCAGCCTCAGCAATTATTATTAGAAAGTAATGCTGTATTTTTTGCTTATTATCTTATCATGTGATTAATTAGGTTGTATATCTGTTGACATACTACTATGAATGCTGGTATCCTGAATCTTTTGAACTTTGCTTACAATGATTAAACCTGTTACGTAATTTTCAGTGTTTTGCCTGTTCTCTTTTGACAGATTAATGATGCTCTTTTTATTGTCCATTATCTGATTTGTTTTCATTATTATTCATCTATTTATGCAACTGCATAATACATAAAATCCTTGATTAAATATCCTTTTCACAATCAAATCCTTTTGGAGTAGACAAATATTTCAATTTTTTTTTTTTTTTTTTTTTTTTTTTTTTAATTGGAATTAAGGGTGCATTCAACCGCGGGAGGTCATGGGCACCCTATTTCAACTTTATTAGGCACCATTATTGGAATAAACAAGACTGGAAACCAGGACTATTTTACTGGAGGTTAGATCCCATTGACTTCACCTTGGTTTTCTAGAATGGCCTTGGCATTCCATGCATTATGAGAAAATTCAAAAACTGTACATGGCTATTGATGAAATATTTTTTTGCTATACATCTTCCTCTCCTAACATGACTAAAATTTATTTATCTAAGTTCAGAATAATGCCTAATGTGTGAAAAAATGTTGAACTCAATCCATCAATTTGCAGTACCTGAAACTAGAATTCTATTCTAAATTATTAGGAATGATTAAAGACATCATCTTTAAAGTGGTTTTGTTCAATGACCCGCATCAAAATACCTTTAACAATTACACCTAGAACCCTATTAACACAAAACCTTAAGCGCTATGATTTTCTTTGCTTGAATATCGACAAAAAATTGCCGTTCAAGTTAGAAGATTTTGTTGGTTAATGAATTTGACCTTTTGTTTTATTCAAAGTATTTTTGTGACAAATTTTGCCATTTTGACTTTTGCTTGCATGTCCAATGAGTTATAGAATTAGCTTAAGGAGATGGACATGAGGCTACAAAACATGTAGGGCATAAAACAAAAGAAATAGATTGATACAATATGAAACAAGAATGCTTAGAAAACTATTTTTGAAATAAGTTATACCAACATAAAATAAGTCAAAATTCATTCCATTATGATGTAAACTTTCAGAGGATCCCCCAGCCAGGCCTAAGACAGGTCCTGCTGCTCGTATCGAGATTCCTGAAGTTCTCCCTGTACCTTCAGCTCCGCAAATTTCTACCTGGGGATCTGAGTGTCAGAAACAAACCATTCCTTTATCTCAACAAAATAATTTGTAAGTGTTTGTTTATGTGTATGTTTATAAATATATATATATATATATATATATATATATATATATATATATATATATATATATATATATATATGCATTTCTTTATTTAGACATTAACGTCCATTTATTACTGACTAAGAATTTTTAGGACGGGTTATCTATAGGTTACTACCCCTTTTCTAGCCAGGATAGGATTGATGGCTTTTCTTTTTTTGAAAGAAAAGCGTTCAGCCCTAGTGGGAATTGAACCTCTTTTGTAGGCATAGAGTATATATATAAAATAAAAAATAAGAAATAATAACAAGCGATAAATATGAGTTACAAATAGTCGCATTAAAAGTAAGTGTGAGCAATTTTTAACGATCAACAATCTCTTTTAAACTTTATTCTTTCGTTTACATTAACCCTTTAATGCTTACATTCTCTGCCTGCGTAAGGTTGTTAAGAGGCTCAGTAATTAGTAAGATCTCTCAGAGACATACATATGGCCCACCCTAATACTTAGAACCATATTTGTTTCAATACAATTATTATACAATGGCAGGTGTTTTTCAATGCCCTAAAATAAAAAAACTGTTTTATAAAAAAAAAGTTTTGTGCGTTAAAGGGTTAATGATGTCTCCTTCAAAGTAGTCACCATCAGATATTATACACTTAAGTTAGCTCTTCTCCAGTATCTGAAACACTTCTGGAACTTGATCTTTGGGATGTCTCTATAAGTGATGAACCTTTAATCTCATCTATGCTCATAAAATAAATCTTTTAGATTCATTTTATGTTTGGTCACATTTTGTGAATATAGTTGACATCATGACTGTCCATTTTCATCGAAAATTCACAAGCAAGCAATGAAGATTGAGCAGGTGCATTATCATGGCGGAGAAGCTTTTTTTTTTTTTTGGGGGGGGGGGGGGGGGGGGTGAAATCAACCACATGGGTCATGGTCACCGTTAAAGGAGAAAGAAAAAAAAACGTTATGGTTGGATTTTATTTGAATAGTATGAATTGAATTTATTGAAATATGCGTTTATTATGGATTACGATAATTTTGAAGAAATAATAATTAGTATTTTATATTGACCAAGATTACCACTCTCAAGTGAGGCGAGGCAGCTTCACAAGGCTACTCGTATACTTTGTTACAATTACATATGTTGTGGAGAGGTCTGGAGGGGATGGATCTATAGCCTCCTAAATTAATGCATGATGTTTGTTATATTTTATTAAATAGACCGGTTTCCTTCATAAAATTGATTAATTTAGTTATTGCAGTTTTGGTATCACCCAATGTTTCATCTAATGTTCCTGAAATATCGTGAGTTCTTCTTTCAAGTTCATAATTTCTACACTCCGTCAGTATATGCTTAACACTTAATACTGTTCCAAAGGTGATGCACAAAGTTGGTGGATCTTTTGTCATTAAGTGTGAGTGTGTAAGCCTCGTGTGTCCGATTCTGAGGCGTGTAAGAACTACCTCTTCCCTTCTAGCCGCACGTATTGAAGTGTCCCAGGTAGCTGTAGATGCTTTGATTTCTCTTAGCTTGTTTTCTCTAATTCGCTGCCATTCCCCATCCCAAGTAGAGCGAAGTTTCTTCTTCATCGAGCAAATTAAATCCTTCCTAGGTACATGATTTATGGTCGAACCTTCTTTAGTAGCCAATTTTGCATTAACATCTGCTAATTCGTTCCCTGTTATACCGCAATGACTTGGTATTCATGTGAATATAACTTGTGTATTATTTTTCTGCAAATTATCTAGGGTAGTTCGAAATTCAACTATGAATGGATGTGTGGAAGCCAGTTTAGGTATTGACAATAATGTTGAAAGAGAGTCAGAGAATACATAAAGTTTTGTACCGTTTGGAATAATGATATTTAGTGATTTGAGAATGGTGAGCAACTCAGCAGTATAGATGGAGCATTCATGGTTTAATGAAAATTTATTAATTCTTGAAACGCAAACTACAGCTGCTCCTAAACCATCTTCGGTTTTAGAGCCATCAGTATAAACCTGACTAGCTAGTGGAATTCCTTCCGTAATTTTTTTAAATTCTGAGATAAATATGAGCGGGCTGGTGTCTTTTTTTTAAATATTTAGTCAGTTTTATGTTTATGAAAGGAACGGGCAGTGTCCAGGGAGGTTTGGTGTAATTAGTCTCTTTAATAATTAGATTCTTGTCTATGCTGTGATCGTTAGAAAGTTCTGTAGCTCTATGATAGAATGGAGAAGCTATGAATTATTGTTTTGCCACATATCTGAGTGTTTTTGATCGCTTCCCATGAACGATGTTGAAATTTTTATTTTTCATTTGACCTTTTGGCTAAAACTCATGAAGCACAATTCTGATAAAATTGAGGTTTTCTTTTACCATCAACTGCAAATAAATTGTGTTTTGTTATTATTAAATAACCTTACAACCAAACTGTACATATTACTTTTTTAATATATTATCAGTGAATTAATTTTAAATCTTTAAATTTGGAAAAATTATATATATGGGAATATTTTAACTCAGCGTGGATTAATGGTTCATGTGCCAGGCTGGGATATAAGCACAGTTTTCCTGGTCTCTGTCTGGAATACTTTACCAAATGGGCTCATAAAGTCATTTAATTGATTGAAGACATGGTTGAATTAGGCTGGACAGAATACACCATCAGTAAATTATTTTATTTCTGTGCAGTATGATTGTGCTGTGATTGGAAAATATATCAGAGTTACTCTACAATCTTGTAAAATTATCTAATTTCAAATGTTAACATGACATCAATTCTTCAGATAAATATCTTGCTTTGCTGTTATAACTAGGAATATAATTCATAAGGCACTAAACATTTATGTCTTAATAAAGCAATTTACATTTTAGGCGTAAATGTCTGGAGAAGATCAGCCACATTAATTACCAACTAATTGAGGTGGGTACTGCCGATTTTTCTGAATCTCGAAAATTGGGCGCAGGAGGGTTCGGAACTGTTTACCTTTGTTTCATGGAAGGAAATAAAACAGCTGTAAAAAGACTGCATGATTCTGGTGCTGCTATTCAAGGTATTGTCTTCTGTCTTCAAAATTATTCTTAATACTCCTGCAATCAGAAAATTTGAATGAAAAAAACGCTCATTGAAGAATAATATTACAACAATTTTACTTATTGTATTATTTTTTTTAACTTTCTCATTTTAGGCATGACTGAAATGCAGTTTAAAAATGAACTGCAACTTCTGGAAGGTATTTCTCATCCTAATCTACTGCCACTTCTTGCTTATTCCACTGATGGACCCTACCTTTGCCTCGTCTATGAATTTATGCCAAACGGTTCTTTACAAGATGCATTGGAATGCAAGGTATAGTTTTATTTATTCACATTTATCATAATCATATACTTATGATTGAATTTCAACAATGCCAAAATAAACATTTAGAAGTGATATATCATTTATAAGCCACCCATAGGCACTCAATGTACCTGTACTAGTCCTTTGGTACGTCATCCTTAGAAATAATTGATTAAAAGTCCTCATAGATGTCTTGACGATATAGAAGATTGTTGGAACTGCCTCTTCTTAGCAGCTTTGTTTGATATTCTCTCCAAAAGGCTTCAGATAAGATCAAATAAATGAAGTAAAATTAATTAACTAATAACAATCAAACAGACTAAAATTATTGAGAAATTAAACTTTTTATTTTAAATAATACATTGATTGCTTGGCTGTTATTTTGTTGTACTACTTTGTAGTAGAAGATGGTAGCCATCCTAATCCAAGCAAAAGGATTGGCATTTTGCTTAATTTGTTATATATTTTCTATTTAAAATATTTTTAAAAAATGTTAACTCTTTTTGCAATGGAACAGGTGTACGATAAAATGCACTGAATTTCACAACTGTCCAAATACAAACTCAAACTATAGCCTGTTCAGATAGACAGAAAAGTTTAATCCCGCATGCACGAAAGTTTGAAGGAAATATACCCGATGGTTCCGCCATTTGCAAATTCCCATTTATTTCCATATAACTGAATGGGCAATACTGACTTAAGAAAGGAGTGGGTAGGATTGTATTATTCAGGCAGTTCTTTTGCTACCTATTAAAGATGGGATATAGTTTGTAAAAATACATTAATCTTGAAAATTTTCATTGGTTTAAACGTTTTACATATAATAAAGATGTTTTTTGTTCTAATTGTTTTAGGATAATAGAAGGGTTCTAGAATGGAGGGAGAGAGTTGACATAGCCTTGGGTACAGCAAGAGGATTAGAATATTTACATAATATTAAAGATAAACCTCTAGTTCATAGAGATGTGAAAAGTGCTAATGTATTGCTCGATGAAAACCTTCTCCCAAAGGTAATATCAGAAACATTGACATAGAAATGTGTTAATGCATTGTTAATAACTTCTGGAAGGTTTTGGAAAAGCCAAAGACGTTGTTCTAAGTTCTCAATCCTCCTTAAGTTTTACTGCTGTATGTCCCACCATTTTTCACAACATCATCCTGATAAAATATTCCTCCTCCGTAAAAAAAAAAAAAAAAAATGATGGAATTACATTTGATCAAAACATCTGTTGGAAAAATTACGTGCCCCAAAGAAACTATTGATCCGACCCTCTCCTCCTAATGAAGAGCTCCCTCCTATTCCCCAATTCCTATATTGTTGTTTGGCATACATTGGACTTTCTGGCAAACTTGAGTCCCAACTCAAATGGCTCATGAACTGTTTTATCCTCAGAGAATTTCACAGATCACACTTCACCACTCTCTATCTTTGCAAGTACTTTTTCGGCTCAGCTCTTTACCAAGCCACTCAATATTGTACAACTCCTCAAATTCAAATATTCAGTTCACTAAAGTAACTACTGCTCCCATCCTGATCTTTATTTATTGGTGTTGGTCTCCGCCATATAGCTTAATTTAAAAAAAACATTGTTATTCTTCCCACCTCTCCCTGGGACTTCTTACCCTTGTCTATCCACCATCACATATCGTCGATA
This sequence comes from Gonocerus acuteangulatus, assembly GCA_946811695.1. Taxonomy (NCBI): domain Eukaryota; kingdom Metazoa; phylum Arthropoda; class Insecta; order Hemiptera; family Coreidae; genus Gonocerus; species Gonocerus acuteangulatus. The sequence goes on from OX328126.1 coordinate 58,694,218, forward strand.
CAAATGCAAAGTATCGAATGTGAAAAAACGCATTTTTCATTTTCAATCTATACTGACTTCTGTTGGTCTGATGTACAGCAAACTCTCGAAACTACGTTCACCCAGTGAAAGGGAAAGTAACCAATGTCAAAAGGTCAAATCTGCCGACTATATGACTGTCCAAAAGCAAAGTAATGAATAACATTTTTTTTTAACTCTGGAAAGTGGTGATTTTCACATTTGATACTTTGCATTTGTATCGATGATATACATTCAAGTGATCTGGCTCTTCAAGCACCTCTTATCCCTATACATCTTATCCAACCAATTAAAAGTTCCCTTTCTTTTTTTACTCCTTAATCGTGATACAAAATGTTTCTTCACATTCCTACAAAACATCAAATTGTTGTAGGAATGTGAAGAAAATTTTTGTAAAATGTAAAATTGTTCCTAAGAGATATATGTCTTGGAATAAGAATACGGGTGTAAGTGATTAATTATTATTTAATTAATGGAGCATAAGATTAATTAGAACATATTTCAAGGAAGCTAAATAATTTATAGGTTGGAGATTTTGGTCTCGCAAGGAAAGGCCCTTTGGGAAAGTCAGTTACAATGAACACATCTACCGTTGTAGGGACATCTGCATATATGGCACCAGAAGTATTCAGAGGTGATGTATCAGTTAAGGGAGACATCTTCAGTTTTGGTGTTGTAAGTAATAATTTTTAGATAAAAACATAATATATTTTTAACATTATATTTTTTCTTTTACTCTTGAAAGAAAGAGATTAATAAATTAAGAAAACTTAGTGCTTGCTCAATATTCTCCTGGAGTCCTATTTATTTGCAATAACTCAAATCTCAATTTTTCTTTTTTATGGTGCATCAACATCTAAGCAATTAGTGCCTAAATCTCATAAATGTTTCTGCTTTAGGTTCTCTTAGAAATTGTAACTGGCCTGCCACCCTATGATGAAAGCAGAGATGGTTGTGACTTGGTAAATGTTGCATTTATTATGTCAAAAAGTAATTATTTATGTGAATATATCGTAAACAATCCTCTTTTCTTTTTCTTTTAAAGGCTAGCTATGTTGATGAAGTTGACAGTATGGTCGATCTTATTGATAGAAAACCAGAAGTCGCTAACGAAGCTGTTTCTTCAGCTATGTATGAAATAGCCCAGAAGTGCCTCTTAGAGAAGAAATCCCGCCCAATCTCATCAATAGTTGTAAACCTTTTGGAAGATGTGCTCCAACTTTTCGAAGCATGATTAAAGCCTTTTATCTATTTAACAAAATAGATTTTGGTATTACTCATTTAAATGTTTAGTCATTGAACGTTTGATGACATGATTATAATATGAACACAAAGTTATATTAATTTATGAAGGAAGAATACTGTTAGGTCACCTTTATTTGGTTAAATTTCTAAACAATACTGTGCCAGCTGCTAGCTATTTTTTCATAATTTAAACATAAGATGTCTTCCTGTTTATTTTTCTCAGCCATTTTTGGACAATAAACATCTTCATTTCATTATATTATTTATCAAAAGTTGTAAAATACTATGTATGTACGTAGTTTTAGTAATATTTAATTTTTTGACTTGTGATGCATCAAATGTCAAAGAGGCGATTTCTTACTAAGATATCTTTGATTAGGTTACACTGTTTTGCTGGCATTTCGGATGCAGTTTTCATCCATTATTATGTTTTCATCTTATTAAGTTTGTTATTATTAGATAACATGATCAATATTTAAGCTTCTAGATTGTTAATGTTGTAAAATTCACACAGTAGGATACATGTAAGTAACATTTATTATTTTTTAACTATGTGTTAAAATAATAATAAATGTTAACTGTTTTTTTTTTTTCATTAATACGACTATCCAATCAATTAACTCGAATTAATCTTAATTCAACAAATATAAATAAAGCTTGGGGATAAGTTTGGCTCAGTAGTCTAGCACTATGTTAGAGAACCTAATTTTGGAACTCGGCCACAAACTGAAAGATTCTATCTTCTAGTTTCATAGTTTAAGGATTGGAGCCTTTCGCGGATAAAATCAAGTGGCTGGTGGCCAAGAATCAGATTCCTCCACAGTATCTCACCCTCCAGGCCTTTGTGGCTTGTAATAGGACAGAAATAAAGCTTGGCCTGAAGAAGAATTTGATATACGATGTCACTTAACAAAAAAAAAAATTAAATATTATATTTATTATTTTGTGTTGCGTCCATGTTTTGCATTAATGCTCATGTACAACAAATTTAAAAGTATTTTTATGTTGAAAACATTTTTTTATCTATCTTGATTCTGAATTTAACCTATAAAAAATAATTTGATATATATTTTTTAAATTGTTTCATTAAGCTAAATTAAATATTATATTTTTATCTTGAGAAGTTTTCCCCCTGCCTTATATTCATTTGAAATGTGTACATATTATATTCTTTAGATTAAAATAATTTTGTCATTTTTAGTGTGTTTCCTCCCTCCCTCCATAGGGAGGAAACTCGCTTAGGATGTCGATCTTATGATGCGATTCCGACACTATAGATCATGAAAATACTGGTGGTTCAAATTTGTATATGTATGTATGTATATAAGGTGTCCCAAAAATTAACGGCCAAACTTCGGGAATCGACGCAGGATGTAAAAAGAAACAAACAAAGTTCTTTTCATATTTCTCGTTTTTGCTTTGTTTCTGAGAAAAACACAAAAAACAAAAACACAATTGTGAAAAGGCATTCTTTCATAACCTTAGAATTCAAAAGTGTCAAACGGTTTGCTTGATCAGTTTTTTTATTTTGTCTCTGCCGCAGTTTTTCATTGATTGTTGTTTTTTATTGCTTTTAAAAGTAAAATGAGTATTTTAGTAAAACAAGGTAAGAAAATAAGAAACTACATTTGTAATAGAGTTTTCCTAAACTGAAGTTGAGAAGGGCAGAGGAAGCTTAGGATACTGTCAGTTTCAGTTGAGCTGCTTAAAATCTTGCTTCTCTTTGAGATATCATTTTAAATGTTTTGACGTGTTTAAATTTTGCATGAAATATCAAAACAAAACATTAACTGTTTCTGTTCTACGCTTTCCGAATGACACTAGGGATAAGAACGTAAATGGGCTAAGATGACGCAGTTTTTACGAGTCGGACTTTTTATTGCTACCAGATACAATTGAGAGGTCATTCTTCATTCCAAGACAAAAAAAGAAATAGGTTTAATGAAATAAATAAACTTTTATATTACGGATAAAATTTTTACAATATTTACATTATTTTTTACATATCAGATGATTATCATGTATCAGATGATGAAGAAGAATCGTAAGCAGTGGCAACAAGGGAGTTTTTTCCAGGGGTGGTTTTTATCCCAAGAGATTCTTTACTTAAAGGAGCAGTAGGTACGTTTAAAGATGTGGAAATTTTCTTTCTCTTTGCAGTTAACTTTTCCTGGGCACCTGCAAATAAAAACAAATGAGTAAAAAGGTTTTACTTTTGATATCTAAGTTTCTCTTAAAAGTGAGAGGTAAAATAAACATTTTTTTCCTAATTAATATTTCTTTCAGTTTTTAAAAACGTTTTATTTATTTTTTTACGGTGTTCTAATTCCTTCTTTACTTCTTTAATTCTTTACTTTGTTTATGGGATGGGAACCATTCCCATAACTAAAATAAGGTGGTAAATATTATTAAAAATAACTTACTCATATTTAGAACATTATGATTGGCTCATATTTAGAACATTTTCATTGGCTTTTATAATACTCCAAGAAAAAATCATCAATCAACTATTTCCAGGAAGACTTTAACCAACATTCATTAAATGAGGCGAGAGTAACTCAAAAGATACAGTATTCAACTCATGTACTGACAAACCTGAGTTTGAAACTTGGTTGTAGTACTGATCATACTAACTCCATAGTATACTTTGTGCACAGTACCTGGCCCAATATCCCCCTCCTTTCTCTCTTTCTCTCTCTCTCTCTCTCTCTCTCTATATATATATATATATATATATATATATATATATATATATATATAGTGGCTAAAAAAAATTACTTACTTGATGAAGACTGAAGGTGTAACAGTGAAGCTAACTTTATGTCATCCTCATGCTCTGGAAGAAGAGATATATTTAAACTCGATTTCTTGAGTAAAGCATTGTCTCGTTTTTCTTTTGCTTTTAGGTCTTTTTTCTTTAGCTGGAAAATAAAAATGAATTAATGTTGATTTAAGAAATATACAAATTTAATCATATCTCCTTCTAAAAAGATCAATCAAAATAATCTAAGAACATAGCTTATCTGAAATTAATTGTTATTCTGTTGTTAGCCTGATGAATGGTTTAATTAATGGAACAACCGATAGAGAGTACACAATCCACATGACTTCATTTTTAATAGATATTCTCCAGCAATAAGTGTACATAAGGATTTGAGAATGCAAGTAGTGTGTCAGCTTGAACTAAATTTTCATGAAAAAGGGTTTTGCATTTCTTAGTATTAGCAATTCCCAAAAGAAATACAGTCCTACTTATTAAAACTTGAAGAAACGAACAATCAATGAAAATAAATGAACATAAAAATCCTAACTTCACATTGTGTCAAGCAAATATTATTTCGTTTTTTGTTAAAGCAGCCAATCAAGTCTTCAGGTGATCTATCTTCCTGTACTTTTTTTCAGTGTCATCAGACACACAAAATCCAGTAATGTTGCCAAATTTCCACAATTTGGCAAACATATTAACCATTTTTCTACTTTAATAAAAACACAGCATTTTAGTGGCACCCACAATTTATATTTTTGATTTCCTTACAGAGATCAAGTGTCCCATTTCAGTTTTTGATTTCTCAACCACTGTTTCTGAATTTCTTGAGTTAAACATTAAGATTTTGCCGATGCTGATGTGGGCTAGTCTTCCATTTCCTTGATGTTTTGTTTTCTGCTACATTATTTTCTTTCTGTAGATCGTGAACTTTAATTGTCATCAGGATCATTTCCTTTCTCTGCTCGCATTTCTACATTACTCACTGTAACCAAAGAAAATGTACCTTAATTTTTAGTATCTACCCAAAATAAATTAAGCAAAATTTCTTTCAAATATTCCTAATTGTTTAAATTCAAGTTGTTTTTGATGGGAATGGAAGAAGATACTGTTCAGCCTCGGTTTCTTATGCATTATAGACCACTGTGGATGAAATAAAAAGTACATTAGTAGTCTATTTTGTATTTAGACAATTACATGTTGTAACTGTAAGGCGTTGTTCACACTGGAGCGATATACGATACACGATATATATCGTAAGCGATACACGACAAGCACAGGCAAAATAGTTAAAATGTAATGGGAGGTGATAACAAAGGTTCACAGCAGCTCGATTGCACAACATGTCACAAGCAAAATATCTTTCTAAGTGCAGTTGTCTCTCCAGCGATTAGTTTCGTACGATATTCCAAGCTGCCAACATGTCAGGAAGAACAGAAGACAGTTCTGCAATTGAAAGAATGTGGAAGACAGTATTTCTGTTGCTTCCAACAATTTCTGTTGGGAGTTTCTCATCCCATCATGACACCTTCAAAACACAGCCTTGTATGAGCAACATTGCAACGACTTCGGCATTCAATTTGATTACTCCACTGCCACAAGAAAGGGACACTGATTTGTACAATTTTGAAAAAATACGACTACAAAAATAAAACTGCTATATTCTATTAATACTGTATTTATTCTCATACCTATTTACCTTTTATTAATTAGAAGTTGTTCGCCTGGAGAAATAGCCTTCCTGAAGTGCGTAATTCTTTTTTCAAGGGTTTGTGACACTAAAGTTTTCAAAAAATGAATGTTTTCAGGATTCATTTGATAAAACTACCTCAATTTGGCTTCATGTTGAGAAAGCTCTCTAGGAACAACAGCCTAGCTATGGTGCACGTTGCTAAGGTTGCAGGGATGCACCCAGTCCTCCTCGTCCTACCCCTGAACCAGTAAAGCACTATAACGTCTTCTTCACTTGAGCTCATATTTACAACTGTATTAGTGACAATTGTGTTCCCACTATATTATTATACCACATATTGCAGCGATTTATAGCCCACTGTCTGAACCTTCCTAGCAATAAATCGTCGCACCATATCACGTATGATATATATTGTGTATCATACATCGCTCCAGTGTGAACGGTGCCTAAGAGATTTTTTTGTATTATATTGATATTATGCTAATATCTAGCCTAAAATAAGGTTTAGATAAACTGTTCTTCACAGTCCATAAAATTCACTACCAAAAATAATCTATTCTGAGGAATCTGTTTTTTCATTACTGCTATGTTCAAAATTATCATCAGAAAATGTTGAAAATTCTCATATTTCACTTCCAGGAACACTATAAATTATCCATGCTTATCTTAACATAGCAATGGACTGTAACATAACCTTAGACATCAAAAGTAAATGTTTTACAATTGAAATTACTATTTCATATAAAATTATTCTGCTGTTTTTTAATAGAAATTGCATCAATACTGAAAACTGTCAGTAACTTTTATAAATGTTAGGCTGGGACATTACTAATTCCTGGGTAAAAGTCCAAACTTATACCACTAGCATTCTCAACGTCCTATATATCTACTGCTCAGTGTTGGGCATTATTCGAATGATCATTCAAATAAACTTTTAGTGAATGATGAATAATTCACTAAATTATCTTAATCACACGATACATCATGAATTATTCACAGAATTATTCGTCATTCGTTATTTCCAGTTGGTTTACTGAATAAATCCACCTCAAACATAAATATATATACATATTTCCCGCTATCAACATCATAAAAAATCTTTCATTATTCAATAAAAATGTTTATTCTGATTGATTAATCGAATAATTTGTAAATAAAATATAAACTTCATTCACAGAGTAATGAATAAAAGTAATTATGCTTCATTCATGAATAAAATAATACATTTTATTTATTTTATTTTATTTTATTTTATTTTAACTTACTGCCTCTACTCGAAAAGAGTCATTGGCAGGTCAATGAATTATTTACACTGGTAATTTTATTATTGTACAAAAGTCAATTATTTTTTGTGTTATGTCGAGGTTGTCCATTAGTGCCGCTTTCAGGGTCTTCGGTATTCCTTGGGCTTCTCTTTCCTTATGGAAAACAGGACAGTGGAGGAGGATATGTTCGACGGTTATGATGTCCTGGCAGGTGTCGCATGTCGGTGGATGTAAGCCGCATAGTATGTGCGTGTGGGTCAATTTAATATGCCCAATTTGTAGTCTTGTTAGCAGCACTTCATTTTTCCTGTTTTGCCGGTGTGACGTTGTCCATTCCTTTACATCTTCTTTAATTCTCCTTAGGTGGTTATTTAGTTTTAACCAATCTTCAGACCACTGGAATAGTAATTTTTTCTTGACATAATATTTTATGTCCGGAGCGGGGGCTTCTTCAATAAAAATTACTCCTTCGACCTGTTCTCGAGCTGAGTTTGCCTCCTCATCTGCCTTCTGGTTCAGACCAATATCGCGGTGAGAAGGGACCCAGATGAGAGCAAGTGTTTTATTTGGCATTTGATATATGGATTCTTCTATTTTTTGGGCTATTGGGTTCTTTGAGATTCTGTCTTCAATCGATTTTAATGAACTCATCGAGTCCGTTAAGATTAAAATTTTAGATTTTTCTGAGTATTTGACTAATTGCAGTGCCTGCCAAATAGCAAAAGCTTCACCCGTAAATATACTATTGGCTTCATGGAGGTTGTACTTGATGGAAACATTTTCTTGTACAATGGCACAGCCTACCCTAGCGTCACTCTTAGAAGCATCAGTAAAAATCTTAACATAATCCTTATATTTTGTTAGTTGTTGCTGGTATAACTGTTCATAGATAAGTGTAGATGTTAATTGTTTAGGGAATTTTGACAAAGATAAGTCCAGTTCAAAATTTAAATTATTCCAGGGAGGTTTAGTGTCTAAAGAATTTTGGAGAACTTCAGGAATTTTAAGATTAAAATAAGTAATTAAATGAAATATTCTGTAAATAAATGAGTTTGGCCGCCGTCCGGGATCGACTGTGTTCCGTGCCGATAATAATTCTGGGTGGTTGTTACTTGCTTTTAATGAAACATAATAAGCTAAAGACAGATACGCTCTTTTGAAGTTGAGTGGAGGTTCACCACATTCTGCAAGAAGGCTAGCTGTCGGCGATGTTGGGAAAGCACCAGTGCATATTCTGATCCCCATATGATGAATCGTATCCAGTATCTTCAAGGCTGTAGAACTAGCGGAGGAATACACCACTGATCCGTAGTCTAATTTACTTCTTATAAAAGTTTTATAAAGAGATAGCAATGTTTTACGGTCGGAACCCCAATTAGTATTGGCCAGAACTTTTAGCATAGCTAAACTTTTAAGACATTTTTTTTTTTCAGGTATTTTAAATGGGTTATCCAATTCAACTTCTGATCTAGGTATATCCCAAGGTAAGAGTCGGTGTAGCGAAGAGTGGATCCAAATAAGCGTAAGGACGGATTGCTTTGGCAGTTCCTTTTTTTACAAAAATGCATACATGCCGTCTTTTGTTCAGAAAATTTAAATCCTGATTGCCTACACCAGGTTTCAAGGTTTTGGATTGAATATTGGAGTTTTAAGTTGAGGACATCTAAAGACGGGTCTCTTGCAAAAATGGTCAGGTCATCTGCATATACAGAATAGTTTACTCTCGGGCGGAGGTTATTAACCACATTGTTGATTGAAACCAAGAAGAGAGTTACACTAAGAACTGATCCTTGGGGTATGCCATTTTCTAAGCAGAAAGGCAAGGATGTCTGATTTCCAAGTTTAACCTTAAAGAGTCTGTCACTTAAGAAGTTTTTTATGTAATGTAGCATAAGGCCTTGGACACCCCATTGGTGAAGAAGAGTCACTACACGATGGCGCCACACCATATCGTAGGCTTTCTGGATGTCAAAAAATACGGCTATCAGGTGTTCATTTTCTACAAAAGCTGTTTGGATCTCATTCTCAAGGATCAGTAAATTGTCTAAGGTGGAATGTGTTTTTCGAAATCCGCATTGGTTCTTTATGATCAGATCATTTTTGGAGAGAAAATATACTAATCGTTTGTTCGCCATTTTTTCCAGGATTTTAGACATACAAGAAATAAGTGATACTGGTCTAAAATTTGCAATGTTTGAGTGTTGATTTAAACTTTTACGGATTGGGATTACTATCGAGAGTTTCCAATCCCTGGGGAAAACATTTTTTGTCCAAATTTTATTATAAATTGCAAGAAGTTGGCTTTTAGTTCTTGAAGAGAAATTTTTTATAAATATGTATGGAATGTTGTCATATCCTTGAGATGAGCTAGATTTGCAAGATGAGAGAGCTTCTTCAAGCTCATCAAGGGTGAACGGTTCATCCATCTCTTGGTATTCATCATTTATTATGAGGGGTATACTTTCTTTGGCTGTTTTGATCTGCAAAAATTCTGGATCATAATTTTCAGACTTTGAAATAGCTGAAAAATGTTTGGCTAAAGCGTTCGCTATTTCTAATTTTTCCGTTATTAAATGACCATTAACTTCAATGCCGGATATATCAGTTTCTTTTCGTAATCCCCAAATCCGTTTTATTCTGTTCCAAATGTCTTTCGTGGATTTTTGAGAATTTATATCTGTTACATATTCCCGCCAAGACTGTTTTTTGCTTGTTCGAATAATGTTATTAGCAATGGCCCGAAATTTTTTGAATACCTGAAAATCCTCAAATGTCTTTGTTCTTCTATATTTATTAAGCGCCCGTTTCTTATTTTTTATAGCTATTTTACATTGGTCATTCCACCAAGGTACACGACATCGACCACTTGAAGGTTTTATTTTATGGATGTTCATGCTTGCTGCGTTAGTTATAATTTCATGAAATATTCTAATTTGAGTCGATGGACATATGAGAAGCAGCTGAAAGAAGGCTGAGATTATTATCTATGTCATTACTGAAAGAATCCCAATTGGCTGTTTGAAAATTCCACCTTGTAAAATCGTATGATTGAGCATTTCTATTCGTCATGATCTTTATTTCAATCGGAAAATGGTCGCTTCCATATGGTTCATCTAATACCCTCCAGTCAGTTTTGAGTGCAAGCAAACTATCTATCATCGAAAGGTCGATTGCCGAAAACCTACCAGTTCTAGCATCAAGATGTGTTTGAGATCCATCATTTAGAAGGGTTAAGGAAGATTCGATATCCAAGAATTTTTCTATTTCTTTGCCCCTATGGCGATAATCAGATGAGGGGGACTGCCATAATTGGCTATGAGCATTGAAATCCCCAACGATCAGTACAGGCCTCGGCAGCTGACTTAATAGATTGTGTAAATCTTCTTTACAGAAATTATGGGAAGGTGAGATATAAAGGCTACAAACTGTTAGAGGATTGGGAACAAAAACTTGAACTGCTATGGCTTCTAGATGTGATTTTAATTTTATTTCTTTGGTATGAATTTTGTTTTGTTCAAATATAGATACACCACCCCAGGACGACTCTGAGGTAAGACGGTCCTTTCTGAAAGCTTTAAAATGTTTAAAGTAATTTTTTTGTGCTGGTTGTAAATGAGTTTCTTGTAAGCAACAAATGGATGGACTTTTTTCGGTAAGAAGTAACTGAAGGTATTCATAATGTTTATACATGCCGTTACAATTCCATTGAATAACCTTTATATATTCTGCCATATGATATGATTTAGACTTTCAGTTCTTTATTATTCTGATCTGAAAGGTTATCACTGTCTTCAGTGGAGATACTGTTTACTTCGTCAATAGGAGATTTAGAGATGGCTTTAAGAAGTTTCGTAATACGGATTTTAGCAGTTCGATTTTTAGTTAAGTTTTTTGTGTCGACAAGCATTTCCACTAAACCATTAATGTCAGCTGTAAATTCTTTGACGAAGTCGAGTTTGTTCTTTTGAAATATCGATATATCTAATAAGGAAACTAGTTTGTCATAAGATAATGGATACTTGTTAGTATTCTTTTCTATTTCAATTTTGGCATCATCAATGTTCAATTTCTTTGAAGGTGTCAAGAAGGTAGTGTTTTCTTTATCATTGATTTGTTTGAATGGTTCATGAGAGACAGTATCATCGACGGGGATTTTAGAAGGCTCGTGTGTTTTCCTTCAACACTTTAATGGACAAAGTTTTAGATAGATTATCGGTAGGTTTGGTCAACTTCAGCTGAAGTAATGCTTCAGGGTTAGAATTGAATTTAGAATTTAAACGTATGTCAGAAATTGTTTCTTTCTGTTGAACAGCTGTGAAGGAGTTATTATTTTTAAAGGAATGTTCTGAGCTCTCATTACAGTTAGTAACTTGATCACTCAACTTATTGTCTTTAAGAGTACACTGTGAGCTTTGATGCGATCCAGCTCCACAAAGAAAGCATTTGGGGTCGTCTCCTCCGAGAAATAGTTGGTAGTTTGTGCCTTCATATTCCACGAGAATCGTCGGAGGGACCAAACTAAAATGTTCGTCCTGAATGAAAACTTGTCTCCTGTGACTGAGGATATGTTCATAGCCCTTTATCTTCAACCCCCCACGTAAGTCTGTGATGGACGACAGTAGTTTAATCCCTAGGTCTTGCAGTTTTTGTTCAATCATATCACTAGGTATAAAGGGAGGAACATTGGAGATTACTAGACGTTTTGAAGGAGTAACTAGTCTCCTAGCTTCAATAAAATTATTCTCTACGGTAATTCCTTTATGGGTTGAAATGAAGTTATCTACACAGTTTTTGCTTGAAAGGAACAAGGATATTCTTTGATTGGAGATTCGAGAAGCATACAATATGTTTTTAGGTTCAATAAGTTCACCAACACCAAGGATGTACTTGACTAGGGGAATATTATTAACAGCTGGGAATAGAATTCCCTGTTCTTTACTTGGCCTTGAGGTTATGTTCTGAGCGATTTTAGATTTAACTGCACTAGCAAAACTAGTCATATTTGTAGTTGTTGGTTGGGTTTTTTGATGGTTTTGATCCATTAAGAAAGATTCCCCTTAAGGGAAATCTTTGAAGGGGTTCAAAGAAGAGGCCTCTAAAAGGCCTGTATAGTTGTACTATATATTGCAAGTTTATAGTATTTCTACTTGCCCAAATGGTGTTTTCCTTCTTCGGGGGCTGGTATTCTTCTTCTAGATGTGTAATGTACTATTTTTAACACTTTTCACCAATAGAATATACACAAGAAATAAATAAAAACTTCTCTGAAAAAATTGTGTGGCATTCGGTTTTTTCAGTCAGCTGTTGATATAATACATTTATTCATTATTATTTATTCGTCATTCTGAATACGTTTTGCCCAACACTGCTACTGCTGTGTGTGTCTGCATATATTCATATATATAAGCTAAAATAAAGTAACATTGTACCCTAAACTGAGTCCTCAGCTCACAATTGGCAGTGTAGTCATCTTTCCACTTTGATTCATTCCTATTCATTAATTTCTCGATTGCACTGGAAGCTTTCTTTGATTTTTCCTTATCATCTGTACCATGCTCAAGCTTAAACATTGCATCATCAAACAATCGTTTAACTGTTTCTTTATCATCTGCCACAACCTGTCCATTTTCTGTTGGGTCCCAACGATTTTCCTGACGTCTCGCTCCACTGACAATTACATATTCCAAATTCTAGAATAATATAGAATATTATTAACATTCAGATATCTATTTTTAAATAATTTGAAGATAAAAATCTACTAACAGAGAGTGGTTTTCATACTAGGCAAGCTCTAATGATTTAAAAGTTTCTTTTCTTTTTTACTTTTAATTATATATATATATATATATATATATATATATATATATATATATATATATATTATTCCTATGTATGTAAACTAATGTAATATTCGAAAAGTAGCCAAAGTAAATCCATTTACTTTATTGAGCAGGAAAAAAGGCTATTTCTTATTATTTATATTTATATTCATATCTATAAATAAGAAAACTAGCTAAATATTAAATAAAGTAGGTTTATAAAAAAAAAAGATTAGTTAAAATACTTACACCTGGGTCAGTCTTTATTTCAAAATGGTTATCGCAGAGGTGACATTTCATACGAAACTGGTAAACTGGTGTAGTGTAGTACATACCAATTTTCTTTTTTTCAGCATTATACCTAAAACATAATAAGAATAATTCAAAGAGCCATGGATGTGAGCATTACGGAGGAGATTTTGAATAATATTACCTTACACCCATTCCAATATGATTACCACAACCTTCACACCATATATTAAATGGCATTTCGAAACGAATGATGAGGATCCCCATATGGAGCTTTCTTGCTCGTTCTCGCAGAGCATGGGTTCCAAGGAATTTGTTTAATCCTCCTTTAGCGGGATTGTAATCAGGGGGATAGTATTTATTAGTGCCTTTCCTTTCACCCATTTTGATGTATTAGCCTCGCCTAGTTTTCTGTAATCAAATCATAACAATTAATTTATTTTTCAGTCAATTTATATAAACAAAACAAAAAAAAAACTTGAGCTAGTGACCTCAGATTCATACAGGTTAATTCTTATAGTAAAATTTTGTTTTCTACATAAATGCCTCTTTTGTTATCCAGCTTATTAATTAGGGTAAAAATAAAATTATTTCTTAACCCTTTAGAGATTGTGAGCTACTATAGTAGCTCGGGGACAGGCGGGCTGCCTGGATCATGAGCTTCTATAGTAGCTCGGTGGGAGGTGGGGTCCCTGAACAATGAGCTACTATAGTAGCTCGGCTTCTCCAGTGTTTATAGACTGTGAGCTACATTAGTAGGTCTGTTCTTAGGGCCATCTGTTAGTAGTTCTTATGACAAGCTGAAGTATTGCTACCCTTTTCACAATTTTTTTTTTCTAAACCCCTAAAAAAAGAAAATTTGAAATGTAAAAAAAAAAAATAGTTCCATCATAGTCCCAGTGTTTAGGGTTGCCACCCTAAAGATGCTTTTCTCCTTTTCAACTCAGCCAACGGTGGCGCCGTCTACCCCAACTGGGCGAACCACCCCCCGGTCAAGTTGGGACAGACGAAGTCCACCCCGCTTTCAGACAGCGTGTAAGGTCAAGAAATCCATCTCGCTACACAGAGTGCTCAAAGTATTTTGTTGTTCTCTTTCACCGGCTTTAATATACCATGGCCGAGTAGTCACCTAAAACCACCGGGCAGCGGAGGAGCAAAGGCATGCAGCTGACCATAAATGAGGAAACAGGGAGAGATGCACCCCTTCTATCCAACAAGGCACCATTAATGTAACTTCATGGATCCCCAGCAGCCCCTCTTCATCACCACATCATCAGCTCATCATTATTTCAACTCATCAGTCCCACCACTTTCAAAATTTCATTAATATAATAACCACCATTTGTTTCTGTTTTGGCAATTTCCCCCCACTCTTCATTTGTACTCAATAAATATAAATTATCAACTCATTATCCATACAGTCCACTTATTTATCCAGCCCCACAAAAATATTACTTCCACATCATACCATATAAAAAATGGTGGTGTGGCAATCTTTTTACACCCGGTCCATAGTCCGGATCAAAATAGATCATCAGAAACTATACATAATTAAAGAAAAGAACGAAATTTCATAGTCAAAAAGTAGTCAGTTCAGCGGGCACAGTTGGCATCACTGGTACTCGGTCCAGCGAGCACGCTTTAACTCCGTCGTATTCGGCCCCTAAAGGGTTAAGTACATGGTCGTCAGAGTCTCAAATAATTAACCCGTCCCAAATATATTTTTACCCGAAGATAACATCTTAATGAACATATTTTTATTATGTATATGCATATATACATCTGCTGCATGTGGGCACTCGAACATGCATCTCCAGCATGAGAATCCAAAGTGTTAGCTACTGGACTAAAGGAAGTCCAAAAAGTCCGTCACGCAGGAGCTGCATAACTAAGCACTTTCCTCAGAATTTGGGTAGTGTAGACTGCTTTCCAGAACAATTTGCTTAAAATATCCTACATAAATAAAATAAAAACATGAATAGTTCTCTTTTAAATTTGTAATGAGTAACTGATCAATTATTAATTTGCTTCCAGAGTTATGTTTCCACATGGTACCTATTACACTACGTAATAAATTCAAAAAACCTTTTGATCTAACGCAGGAACAGGATACAGTCACTCTAGTGGTAGTAAGCGCTCCTTGCGGCGGCTTTGTGAACCTACATCTGACAGGCTTTTCTATTGAAATATATTACAAATTAAACCCCCGCTTTCCGATTGACCGATTCAGCTCATTTTTACAACACTTCTTCCTCATGAGTTACCCACGACGTTTACCGCGTTTCGTTACAATACAGCAGAAATTACGACCGGTATGCGTATATTAGGAATTTGGGTCCGGAGTAAACCCCCCCTTCTAATGAACCGATTTAGTTTATTTTTACAACACATATTTACCTGTAGATTACCACTACGAATACCGAGTTTCGTCGAAATATACCAAAAATCACGGCTGGTAGTGGCGAATTGGTATTGTGGGTCCGGAGTAAACCCCCCCTCCTAATGAACCGATTTAGTTTATTTTTACATCACATATTTACCTGTGGATTACCACTACGAATACCGACTTTCGTCGAAATATACCAAAAATCACGGCTGGTAGTGGCGAATTGGTATTGTGGGTCCGGAGTAAACCCCCCCCCCCCCTTCTAATAAACCGATTTAGTTCATTTTTATATCTCACTTTTCTCTCTATATTACCACTACGAATACCAAGTTTCGTTGAAATATAACAAATATTACGGCTGACATAGTCAAATTAGTGTTTTGGGTTCGGGGCAAACCCCCCCTTCCGGTGGACCGACTTTGATGGTTAACGAACTCGTTCAATCATTTGCTAATTGAATGCTATATACCAAGTTTCGTGACGAAAAAGCAAAAACTCTGGCCGCTATCGTGTTAACAGACACAAATATATATATATATATTTTTTTTTTTTTATTGATGTTTTCCGGTAGTGGGGTTGCTTAATTCCAGAGGGTGAAACAAAATTCAGTCTTCCCACAAATTTGTGGGAAGACTGAATTTTGTTTCACCCTCTGGAATTAAGCAACCCCACTACCGGAAAACATCAATAAAAAAAAAAAAAAAAAAAAAATATATATATATATATATATTTGTGTCTGTTAACACGATAGCGGCCAGAGTTTTTGCTTTTTCGTCACGAAACTTGGTATATAGCATTCAATTAGCAAATGATTGAACGAGTTCGTTAACCATCAAAGTCGGTGAACCGATTTAGTTTAGTTTTACAACACATATTTACCTGTGGATTACCACTACGAATACCGAGTTTCGTCGAAATATACCAAAAATCACGGCTGGTAGTGGCGAATTGGTATTGTGGGTCCGGAGTAAACCCCCCCTTCTAATGAACCGATTTAGTTCATTTTTATATCTCACTTTTCTCTCTATATTACCACTACGAATACCAAGTTTCGTTTAAATATAACAAATATTACGGCTGACATAGACAAATTAGTGTTTTGGGTCCGGGGTAAACCCCCCCTTCCGGTGGACCGACTTTGGTGGTTAACGAACTCGTTCAATCGTTTGCTAATTGAATGCTATACACCAAGTTTCGTGACGAAAAAACAAAAACTCTGGCCGCTATCGTGTTAACAGACATATATATATATATATATATATATATATATATATATATATATGTATATATATATATATATATATATATATATATATATATATATATATATATGCATATATATATATATATAAATTTTAACGGGGGTCATTTTCGGTGTCTACTAGGTAGGATCGATAAAGATTTGAAGAAATTTTTCAAAAATTCCGTCATGAGTCCAACCTCAATAGCTACTTTCCTTCGGAGGAAAGTGCTAATGAGCTCATTGTGCTTCAAGAAAAGCAACTTTTCAACATCAATCATTTTACTTCCTGTGGTCCTAACGGATAATAGCAATAAAAATCAGCTATTGAATAAAAATGACTATTTTAATAGGGTATTAAATGGATGTTTAAATCCCTCTCATGTCATATTTCTACCATCATACCGGCTGCCACCCCCACCTCTCCTGAATTCTCTCCCCTCTTACACTTAGCTCCCCCACTCTAAATACTACTTCACTCACATCGAGGCAGGGTTCCGAAGTTGGTGGAGGTTATGCTGGATTCTTACGAAAATTTATTCGTCAGGGACATCTTAAGAATTGAGTGGTATACGTTGAGAAAAAAAATTTACATATATTCACGTTGAAAGATGGATTTACTGAGCTTGGATATCTAAAGGGCAGTGGATAGGTTGTAGATTCGTTTGGGCAATAACTATATTATTACGCCCTAGAGTCCATTTATGTTTGTGTCTGAGTGTGTTATTTCTATTATACTAGGTAATTTAACAGAATGTATTTGTACAATGTTGGCATATATAACTTGTTTTATTTATTTATATACTTCTTTTATTAGTTATTCGTTTATTTATTATTTATTGTAAAAATTAATAAATCAACAATCAAATAAGTAAAATAAACTGACAATTTCAACACTTGATGCTGCTGAAACCTCCGCTGAAAGAGTCTGTGCAAAGAAAAAAGAAAGTCTGATCTAAACATGGGCGTGTATAAGGGGGAAGGGGCTGAAGCCCCCCCGAAATTTTCATTTGATGGTAAAAAATGTGTTATAAAAACCTTAAAAATAAATTAAATAAGATCGCTTAGTTAATAAAAAATAGTTTATTTTAGTTGTAATAGCGTTTTAGTCGCCTAAAAATATTTTAAATTCTAAATTTTTCATATCCCATGAATTGGTCTCAGCCCCCCCCCCCCCGAAGTTTTCCCAGACCCTCTCGAAATTATTTCCTATAAACGCCCATGGATCTAAATGATCTAAAGATATCTGAATAAATCTTTTTTTATATCCGTTGAGATGAATTTTCAAAAATATTCTAATATAAGGGAGTACATTTCAATTTACTGAAAATTGATACCATTTGTTTCACCCCATTCTTTCATTGATTTTTGTTTAATACAAAACAAAAATTATTAACTTTTTGACCCGGAGTGATGTGCGTTCCTCCACCAAAATTTATTTGAAAAAGCTTAATGCCTTGAAAAAAAACAAGCACATGGTTCATGTTCTACGTTTGAAATATTTTAAAAGGCGTTTTAAGGTTCAAAGCACAAGTGCCTTAAATTTTTAGACTAAAGTATGAAGCTGTAAAAAATCGAGAAAATAAATAAAGAGAACCAACTGCGCTACAAATAAAATTATAAAATATTGCAACCATATATTTGGCATATTTGTTACATGAATTACAGAGTTAATGAGTAAATAAATTAAAATACTAGACCATTAATATTTATTTACCATTATACGTCAAAGAGGAGTGCGGGCCTAACAATGAACAGCTGTTCGCTCTTACCACATAACACTTAAGGAAATCCATTTAAAAGTAACTTTCATGGTTTCTGAGAGGATGATGTTGGGCTAAGGACTTGACAGTTGTTTGGAAAATGGTAATTATTGAAAGCAAGCTATTATAGAGGCAGGCATTAATTAACTAGTGCTTTCAAATTGAAATAAATGTTATTTTTAATTCAGACAACAAAATAGTGCCCATACAAATTAAAAAGTGAAACACAATTTGTCTACAATACGATTTTTATTATTATATATTTTTTTTTTTTTTTACCATTGCAAGAAAATAGAAGATGGACTTCCCCGCCATTGTAAAGTAACTGGAAAACATCGAACTCTCCGACCATTCACCCAGGATTTTAAGGTTGAATGTTTGAGTACAAAAGATAAGAGTACGTAGGAGACGAACACGGCAAGAAACAGGTAGAGAACTGCAGGTGATGGCGGGTCAATGAACAATTCTATAATAGGAAAGAAGACTGTTCCAAAAGAAACCATTTTGTTAGCTTTTGGAGGAGGTACATTAACCAGCACGAAATTCAATAATAAGGACTTCTCATTCAACTTTTAATGCTTTAAAGACTTTTAAGGTCCGTAATGTTGTCAGGTTGGCAAAATTTACGTAATAAACAAAATACCTAGATTTTACGTATTGGATTTCAGAATCATTCGAACTTTCCGGGTGCAGCCCCCTCCCGTATATGCCCCCATGCTGACGGGAAATGTCCACCCCAATTACCTAAAATACCTATTTCAGTTTTCTGGAATCTATCAAGTAATTTTAATAAATTTTTGGCCATTAAAACAGTAACAACATTGTGTAAGGGTTTCTTTTTTTTCACAATTTTTAAATGTTGTTCTATCTATAGGTGATAGCCTGTCACAAGATTATACCAAAAATCCCCATTTTCCCCCCAATTTTTATCACACGTCATAGTTTTTTTGTGTTCAGTCAAAAATAAAAAGAGCACAACTGTAAAACCTGTAATGAGATAAGAAGTCTAGTTCCCCAATCAAAATTTTCGTTTAACTCTGTTACATATTTTAAGGAAACCTCAAGGGAAGTCTAAAGAAAGATGAGTTTCACGTATATTTGGAGTTATTTTCCAGGTTTATCAGAAGCACACAGATTAATGAGAGCTCTTGTTGTACCAGATATCAGGATGCTCATGTTACTTTTATACCTAAAATGAAGAAAGAATAAAAAAAAGCTTGGACATTTTTTGAGCATAAGTTTAAAAAACTTGGTATATTTCTCCGAAACATATAAGGGATAGACAGGAGTATGGATCAGTGGTATGATAAGGTACAGCTGTCAAGAATGACCTAAGAAAAGAACAAATAAAAAAGCACAATAAAAATAAATAAATAACAGTATTCTCTACATGCAAGTAAGTAAATGGTAGTTAACTGTGAGTTTTTAGAAGATTTTATTATTTTTTAAAGACATATCTTTTTTTCTTTTTTTTTTTAAATCATTCCTATATTTTTTTTTTACATTTAAAAAGTGGAATGATGTATTTATTTATTTTAATGGTGGTCTCCTTCTTGGAATGTACTGTTTATTAGTAAATTTTTATTTTATAATACTGACTTTTTTCGGCTATGATATTCCTCATTTAAGTTTCCTTTCTTTTTTAAGCAAATTTTATTATTTTTCCTAAACAACATTATTCAACTATAAGTATCTGCATATGTAATTTGATTAAGGTTTTTTTTTAATTAATTTATTGCCTGTTCACATGGAACTGAAGAAGGCTGGAGAAAAGAAATGAAATCTGGGCGTTGGTGTCAAGCTTCTTTCTATTATAAAGATGATTCTCACAGAACATGATAATTAGTTTTCAATACAACATTGTTTATGATAGTAATATTATTGAAAGTTTTAAACATTGGACTACAAGCCTAAGCCCTAATGTATTTCCCACCAAGAATGATGCATATCTTTCGAAAATAATTTGCTTCTCAAGAAGGATGATTGATAAGAGCAGTTTTGACATGTGTTTGTCATGGAGGAAACAAATTTTGATTTTTACTCAGCTAAAAGCTCAGTTCTTATTAATCTGTCGAATACTTGAAAAAAAAAAAAAACGTGGAAATCAAAAGAATGAAAACTGTGTCAAAATTAACAATGCTTCAGTAACAACATATCATTTAAATGAAAATGAACATACCGCCTATTGAATTTATGAAGTTATTTGAACATTTCATTTAAATAAAATGATCGAACACTTACTTGCTTAAGCTTATGCGAATTTGATTTCTTTTTGAACTGAACACAAATAATTAAGGATTTGAAACCTGTTTGTAACCTCCACGTAGCCTCCTTGTGATGGTTGAAGAGAGAATCCTGTGGCCATTAGATATAAACACCCTATTTACGCTAGGCATCAGGGATAAGAATTGTGAGAGTTCGTGCTTGATACTTACCTGGCTATGGCTGTTGTGACAGTGTTTAGTTATTGTTCGTAGATATTTCTAGTGATAATTAGTATGCTATTGAGGCGAACATATTTAATCATCAAAGAAGTTACACTAATGTCAGATATAACGTAGAAACGATCGTTGGTTTATTGAGCCATTGAAAACAAGTGAACCGATTTGTTTGGTTTTGGTGACATGTTAACAGTAGGGGATTGCATATTCCACATTTTGGGTTAGGATTTGAAATGTTAAATATATCTTTTTAGATTTTTTTGTTGTGCTTGGTGATTATTGTTTATTTTATTTGTTTACATTCTAGTGTAACAGTTGTTATCTCGGGGTGTACTTATATTACTTATATTATCCAAGAGTGTTACAAACCGACGAAAGTATATAAATACAAAGTAAAAATGGAGAACGGGGAATACAGAACGGGAGTGCCACGAATTCAAGTGTTTAAACCCACATATGAAGAATTTAAGGATTTCCCCAAGTATATTGCTTACATGGAATCAAAAGGCGCCCACAAAGCTGGATTAGCCAAGGTATTTTCAATTTATAATAATTTATTCCTACTTAATATTTACAGCTTTTACATTTTGAAAACAATTTATTGTATTTTTAACAGACAGGAAAATCTAAGTTGAGAGAATATTTTCCCATTTTGATTGCTATAGATAGATCCTTTTCAGTAACTGCAATGACTTATTACATCATTAGTTTTTTAAGTGATTATTCACTGGATAGGAATAAAATAATTAACAATAGTCTTTGAAGTTAAAAGATTGCATAGATCTAGTTTTGCTTTGTTTGTAAACAACTGCTTAAAACTTTCTAAAACACATTTACAATTGTAGTGCTCGCTTTACACTGCTGGTTTTTTTTAATCTTAAAAATAAGTACTTTACTATGCACTTATCTATGGGGATATGACTTTATAACGAGGTTATACAATATTGATTATCTTAGCAAATTAATATATAGTGAAAAGCAACTAGATCCTTCTCCAATACAATTTTTCACATCGGGGAATATTATTTCCACAATATATGTTTAGCAGTATTGTTTTAGTGTAAACATTTAAGTTTAATCTTGTCAATTGTCTAGAAACTGTCCATTCGTTCCATATTTTGGATTATTAGACCAATTTATTTTAGTTGAGAGTGAAATATTTTGAAGAATTCTCATAGTCTATTGTCAGTCCATGTTGTGCGATACATTTTATTTCACTATTTGATCAAGAGTTAACTAATAGTTAATTGCAGTTCTTGCTTTTGAAGCTCTTAAGAACATTAATCACAGATATTTCTGTGTCGACCTTTTTGTGCTAAAGTATATTTGAGAGAATGCAAAATAAGAACGTTTTCACTGCTTTCCTTCAGCAGTGAAAACAAAAGAAATTACGTTTTTCAATAGTATAAGTCATTAAATAAAAAAATGGGCTTGGGAAATCCTATAAAAAGGTTGAAATAATTTATAAATAATCGCTTTCAAAAAATATAGAGCTTAGGTAGTTCAGATAGAGGGCACAAGTACTATAGAGATATTTTGACAGTCTCTTTAATGTGGGTTACTAGGATTCATTGTGAACTTTGATATAATATATCTATGATGTGAATCGCCTTTTCCGGGAATATCATTCACCATTCTATTCCAAAAATAGATTTTAAGTCCTCTGGGTCAATAAAAAGTTTCAAGAACTTTTTTATTTGGCTTTTTACTATTATCAGTTTATTCTTTTGAAAATATCCTGTTTTAATGAGCTTTTGGTACATTAATAAATAAACAACGACAAACAATTGAACTTCTTGTGTAAAACGCGCTTTTTAACTATAAAGTCCGCCTTGGTGCATTTAAAGAAACAAAATTCAAAGACGATCATCGGGTTTCGAAAGGGACAAATGCTTTATTATTTAACTCGTTTCTGTATCTTCTTAGGAGATCGATGTCAGAAAACTTTTCCCTGAACTGCTACGCCCCTTTGCAATCAATGGGGTCCTTAGGTCTGATACTCGTGAGGTTGTATCATGCATTTACAAATTTGTTTGTGCATTATAATATTGTACTGATTATAAAAGAAAACTATGTATATACGGTTTAATTTATCAATATATTAGTTAAAATTGTTTTAAACCTTTATCGTGCAAATTCATTACAATTATTCTTTGCAAAATTTTGCAACTCTTTGTTTAAAGGATTTTCTACGATTTAAAAAAAAATAATTATAACGTTTTAGGCTGTACTGTTTAATCACCATTATCATTCTTTCTTTCTTCTATTAGTTTTTTGTATTCAACATTACTTATGTTTTCAATAAGTCGATTTTCTCTTTCTACTTTCTCCTTTAAGGAAAAAAAAAATTAAATACTGTAAAAAATAAATTAAGAAAAATGAAAGTCCTTATAGCAAGGTGTAAAGGAAACATCCGAACTGACTAAGTTATTCTTTAACTGCGTAAATCCTACTTAATCTTATTCCTCAAAGTAACTTCTTTCCAGATACAGGACCAACCAAATGTATTCACTGGAAAATATCGGCTAACAATTCACCATATTGTCAACCCAGATGGATATCAGCCATCCTTGTGGGATAATAATTGGTAAAACTACACATTTTATTCAACAGTATAGAAATAGTTACGGAGCGAAGTTAGCTCAGAAGGGGAGTTACAGCGATGGGGTCACCGATCTTGACCATTTTTTTTCTGGTGATTCTACATTGAAAAATAGTCGACACGTGTCCGAGCGGTGCGTCCAATGCGTCTTAGGAGCCGAGAAATAAAATAAAATAGGGGCCATTCCATGTCAATTCAACCAATGAAAGTACTGTTTACAACCCGACCCTCTTAGATTTTTTTGAAATTTTGAATCCTAATAGCTCTAACAACTCCTTGAATGGTACAATTTTTAAAAAAAATTTATCTGTTTCCGTTTTTTTAGTATTAATTTTGGTAAATGTGAAGGAGCGCGGTCTCCACACCGATTCTTTTGAAATGTTGCACTATAACGTATTTTGATGCATTAAACACGAATCCGTTAAAAAAAAAGCTCGCTTTTCACTAGGAAAGAAGTTATTAAGCACTAAAGTTCACTGTTATGGAAGTTATAAAAGACGGGGTAACAGCGTATTTGTAAACACGCGCATGCGAAATAGTCCTTAATGACGAAGAGAAATTGAAATTTAGACTCACCTGGTGGTAGCTGACTTGGTCGTAAATTGTCGCTTTTGGGCATACGTGCTATGCGTTTCCGCTCGCTCCGCTCGCTCAAGAAGATATCAAAACCCCTAGCCAATCCAACTCGCTAAAATTAATAGAATTCTATTAATTTTAGCGAGTTGGATTGACTAGAGTTTTGATATCTTCTTAAAATTTAAAAAAAAAAATTAAAGAATGGTTTATTATTTAAAAAAAAATATTTTTGAATAACTAACTGGAGATAAATTGATAAATAATTGATGGTAAATTTCAATTAGACATCCTTATTACGAACTTTTCCATACCCGCGCATGCGCATGTTGACAAACATAGTAGGTTACATTATCTTTCAGAACCCGCACAACTGTGAACTTTAGAGTTTCATAACTTCTTTCCAAGTGAAAAGCGAGCTTTTTTTTAAACGGATTCGTGTTTAGTGCATCAAAATACGTTATAGTACAACATTTCAAAAGGATCGGTGTGGAGACCGCGCTCCTTCACATTTACCTTAATTTTCAAAGTATTGAAAAACCGCCTTTTTTTGGTCAACTGGAAAATGTTAATTCCTTGATAGATTGAGTTCTATTTTAGCTAGAACAGTCAGCATAGTCTCATTGTTTAGCTTATTAAATGGACTTTAATTTGATATACAACAAGACCAACTTATTACAAATTTTACTTTTCAAACAAAATTTCGAAAACTTGTACGTAACGGTTTACGAAAAACTGTACTTTTAAAATTCTGAAAAAAATATATTTGAATCTTCAGTTCATTGACTACATATGCTGTTAGTTTCATTATGGGATGGGAACGGGATCATTTTATAACATAATTTTGACTTTATAATTGTCACTACGGTGTTAGTAAAAATATGGTGAGTGATGGATATTTGTATTGTAAATTCAGCAATAAGCATCAACTCAACTTTACTCGAACATCAATAAAAGCGAAGTTGAACTGGTAGGTAACTGATTTAGACGATAATGAAAAAATATGTGATACTTTTATTGCCTCAACAAAAATGAGGAGATGGGTGAAATAAAATTTTTTCAGACAGAACTAAAATTAAAGGGGAGATTTGAAAAAAAAAAAAAAAAAAAAATTACTGGAACCCAGAAATTGCACCCTTTCATTCCTTTAACTAAGAAAAAAATTAAGACTCAACTTTACTCGAACTTCAATAAAAGTGAAATTGAACTTGTAGGTAACTGATTTAGACACAGATCCAGTAGCCTTTAATGAAAAAATATGTGGTAGTTTTATTGCCTGTGAATATGACGACCAGTGGTGGCTGGCATGTGTACTCAACAAAAATGAGGAGATGGATGAAATAAAATTTAATATCCAACATGTCTCAATTATTACAAATTTCATTTTTCAAAAAATGTTTTGAAAATTTGTACAAAACGATTTTTGAAAAACTGTACTTTTACAATTCTGAATATATTTCAATCTTCAGTTCATTGACTACATACGCCGTTAGTTCCATTATGGGAACATTTCACAACATAATTTTAACTGATTTAGACTCTGATCCAGTAGCCTTCAATGAAAAAATATGTGGTGGTTTTATTACCTGTGAATATGACAACCAGTGGTAGCTGGCATGTGTACTCAACAAATTACACAGTTACACACAATAGCACAAAAATGGATATGACCGTTTATTAAATGTTATAAATGGTCTTCCCCCCCCCCCATTGCCATCCCATAATAAACCCAGCATCATTTGTAGTCTAAAATTAAGTAAAACATTTTTTGAAAAATGAAATTTGTAATAATTGAGACATGTTGGATATTAAATTTTATTTCACCCATCTCCTCATTTTTGTTGAGGCAATAAAAGTATCACATATTTTTTCATTATCGTCTAAATCAGTTACCTACCAGTTCAACTTCGCTTTTATTGATGTTCGAGTAAAGTTGAGTTGATGCTTATTGCTGAATTTACAATACAAATATCCATCACTCACCATATTTTTACCAACTACGTAGTGACAATTATAAAGTCAAAATTATGTTATAAAATGATCCCGTTCCCATCCCATAATGAAACTAACAGCATATGTAGTCAATGAACTGAAGATTCAAATATATTTTTTTCAGAATTTTAAAAGTACAGTTTTTCGTAAACCGTTACGTACAAGTTTTCGAAATTTTGTTTGAAAAGTAAAATTTGTAATAAGTTGGTCTTGTTGTATATCAAATTAAAGTCCATTTAATAAGCTAAACAATGAGACTATGCTGACTGTTCTAGCTAAAATAGAACTCAATCTATCAAGGAATTAACATTTTCCAGTTGACCAAAAAAAGGCGGGTTTTCAATACTTTGAAAATTAATACTAAAAAAACGGAAACAGATAAAAAACTTTAAAAAATTGTTTTTGGTTATTTTTTGTTAGAGTAACCAACCTACAAAATTTTATTAAAATCCAAGAAGGTCGGGTTGTGACCCTTGTTGATTTAACATGGAATGACCCTAGGTTGAAAGTGCTTCATTTTTCATATCGAGTTTAGAAAATGATATCGACATGATTTTTTCACTAATTCATTTGTTTTATAGAGTAGATTAAAGGAAAAATATAATCGTTAAACAATAATTTATATTTCATCAAATAAATTCAAAAATATGATTACGTTTTCAAGTAAACTAGTAATATACATTTTTTTACACCAAAGCTAATAGCAGATTTAAAAACAGCACCCCAAGAAACCCTAATGTAGTGTATATCACTGAAAACAAAAAAATAATGATTTTTCCCAGTCTGGAAGAGACTAAAAATTTGTAAGCGAAAAAGTAATGTGACGTTTTGAATATCTCCCCTTGAGATAATCCGATTTTTACGTCATTGAAATCTTTCAAAAGAAGAGACTCCTTTTTCTAATCATATAAATGACTATCGTTTTATCTCAAAAGGTACTTACAAAAAATGGGTTTCAAAATAAAAATAAAATGTAAACGTTTATTTTTACGTTTAGAATATAACTTCGATCCCAGGACACGTAGAAACACCCCGATTGGAGGGAATTGTGTCATATTAGGTCCTTTATTGACCATCCAAGTTTGGTTTAAATCGCGTAAATATTCTTTGAATTATGGCCGAATTGTTGAATCTTTAACAAAAGTTTAAGGGTCCCCCTTAACGAAATTTAAAATACATTTTTTTTAATTTTTGTAATATTCCCAAAATTTGAATGAAGGGGGTTTTCAATGTGCTAAAAACGAATCTGACATCCGTTTTTAAATCAAATTTTTTTTATAATAGATAACTTTTTAAATGTAGGTATATGGAATATTTTGACCGAATAATGACTTCTATATAGTCGAATATGTAAAACAATTTTTTATTCAAAAACGGATGTCAGATTCGTTTTTAGCACATTGAAAACCCCCTAAATTCAAATTTTGGGAATATTACAAAAATAAAAAAAAAAATAATATGCTGGAGGACCTTAGTTTATAATTCGGGCGCGCACTAAAGAAATTATTAAAATAAAAATAGTTTTTGTTGTCAAGGTTAGGCTAGGCCTCCACTGACGATTTCTAGCCTAAAATAAATCGTTAAGTTCCCAGTGGATATTATTCAAACTTCTTGTGTGATCGCTCTTTTCCTTCAAGCCAGAAATACAAAATATTAATGACATTCTATTTAACGTTTTACCTGCCATTGTTCCAGAAGTGGAACATATTTTAGCCCATTCGAGACAACGATTTTTTTCAAACACGGTCCGCAGGAGGCAAAGTTTTTGTCTTCTTTATATTGTTCATTTTTAATAAAAAAACATGTTTAAAATGGAAATCCCCCAATTCGTAAGCGAATTCAAATAAATAAGATCTTTGCACACCAGGTCTGCAACTCGCTCTTCGAACATTTTTTTTTTTTACAGCGAATTGGGCACGTGTGCAATGTAAGGTAAAATTAAAATACAGATAATTTTTAGATTTGTTGATACACAGTAAAACGAATGCTAAATTTTGTTTTTCTGTACTTTACTGATTTCATTAGTCCAAGAAAAATCATGTTTCGACGACTAGTTTACTCAGAATAACTTAAAATTGCTCATTAGTGTTATTGTAAACACGGTGTGCAAGCCGTAACACAAAAAGGTTGAAATATTTTTTTAACATTTTGTTGATAAAGATTTGGTAAAACTGAAGGAGAGCGTCCTCAGCACCGATTTTTTTTCGGTTATAGGGTTGTAGAGTATTACATTCCCTTCAGTGATATATATTACGTTGCTATTTTATGTCTTTTCCTTCAAACGTAAAAACAATTTCAGCGTTCATCGCGAAATCTGTAATTTGGCGACTAATAGTCCAGGCAACTAAGAGTTATTGATGGAAATGTTTGGAACACAATTTTTGACTTCAAACTTTGTTTCGGCTAGTTAGCAGGCCAACATATCAAAAGTCCCCGCCCGTAGCCTTTTTGCTACGGTAGCCTTTGTGTGTGTTTAAAAGGTTCCATTTATCGGGTTTTCACTTACATCTCGGAAATATAATGAATAATAATTAGAAATTTGTATCTAGGAAACAATTTCTATCTATCTGTATGGTATCAGGAATAGATTTCAATTGTCTTCTTAATAAATAAATAGGTGTGTGTGTGTGTGTGTGTGTGTATATATATATATATATATATATATATATATTACACACACATATACATATATACATACATATTTTCATACGGGTAAATTTTATTATCTCTTTAGTTTTATTTCAGTGCTAGGTGAGTTTACCTACTTGTAGTTTACCACTCAATTAACTTGAAGGGTAGAACTGAAGTTTCGCGTCCTCAAAACCTATTTTTTTCAAATTTTGTACAATAACGTATTTTGATGCACTAAACACGAATCCGTTAAAAAAAAAAAAAGCTCGCTTTCAACTAGGAAAGAAGCACTGAAGTTCATTGTTATGCCGGTTATGAGAGCTAATGTAAACAACTAAATTTGTCAACATGCGCATGCGCGGGTATGGAAAAGTCCGTAATAAAGAAGTCTAATTGAAATTTACCATAAATTATTTAAATTCACCAGCAGTTATTTATTCACAACCATTTTTTTAAATAATAAAACATTCTTCACATTTCTTGATTCGTTCATGAAAAGTATTATATAACAGAAATCCCTTAATAATTAGCTAATGCGTTTATAATTATTAGTTCGTTCTAATTCGCGCCTGCTGAACTTTGATTGTCAACATACTTTTATTTTATAAAAAACTAGCAATGAAGTTGCACGAATTTTCTATTCCCGTCCCCAATTTATTATTGTCGTCGCTACGCTCGCTCAAGGAGATATCAAAACCTACTTGTCAATCCAACTCGCTAAAATTAATAGAATTCTATTACTTTTAGCGAGTTGGACTGACTAGGGTTTTGATATCTTCTTGAGCGAGCGTAGCGAGCGGAAACGCATAGCACGTCTGCCTATAAGCGACAGGTGACGACGGGTGAGGATGCCCTTAAAATTGACAATATTTTTGAATAAATGGTTTATGAACATTTCAAATGAGAGTTCTCTGTTTCCCAATGTTTCATATCTGCGCATGCGCATGTTTACAAATACGCTGTTTACGCCTACTTTTATAACCTTCCTAACAGTAAACTTTAGTGCTTAATAACTTTTTTCCTAGTTGAAAGCGATTTTTTTTTTTTTTTTTTTTTTTTTTTTTATATAACATATTCGTGTTTAGTGCATTAAAATACGTTGTTGTGAAAATTGTTAAAGAAATCGGTTTTGAGGACGCTAACCTTCAGTTTTACCACTTGAAGATGCTCTCAGAGCTCAAGACATGAAAATTCATTTTTACAAAAGAATGCTGATTGGCTGAACAAACTGTTGACATTTTTAACTGAGAGCTTTTGGCATAACGGCTGATCGTAACGTATGATCGGAACACCTTACAATGAAAAGGAGAAAATAGGTTTTGGCTTATGAGTTTTTCTTTGTGTCTAAAATGATCGTAACGAACCATTGCAAACGCGGCATGCCTGAGCTTGAAAGTGTTGATTGAAGGCGCAACATCAAAAATAAAATAACATCCTGCAGGCATGGACAGGGCAATCGTAATCTTTATATCTTATGAGCTTATTTTCCATTCGACATACCAACACTTAGGCACTTTATTTGAATGTCAAATGTAGAAAATTGAATTTTCCCTTTCTGGTATAAAAAATCCTTCCTAGCGTTAGAATTTCAAGAAAAATTGATAAAGATTGAAGATTTGAAATAATCTGTGATGGACTGTTTTAGTGACTCCGAAATTTATCGGAAGATTAGGCGATGCCTCATCACAATAGAATTGGGTTTCTTGAAAAACTTGTAAGAAACCGTTCAACTTAGATAATATGTTTATATTTGGATGTGGTCTAATACTATCCACTTTACTTAGCTTGAATTAATTGCTATGATAAGGAGCTAGTACCTGGCATATTATTTGCCTTTCCACTCCTTCCAAAGGGCAGAATATGATTTCGCATTGTCTCAAATGTTTTGTAAGAAAGGAATAATAAGTTAATTAATAATTACTAGAAACAATTAATTGTTGGAGATAAATTTGGGAGCATGCGAAGGCTTAAGCTGAGGTGAGGGAGGATTCCGAGCTGAAAGAGAGCTGTGGGCCAATGGGTGAGGAATGGAGGGGAATCGACCAGGGCAAGTGGCAGGGGCCGCATCGACCCGACAGCTGGCCTTACCCCTCTCTCAGGCTGCATATCATCAAGAACCTTAGCTCTTTCCACCCGTATCTTGTATTGGCATAAATAGTTAGGTTACACTTTTCTTCACCACAAGTACACTATCCAATACAAAAAGAATGGTAGGATTTATAATGGCTTACGCCCCGGTTATGTTGTATTTATTGCCATGAGTAAATCTGCGATATATTTGTCAAATACCACTCACTCACTGACCTATCATCGTCCAGCCCAAACCACTCTACAGAAAATGTTGAAATTTAGCCTGGACACTCGGGCCATTCCATGTCAAATCAACCAATGAAAGTACTGTTTACAACCTGACCCTCTTAGATTTTTTTGAAATTTTGAATCCTAATAGGTCTAACAAATCCTTGAATAGTACAACTTTTGAAAAAAATTTATCTGTTTCCGTTTTTTTACTATTAATTTTCAAAATACTGAAAAACCGCCTTTTTTTGGTCAACTGGAAAATGTTAATTCCTTGGTAGATTCGAGTTCTATTCTAGCTAGAGCAGTCAGCGTAGTCTCATTATTTAGCTAATTAAATGGACTTTAATTTAATATGGATATGATTGGATGGTCCAAAATGGATATGACCGTTTATAAATGATTTTTTTTTTTTTTTTATGATCCCATTGCCATCTCATAATAAAACTAGCATCATTTGTAATAAAAACAATATGTACACATTTTCAAAACATTTTTTGAAAAATGAAATTTGTAATAATTGAGGCATGTTGTATATTAAATTCTATTTCATCCATCTCCTCATTTTTGTTGAGTACATTTTGATTTGCGGTTCATTTCAACAATGATGGCAGACCTTGAATTACTAGAAATAAACTGAGATTTTGTCCCTCATAGAGTTTAGCCTATACCTGGTTATAGTCCATCTGAGCTAAAAAATATCCCGAACCCTTGCACAGCCTCCCTCCTCACCCATCAGCATCCTCAATCAGAACACTTGTTGGTAATGCTCGCAAGTATAATGGATGTTTGCAAATGACATCTTGGAAACTTAATTTTATAAATTGGAGCGTACATTAATTCTTGATAAAGAATTTTAACCTGTACTGGACTCCCTCAGAATGGATAACTCACATCATTAAAAAAAAACAAACCCCGACTTATTAGAAAGCTTTAAGTGAAATACAACTTCTTTTAGCTGTTAGACTCACTGCAGAGAATGGTAAAAGATTAGTCGCTATTCCTTTGTCAAAGAACTGCAGAACCAAGTATCATCATAAAAACCTTAAACCTCAATTTGGATATAGCCATCTTCTTAAACTTTAGCTTCCTTTTCGTGTCATACTAATAAACCATACTGATTTACGCTGAATTGCAATAAAAAAAGTCCGCCATTCAGCTGCATAACTTAGAAAGTTTGTCAGAAGTTGGGTAGTTTACGCTTTATTCCATGAATAATTCTGTAAATAGAATATAAACATGAATATTTCTGACCTCTTATATTTGTAATTCCACAGACAGACTATATATATATATATATATATATATATATATATATATATATATATATATATATATGTGTGTGTGTGTGTGTGTGTGTGTGTGTGTGTGTGTCTGCAACACAACATCGGACACAATTTTTTTATTTTAACGAAACTAAACGTGGAGTATTGCATTGCCATAATAAACGATTGGACGAATTAGTTAGCCAGCAAAATAGGTCCAAACAAACGGAACCTTTAATAGCTACCTTGCTTCGGAAAGTACTAAAAAAGAACGCAGAGAAAGTGTGACCTCATTTACAGGGAGGTTCTCTCTCTTCGTGGTTGACCTTGGTATGAAAGGGAATGTTACGTATGGGCCATTCCATGTCAATTCAACCTATGAAAGTACTGTTTACAACCCGACCCTCTTAAATTTTTTTGAAATTTTGAATCCTAATAGCTCTAACAACTCCTTGAATGGTACAATTTTTTAAAAAAATTTATCTGTTTCCGTTTTTTTAGTATTAATTTTCAAAGTATTGAAAAACCACCTTTTTTTGGTCAACTGGAAAATGTTAATTCCTTGATAGATTGAGTTCTATTCTAGCTAGAACAGTCAGCATATTCGGTGTCTACTAGGTAGGATCGATAAAGGTTTGAAGACATTTTTCAAAAATTCCGTCATGAGTCCAACCTCAATAGCTACTTTCCTTCGGAGGAAAGTGCTAAAATGAGGAGATGGATGAAATAAAATTTAATATCCAACATGTCTCAATTATTACAAATTTCATTTTTCAAAAAATGTTTTGAAAATTTGTAAAAAACGATTTTTGAAAAACTGTACTTTTAAAATTCTGAATATATTTCAATCTTCAGTTCATTGACTACATATGCTGTTAGTTTCATTATGGGAACATTTTACAACATAATTTTAACTGATTTAGACTATGATCCAGTAGCCTCAAAGAAAAAATATGTGGTGGTTTTATTGCCTGTGAATATGACAACCAGTGGTAGCTGGCATGTGTACTCAACAAATTACACAGTTACACACAATAGCACAAAAATGGATATGACCGTTTATTAAATGTTATAAATGGTCTTTTTTTTTTTTTTTTTTTTTTTTTTTTTTTTTTTTTTTTTTTTTTTTTTTTTTCTTCCATTGCCATCCCATAATAAAACCAGCATAATTTGTAGTCTAAAATTATGTAAAACATTTTTTTAAAAATGAAATTTGTAATAATTGAGACATGTTGGATATTAAATTTTATTTCATCCATCTCCTCATTTTTGTTGAGGCAATAAAACTATCACATATTTTTTCATTAAAGGCTACTGTATCTGTGTCTAAATCAGAATTGTAAAAGTACAGTTTTTCAAAAATCGTTTTGTACAAATTTTCAAAACATTTTTTGAAAAATGAAATTTGTAATAATTGAGACATGTTGGATATTAAATTTTATTTCATCCATCTCCTCATTTTTGTTGAGTACTCATGCCAGCCACCACTGGTCGTCATATTCACAGGCAATAAAACTACCACATATTTTTTCATTAAAGGCTACTGGATCTGTGTCTAAATCAGTTACCTACCAGTTCAATTTCACTTTTATTGAAGTTCGAGTAAAGTTGAGTCTTAATTTTTTTCTTAGTTAAAGGAATGAAAGGGTGCAATTTCTGGGTTCCAGTAATTTTTTTTTTTTTTTTTTTTTTTTTTTTTTTAAATCTCCCCTTTAATTTTAGTTCTGTCTGAAAAAAATTCAAATTTTGATCAGGGATGCTTATTGCTGAATTTACAATACAAATATCCATCACTCACCATATTTTTACCAACTACGCAGTGACTATTATAAAGTCAAAAACCGTTACGTACAAGTTTTCGAAAAAAATTTCGAAAAGTAAAATTTGTAATAAGTTGGTCTTGTTGTATATCAAATTAAAGTCCATTTAATAAGATAAACAATGAGACTATGCTGACTGTTCTAGCTAAAATAGAACTCAATCTATCAAGGAATTAACATTTTCCAGTTGACCAAAAAAAGGCGGTTTTTCAATACTTTGAAAATTAATACTAAAAAAACGGAAACAGATAAAAATTTTTAAAAAAATTGTTTTTGGTTATTTTTTGTTAGAGTAACCAAACTACCAAATTTTATTAAAATCCAAGAAGGTCGGGTTGTGACCCTTGTTGATTTGACATGGAATGACCCGTATGCTGTAGACATTTTTTAACGTTTTTAGAGTTAGTGTTAATTACCTATGTACATAACCAAATACACAGTTAAAAGAACGAAATAAAAAGTATATTGCTTTACCAAAAAAAAAAAAATAAATAAATAAAGTTTTCATGATAATAAAGAGTCCATAATTAAAACCAAATGTATAAATACAAGAGGCAAAACATTCATTTCTTCATCTAAATCGTTACAGTCTCCATGGTCCATTCACAGACTTCATATTTGAACAAAAATTTTACTGAATCCTGGATCAACTTTCACAGTCAATCGCGCTTAACACGTAACCACAGGCCCGGAGTTTTATAACACTACTAGAGGCATGCGGTCTCCCTGACTCAGGGCTGCTGAGAAATAATCCCTGCAGGCGCTCTCATTTGTTTAATTATTCCGTAGAGCATATCTTTTTCAATAACAAATGTTCAAAAGGGTAACAAAGTGAAAATACCTGAACATTATAAAATAAAAGGAATATTTTTAAGAAATGTTCTTTCATTATCGTTAATACATAAAATATTTGGAAAATTTAGGGTATCATACATTTAAAATGTTATTTGGAGGTGCACAGACCAATGTAAAAGAAAAATATGGGAGAACAAATTTTAAAATAAAAATAAATCAATTAATAGCGGCTGTTCGACGAATACAAATATTTACATTGTTTAGATTTTTTTAAAAGGCATGTTATGGGGTGCAAATGCGTTTATTATTTTATATTAGGAGCTTAGCAACTAGGCGATTTTCCCCTTCGATTTAATAATTGAAGGGGTCGGGGCAAAATAGTGCCAAGCAACGTTTTAAACATAACTTAACAGTAGCTGCTACATGTTGGATATTAGTTGGGACTATCAGTTGAAATGGTTAGGGGCAGCAAGATTAAGTAGCATGCAGAGGTTTTAGTCATATTTTAGGAGCATTTGTATCATAGACTGATATAGCAGCTACAGTTAAGCTTTGTTTAAAATGTTGCTTGGCACTATTTTGCCCCGTCCCTTTCAATTACAATTTGTAAAAAAGTCTAAGTCTATATCCGTCAGTTGATCATTTCTCCCCCAAACATCTTTGGTCTCTTGAATTCCAATTTCCACCGATGGAGGAAAATCATGCGGGTTCAAACAGAAGGTGATTTTTTTCTTCTACGATAGGTTTAACATGAAATGCGTTTAACACTTCAGTATAAAGAATTGAAATGTAAAAGAGAAAATTATATTCTTGATAATCATATGCACATCCTCCCCATCAAAAGTACTCCCATTGTTACTGTATTTAGCTTGAAACCACTCCAATAGTTACAGCAAACCTTGGGTGATCGCTATAAATTTTTGAGGGCCCTAACTGTGTCTTGAAGTGCCCTAAATGTCTTGAAGTGACATAACTGTTATATAAATGAACAATAGAGCAAAAATATATACAATTTAAAGTGAAATGACAAGTACACTATGAGAAACGAGAGACGGTAAAGACACCTCCCAAAAGCGTATCAACAAGCTATGGAAAAAAACTTTCCTTTTGGCGAATCACGTTCTTGCAGAAGCGTTACGATTATCATTGGAAATTTTAAAACTTCCACTTTCATTCAAGCTAATTTAATACATAAAGAAACTATCTGAATACCCGTGCTTCGTCTCGACAGATAAGTCGTTATTTTATTGCATTAAATCATGTATCATCATAATTAACGCTAGTACATAATTTTATACAGTTTATTATTGCATGGTTCCCGACATACTATAAGTTGTTCATCAATTGATAAGTAATCAAAGTATAATGTTTCTTGACGTTGGGGCGCTCCGGACCAGTGCCAAGAAACAGATAACGTAGAGATAACCCGTTATTCATAGGTTAGCAGTAACAGCACCTTAACCAGTAAAGGTTAGAAGGGACAATAATTTTTACGTGGGGATCTTAAGCTAGGGGGAGACAAAGATATTCGGGGAAGGATTAAACATAACCTAACTTAAAATTATCTTAATAACTAGGGTGCTGCCTCTTCTGTGACACCCTGGATCAGGCTGGTGCTGCCTGGCGATCTTCGCGGTAGGAGGTGAGGTCTCATGTCCTGAAGAGGGGTTTGGGAGTACCGGAGGCCGTCATAGAACTTCTTATGTAACCTGTGGATGAACTGTAGGCAGTTTCCGTTCATCATGAAGTATGGATGGCTTGGTCCATCGAGTACCCCTAAATGAAGACAAAGAAACTGTCAGCCGATGATTCGTTTGGGGAATGAAGATAGAAGTGGGAATCTCAAAATCTATTTGTCGCCAACATACGTATGCGCGGAACAACTAAAAACTAGTTCAGAGGGCCCAAGATCTATCACAGAATGGAGAATGACGATGGACTCTGTTCGAATATAGTATGTTGGTTATGCCTTGAGTGAAGTTTAGATTTTCTGAAGACCCCAACTGTTTAGCTTCGGGTGAAGACTAACTTCTCGATGTGTTTTTCGAATATATCATTGGTAACAGTATACTTACTTTCCACAATAAATTACAATTTTACTGTACCAAGTTTTTGTACTCAATCAATTTTTTCAGGCGATTTTTTTATTCATCCAAGTTCAGAAGATTTCTTTGAGTTTCCTATTATTTTCTCTTCAGGTGATTAATCTAGAATATCGAGTTTACACTGGAATTTAAGCAAAGACACAGATAGTGAAATATCACAACGAGGAAACCTGAAAAAAATGTACGTAATGCTTGGCAAAACCATTAGCCATATCTAAAATAGGGATAGCAATACAGAAGATAAACTTCACGAAGCTCAAGGCCCCAGCTTCTAGAGCAATTTCAACCAGTTGTAGGATCCTATGCTACCATGTGTTAAGTTGTAACGTCAGTTCTGTCACCAGCCTCTCAGCAGTAGCGTCTAATTGTTGCTTTTAAAGGTTCCTTTCCATGCTCAAAATTTTGTTTTGTTTTGTGATCTGCTTTTTGGTAGACTTAGAGCTGTTGCATAGATGTTTTAAGAAAAAACAATCTTTCTTACAAAAGATTGCGGAAAACAAGCAGTGTTAATCGAGAATATCATTTGATGTAGAAATACGTAAGTCGTATGAGACGATTTGCGCAATATTTTTCCAAAGCGATATTATATAAAAGTAGGGAATTTCATTAAGAAACTTCAGGCAAGAACAATTCGATGAGCAAAAGATGATTTCAAAAACAAGACTCAACTATGTTTCCTTCTAACCTTCAAGAGGCCGCTTGCCTTACTGATAGGAAAGTCGACAGTTCAATCCTTTCTACTAGCGCTCGCGGAGCTTTAAGGAACTAATTCTTAACCTGCCGTTTGTTACCTCCCTCTGCTTGGTGGGAAGCTAATAACGTTATCATCTGCCAACATAAGTGGGGTTTACCAACTATGTAGAAATGAAAATTTACATTTCAGTTTCTTTGCAGAAAAAAATTGTTGAATTCGTTGCCGTGCTAGACGAATCGAGCATGTAATATGAATTTATCTTTTTATTTATTGACATTTTTTACGCCCATTTATAACTGACATCGAATTTTAGGACGGGCTTTCTACAGGTTACTGTCCTATCCTATCCTAGCCAGGATAGGGCTGATTCCGACGAGAATAATTCGATGGCCGAAAGATGTTTTCAAAACAAAGACTCAGGCTGCACCTACATTGGATCCGTATTTCTCCTGATCCGATCGTTTAACCGACGTGTGTGTCTACATTGGTCCCAACCCGATCCGGTCTCAGCTAGTGTTGTTAAAAGCGAGCCCTGACTAGAGGCTTCAGGCCTGAACCTTGACCCTAGCCTCTACAGCCCGAGCTCTGAGGGCTCCATGAAGGCTCGGGAGTGAGGCTTCAGCCTAACCTTATCAAGCCTTGAAGGTTCGGCAAGGTTCTCCCTCGAGCCTTGAAGGCTCTGCCTTGGAGCCCTGGGAAGGTAGAGCTTCGGCAAGCACGGTTATAGTCAAACCCTTTCTAATGCTTTACTAGATTATGTCTATACAATAATTACTTACTCTATAATCATTACATTTTATTCATTTCGATTTTTTTGTGACTTTTCTCACCATTTATTTCACAATAATAAACATAAATTTTTAGCGGCATCTTTATTTACAAAGGGAGGTAATTTAGCTGTTATCTCTGATAATTCTTATTTTGCTTCGGTTGTAGTTTATTAAAATTCGTCAAAGTTCAGTTTATTAAATTAATGATTAAGCTAAATAAAGTGACTCATTCAGTTGATTTCTTAATTTATATATTCTTATGGATTCAAATCTTCATGAAAAATTGGATGGACTTGTATTATTTAGAGGAGATATAAAACATTTTGGTTTTAATTTTGTTGGTGTGTGTCGATTAGATACTACTGGATTTTTCAAAGACAATTTACGTATGTATTATGATGACTTTTTATTTTATTGTAATACTATTTTTTCACACTACGTACAAACGGTAATATGTATTTTGAAAGTTGAGAATGGCAATGGTGAACAAGTACGACAGTGTTGCCATCACCGTCTCACAGAAGAGTTTATTTTTTAGGAAAAGTTACTATTTTTACCCAATTAGTGATCCATATAATTAGTTTATCAATGAAATGGTAAATTTAATTGCCAGCGAATAATTTCAATGTGGCGGAAGGAATTTAGGACGAATCTACTAAAGCATATTTCATGAAAGAGCTGTTTGCCCGCCACCCGCCATTTTGGAAATGAAAAGTAAAAGGCTTCAAAGCATGCGCCTTCTCCCGAGCCGAGCCTTCAAGGCTCGCGCCTTCTACCAAGCCGAGCCTTCAAGGCTCGCGCCTTCTATCGAGCCCTGTCCAAGCTCTGAGAGCTCGAGCTTTTAGGAGCCGCGCCTTCTAGCCTTAAAGGCGCGCTCTTTTACAACACTAGTCTCAGCTCGTTAGTAATGAACTCGTAGTGAAGTGAAAATGAGTGATTAATTCAACAAATACCACCTAATAAGTGTAGAAACCTTCGACTACCTTGTTGGAGGTATAAAGGAAGTGTTGAGAGGCCAATCAATCTTCCGGAAGTACCATATATCAGTCCCGAAAAAAGAAATCTTAGTGTTAATCTTAGTTAATTTTTAACTTGTAAAATATATAAGTGGAAGTATTAGTATTCTTATTCTGAAATAATTTATAAGGAAGGTAGCTAGAAGGCTATAAACATCTTTCCACGAAATTTAATGAAAAATGGGAACAAAAAACAATAGAAAAGGTTCTTCTAAAGTTTATTAGCTTTCATTTAAAAAAAAAAAAAAAAGAAAAAAAAGAAAAAGAAACATTAAACATTGAAATGGATTAAGATGTAGAGGCTATAGACGTTTTTGAAACACAATACATACGTCGTTTGGCGCTATTTGCGTTGTCGTAAGATATCGGTTTAGAAACAAACAAGTTTGAAAGGCCGAGAATCGGCGGTCATCAGATCGGGACCAATGTAGGCAACTCCATTGAGATGCTTGAGTTTGTTTTCGTCCGACAATCGGTGGATATCGGATCGGATCGGATCGGGACCCTTGTAGGTTTACACGACCGTGTTTACAACCTACCTTCAAGAGGCCGCTTGCCGTACTGATGGGAAAGTTGACAGTTCAATCAGATCTACTAGCGCTCGCGGAGCTTTCAGGAACTAATCCTCAATCTACAAAACCTGCCATTTGTAACCTCCCTTAGCTTTGTGTGACGCTTAAACCTTTATCCTCTGCCATCATAAGTGGTTTTTTGCAACTAAGTAGAAATTAACATTTTTATTTCACTTCTTTTGCAGTAAAAATTCTACAAATTAGTTGCAGTACTAGGCGTATTCAGCATATGATGTAAAAATGCCGTTTATATATTTAAGTTTTTGGCTTCCGTTTATAATTTACACTGAATTTTAGGCCTACCAGAAGATTACCATCATTTACTTGCCAGGGCTGATGCCTTTTCATCTCTCCCCCCCCCCAAAAAAAAAAACCCATCACCCTTAGTGGGAATCGAACCCACGATGAATGTGTCACTACCCCCCTCCGTTGTTATGAATGAACCATTTCCTAACCTAACCTCAAGTTGTCCCTTACGTAACTAACCTTCTTTGTTTAGTCTGTCTGTTGGCCTTGAATATTGAAGTACAAACTTATTCTTCCTGCGTTTTCTCCAGGAAGTTCGACAGACAACATTTTTAATCTAATGGGTAAAAATATATCAACCTCTATACATGCATCTTTAGACATTTTTGTTATATTGCAAATTATTTTACCTGGAAGCCTATTTTTTTAATTAGTAAGCGCTATGATTTGTTGTACCAAAAAAATGAAGTCCGCCAAGCGGATTCTGCTGGATAAGCAACCTTTTGTTTAAAACAAAGTATTTTTTTGACGAATGGCGATTAAAAAACAAAGATTACTTTTTTAACTGCTGACCTCCAAGAGGCCACTTGCCATACTGAACGGAATCAGTTCAGTCAGATCTACTAGCGCTCGCGGAGCTTTCAAGTACTAATTCTTAATCTACAAAACCTGCCATTTGTTACCTCCCTTAGCATGGTGGAAGGCTAAAACCGTTATCATCTGCCATCATAAGTATATGTGCTGTAACAGAAAGAAATACGTACGCATATATATATATATATATATATATATATATATATATATATATATATATATATATTTGTTTCCTCTTTACAGTGACCCTGCAAGGAGGGAGTTTATTTTTGTCTCATGCAACAAATAGCATATCACTTGCATTAGTATATATATGCACATGAGTGTGTTTAAGCATTATGTTTTTATATATCATGATCCCAAATATATCCTTAAACCCTCATCAATCTTGGTTATGTCCAGATTATTTCGCCTTGTCTGCTTTTCTAAAAGTTACATGTGATCACTAATCCGCTATTATTATTATTTTTTTTTTTTGTTTAACTGCTTATCAACAATTGGGCTATTATCGCCGGAATATATACAGGTTGCCACCCTTTTAGAATGCGGAGAGCACGTGGTCGGTCACCCAATAATCCGTTATTGATCTTAGATTCCATTTACCATTACATACTCTTTTCCAGACTCCAATTATTCTATTTCTCTAAGAGTTTTCTCACCTGGTTTCAATTAGAGAACTGCACGAGTAAGTATGGCATCGCGTAATTACGAGTACGTATACTCATGGGACGAGTAACTCGATTATATGTACTCGACTCATTACGAACACCAGCATCGCATCGTGTCG
This sequence comes from Gonocerus acuteangulatus, assembly GCA_946811695.1. Lineage (NCBI taxonomy): Eukaryota > Metazoa > Arthropoda > Insecta > Hemiptera > Coreidae > Gonocerus > Gonocerus acuteangulatus. Next base: position 58,735,861 of record OX328126.1, read on the forward strand.
CATCGGCATCGCCGAGTAAAATAATATTTGGCATCGGCATCGCCGAGTACAGTAGGGTTTGGCATCGGCATCGTCGAGTATTGAAGGTTTAGCATCAGCATCGCCGTGAATAACTATGTTTGATACTGGTTCGCATCGCCATGTGTAATGAAGAGCAAATCATTCTCATGTTCAGTATTGATAATTGGCGATGGAATTGCGAAACGACAAATTTGCTTATTCTGAGGAGATTAGACAAATTCAAAACAAAGTCCACTTTATTCCTTACAATGAACGAAACTAGAGTGACTTAACAATTGTAACGTAAACAAAAACAATGTAAGACAGTCTATAGTAAAATAAAGAAGACTAAGTAATAAAGGTAATATAAGAAATAAACATTTTTTTAAGGTGATAAAAGAAAAAAAACATAAATAAAGGCAGAAATAACCGTTAATCCTGTCCTGCCGAAACTAAAAACACGTTCTTGGTAACTTTTTTTTTTTTTTTATTTTGTCACTCACATTCACGTGCGGTTTTTTCTGTTTCTAATATCAGCGTTTCCAGATGTAGAGTTTTCTACTCTAATCCACATAATATGTGGAAACGCTGTTGTTTTAAAAACATATTATGTTTCCTTAAAATAGATGGACTAGCACCGTATATAAAATATGTTTACATTTACCACACATTACAAATGGTAGCACGTCTTACGCACCATCACAGTCAATTACGATTTTTTTTTTTAAACAGGACCATACATAACTTCACCACATACTTCTTTTGAGGTGTACATACCACTCTTATTTCTGTCCTTAAGTTCCATATTTGTAACGAAAAAACAAATATGGAACTTAAGGAGAAAAATAAGCGATTAAGTTCGTGCTACTGCTGAACACTGCTGATTACAATAACTCGACGCTCTTTAATCCGCATCCCTTGATTTAACCGCCCAATTAAATTTAGCGCGGTTCCTCCCTCCCTCCATAGGAAACCGGCTTATAAGGTTGATCTCATGACAAAATCCGGAAGTACCCACACGAAAATTTCATGTTTCAGATCCCGTAGAGCAAGAATATAACGGTGGTTCATATTTGTATGTATATATATATATATATATATATATATATATATATATATATATATATATATATATATATTTCAGATTGTCGACTAATTTGAAAGGTCAAGTTCGCAAGCCAACAGAATCCGTCCCCCGCAAGATGCTTTTTGGAGTGAAATTTGCGTGCAATAAAATTGTAACGCTAACGTTTTGGATACTCATGCAAACATATGGTTTATTAACGTAGAAATACGAATAAAACCATTTTTAAAGCGATATCTGTAACCTTCATTGAGATTGAATTATATTGTCTATTTGCTCATTTTACTTATTGTATTAGTTCATTCCCTAGTTCGTTAATTATTTTTCTTGTCTCATTTTTTCTGTAATTTTAATAAAATTGTTAAAGACAATTTGTTGTTATGATATGTACATAAAATAAAACTATGCTTGCCTAAGACATACTGCTACCTTCACTTCATTTCCAATTGCCCTCTGAGCACTACATTCCTTTCCTTTAATTTCACTTTAATAATCTCATGTATTTTATAAAATTGATGTCGAGTTGTTTATTAGAAATTCAAAGTAAATACTCATTTAAAAATATAGTAACATAATAACATTTTTAAGGTTATTAATATGGCCTAAGTTTCATTCACTTCATTTCATTTTTTTGGGTTAATTCAATTGTTTTAATTTCAAATTTTGTTGAGAATAAATTTGAAGTCTAGTCTCCCTTTAAAATGTCTGAATTCAATTCTTATGTTAATGGTATTTTTAATTAAAAACACCTCAAATTTATTATGATCACCACCTCAAACCATAAATATTTTATTTATTTATTTCCTCTCCTTACACGTAACATTTCGGCCTTTAGGCCATTTTCAAATCACTAGAAGAAAAATAAAGTAAGGGTTAACATCACATTTTTTATTAAGCTTGGACCTCGGAATTTTCTTCTGGAGAAACTAAGGATATGAGACAATTTTTTTTTTTTTTTTTTCCTACCCCTATAGAAAATTTACAAATAAACATTGCTGGTTTGTGCCAGTTCATGTTCTACTCCACAGCAAAAGATTTGTTTTTAGGAAGAAAAAAGCACCTTAAGGCACTGGGGGAAATTTATTATTTAAAAGAATGTAAAAATAATTTTTAAATTCTACCACATTTTCTGTATGGTTCGAACATTATTGTCACCCTAACGTTTTAAAGAAACTAAAAAATACTGATATTTTTAATAAATCTGCTGAAGAACTAATTGATTTTGATATTAATCAAGGATACTGGCTTGTTGGGAGTACTAGGAAAGATTTAAATTCTATTATTAATAAATTAAATGTTAATGCTAAGGTAAAATGTTAAGAAGAGTTCAATGTTTTCATAGATTATGTAATAATAAGAAAATAACTTAAATCTGGAAAATTAAGGAATAAATTACAAACATACCAGAGAATAAAAATAATAAAACTAAAATGTGATAATAGATATAAAATGGCGCTAATGATCTGAGCAATCGATGCACCATAATAATAAAAAGGTATAAAAATGGTAAACATAAAACCTTTGTAGATTGTAAGATTATAAGAGAAAATTTATTATTTAGAAACAATGATGCGGATAGTGAACTAATAAAGAAGTATAATGAGTATTTATAAGAAAGAACTGGTTGTGAATTTAACTGATATAAAAATTCTTTAGGAAGTAATTAATTAAATGAAAATGTAGATTTGTTTCTGACGAATGCCCAGATAGATATAATAAATGTAATAGTAGATGTAGAGTGTTATTTTAAAATCATTAGATACTTGTGAAAACCATTTTAATAGCCTTAGAAATAATATAAGTAGGAAAATTGGAAATTTGTAGAGAAGAAAGAAAAAATGTTTTTATCTGGTTAAATTAATTAAAATTTGGGAGAAGGATTTAAAAATTACAATTAGGTTTAAAAAAGATAATTCTAAAGTTATATTAATATAAATGGCAGATAATTCTAAAGTTATATTAATATAAATGGCTTTGAGGGTCGAATGAGATGTTAACACTTTATTTTATTTTTTTTTCTAGTGATTTGAAAATGGTCTAAAGGCCAAAACGTGTGTGTAAGGAGAGGAAATAAATAAATGAAATATTTATGGAATAGGTGATGATCATACTAGGGCTTTTTTAATTTAGCTTGACCTCAGAATTTTCTTTTGGAGAAGGATATTATACGATAATATTTTTATGTTTCACTATATTTTTAAATCTACTTAATATTTCGAGTAATATATCCGAAATCGTTTTTAAAATATTAAACTCGCCATGAGTTTCTCTTTTTCTCAAAAAGTTCCTAGATTTCCCTCTTTCATTTTTTTAAAAATACAGACGACGAAAAAAGCGTACTGTTTTTATCGTCAGATTTGGACACAAGGCTCAGCAACGCAGCGCGTGGATTCTATCGGAACTAGGCAAGTTACTGAGCTGGGTTCAATTTGCGGTACCGTTTCTGAACTGGGTCCTACGGACCTCCTCTGTCTGTTTTCCCGCTATTTCTGAAGCCCCTCTGATGCGTCTGCCCTGGGCTCAATTTGCGCCCGGCCTGAGATGTGGCGGCCCTGAATGAATGCGGAAAAGCCCAAGGCGATACTGATAGTCTAAGCTCCCTTCGTAAAATCTCTTCCTCCTGTCTCCCATCCTTCACCATTGATTCCAGCCCTATTCAATATGTCTCCTTTGCAAAGAACCATGGCCGAACCCTTTCCTGTTATGACTACTTATGCCTAATTACCCGTAGCTCCACATTCTTAAACTCTTTAACCATTTCTATGAAGCTCCTTCCTCCATATCCGGCACCATGAGTTGAAATGGCTGTTCTCTTCGGCACAAATACTTTTTAGGTTCCTCCCTTTAAGAAAATAATTTCTTGCAAATTCCTTTCTTATATCTACAAGCTCCTCCGGTTTAAATCCTCTGTCCTTTCTCGTAGTACCGATGACCCGGAAATCTGTCCTTCCGCTCATAAAACAGCGTCCATCGACCACTCCTTCATCTGGTGAGCCACCTCATTATGGAATCACCCCCTCTCTCCATTTGTCACTGCACTCCCTACTCCAAATCCCGCCTCTTCTCTTCTCTTCTATTCTCTCAGGAAGACTAAGAACCGACCACCAGTGTAATATTGCTTAGACAAGAATATACTATTAATAGTTATGTTGTTGTGTGAATGTTGGCCAACGCCTCAGCCAACATTCCGTTCCACTCATAAAGTTAGGCCGGAATATTTATGTTTTAGAATTTTCCGAAGGAATTATTAAATTAATTATTATTATTTAAGGAGTTATTCAAGTTGCACTTATGAAAGAATTTTCGAAAATATTGTTCAAATCTTCTTCGATCCTACCTACTAGTTAGAATGATCCTTGTTAAAATTTATATATATACTAGCTGTTACCCAGTGTGCCTTGCTACACCTACTTTCTGCCTATGACTCTCCCCGTATCACTGGTGTGAATTTGTTTATATCTATCTATCTATCTGTTGAAACAGCCAACAGAGGCCAGCAGGAGCCTGCGAGTAGATGGCTCTCATCAAAGAAAGGCCAGCGCTCCTTAGTAAGACAGTGACTGTTGATATAAAATTGAAATAAACTGTATTACATGATTATATAATGATGTAAAGTCATCAATGAGCTCGAGTTGTTCTAATTATCAAGAACATCAATAAATAAATTAAAGACATTATTCAAAATGGCTGTCGATTAAAAATGGCCTTCAGAATCTGAATGGTTCAGTGTAGCCAATTTGTCTTGAACAAAACTTTTGACCTTTTGACCAAATATTGAAATTTGACTATTTTGACCTAGCCTAGGAGATTTCCCGTATCAAGATCTGCCTGTGTGCCTAGTTTGGTCAAAATCTGTCAAACGGTGTAGATTTGTATAAGGAACAAACAGACATTCGGACAAACAGACAGGCACGTGATTTATATATATATATATATATATATATATATATATATATATATATATATATACATATATATACATATATACATACATACATACATACATACATATATACATATACACTAGCTGATCTGGCAAACGTTGTTTTGCTATACAAATTATTTCTAGTGATTATTTAGGTAGTCAAAACACAAAACCTATATCTTTATATCTTTTTTAATTAATTATACTTTATTCTCTTAACTAATATATTTAAAATTAAATCTCTATCACTAATAATGACATTAAAGAGCAAAAAACAATATCAGTCTTCCGGACCCAAGTACTAATTTGCTCATACCCGTCATAATTTCTGTTCGTCCTAACTAAAGAGAAATATTTTTCCTGAAAAAAAAAAAAATCGCTTCGTTAGATGTTCAAGGTTTTCTCCATATTTTGTTAAAATTGAATTAGCCGCCAAACAGGTGGGGCACTTTTACAACCAGGGGTGCTGTATCTGATTCTTCCTTTCTTATCATTGTGGAATTTTCTCTTTTTAAATGTCGACACGTTTATTATTCACCAAAATCAGCAAACCAAAATGTGAAGTTTTTGTTTATATATTAAATAATACCTCGCATACCTAACACTCCGGAAGAAAATTAATTGTTATTATTAAATTTTTAACGTTCATTTATTATTAACTACGAATTTTAGAACGGGTTATCTATAGGTTACCACCCTTTGCTAGCAAGGAAAGGGGTGATGCCTTTTCTTTTTTCTAAAGAAAAGCTACCACCCCTAGTGGGAATCGAACCCACGACCCTTTAGCGCAGAGTGTGAAAATTAATTTAAAAAAAATATTTCGTTTAGAGCCTTCTGCTCAAATTCAGGAACATAAATATGCTCTAGGTCCACCCGACAAACCTATGTAACGTACTCTATAACATACATTCATACGGTGTTTGATGACCGCTTGGTGGTTGACAACACATTAAAAAAAATAAATAAATAAATGTCACTGCGCATGCATGAATGCCAGCGGACACTTTTTGTGACGCATACAGTCTTCTTTTTCGTGCATGACGACCGCACATGCGCAAACGCCACTGCGCATTCGCGAACTCCACTGCGCATGCGCCAACCCTACTGTGCATACGCGTACGCGCCTGCTCGAACACCAGCGGACACATTTCTTGTGACACCTAGAGTCTTCTTTTTCCTACATGGCCAGTGCGCATGTGGGACCTCCACTGCACACGTAAAAGTTCGAGTGAGATAGGATTTGTCCTCCTTCAGAATCAAGTGAGCGAGCAAGCCGAGTGGCGGCAAACATCAAAGGCCACCTCGCTCTTTTGATCAAAGGGTTTGCTGGCGGTTCAATAAAAGATTATTGCTTCTCCTACAGACGATTCTAGATCATTCCTTCATTTTGCTTATATAAGTGGGTGGATGGCCCGAAGTTTATTTCTGTTCTTTTTGAGCTACCGAGGTGATGACTGTGACTATCAATATTCTAGCGAACTGCTAGCTCATAACCTTATGAGTTGTATTTATTGATTATAAAATATTAAATATCTTGATATTTAATGTGGCTGCTCTAGCCTCACTTAGCAATTATTCTGATTCTTAAGAACAAAAGGTCTGAAATTTCTTCCTACCTAATGGGATTAAAAAAATAAATCATCAAAACGATATAATGCTAAAAATGATTAAGTTTGATTACCAACCTTGTTTTTTTTTTTTTTTGTTTTTTTTTTGTTTTTACGGCGCATCTACATCTTGGCCATTAGCGCCGCCAACCTTGTGTAGGAATTTAAGAATATTCTGTAATGTATTGAAAATTATTGATTTGATTGCAGTTATTATTTTAAATTTAATTGTTTCAGATTATTCCTCCTAAGGAATGGAAGCCACGAGCCCAGGGTTATGACTTGAATAATATAGACATTAAAATCCCAGCTCCCATATGCCAAGTGGTGACCGGAAAACAAGGTCTATACCAGCAGATAAATATTCAGAAAAAGGCCATGTCAGTTGTCGAATATCACAAACTTGCATCTTCAGCTAAATATTGCACTCCCCCCCATTATGATTTTGAAGACTTGGAGAGGAAGTACTGGAAAAACATCACGTACAATCCACCTATATATGGAGCAGATGTTAGTGGGACGCTCACAGATAGCGATGTTGATGTAAGTGCCCATCATTCAAATTGTTTTCTTTTTTTTAAATTTTTAAAAAACATATTCCTCAGCTCTGGGAAGAGAGCCTCCTTCATTTTTCAGGATTCATAATAGCTTAAAGCCAGTTTTATAGCTCTTGTAGGACTTGCTAAAAGAGGACTCGGCAAAAATTCAACACTATTTTTACATAAAAATGCTCTTGAAAGTACAATCCCCTAAATGAAATAATATTTTATTTTTATACTGTCAAGGTGTCTTTTTTTACAAGCTTGATTTTTTGTGTAATTTACATAAATTTTTAGTTTCATGTCATGCTCTTCAGAAGCAGCATATTTTTATAGATACAGAGCTTTTGAGCCTTAACCCTCTAGAGGGCCATGGATTATAGAGTAAATCCAGAGTAATATAAGTGTTGCCAATAAGCTGTTTAGAATAGATAATTTCATGGTTAAAAATCAAATTCCAGAGGATGCTTTTGTTATTAAAGAAATATCATTTATTTCACTACTTTTGTCACTTTTTACCTAACGTTTTAATTGGTTATTGTTTTTTTAATTGCATTTAATAGTAAAATTAGTATTTTAATAAAATAAGGTATGAAAATGAGAAACGTAATAGTGTTGGCGAACGTTGATAAGGTGGGGGGAGTAATTTCCGCTTAGAATACTATCAGTTTACTGTTGTGGTGCTTTAAATCTTCCTTCCCTTTGAGATGTCATTTTATATTTTTCACAAAAGATCAAAACCTTCCAATAACTGCTTCTATTTCTTTGCTAATGCCACTAAGTATATGAATGGAACCGTGCTAAGATGACGCAGTTCCTGCGAGTCGGACTTTTTTATTTTATTAGTCTGGACATGGCCCTATCTGTTGAAAGTTATTCTGGGTTAAGACTTAAATGATCTTTGTATATATATATATATATATATATATATATATATATATATATATATATATATATATATATATATATATATATATATATAAAGTTGCCCCAGAATAGGCATCATGTCGTGGGGATCATGTAGATTACCTAGTAGTAGAGATATTAGTGAGAAGTTGAAATGTTTTTTAATTAAATGAACTACCATTATAAAAAAAAAGTGATAAAAGGTCACACATCTTATAATATAACAGAATAACGGCAGGTTCTATGACCATCCCTCTAGGTATTTAGGGTTTACACTTTTTCAGTAAGAGTGGTATTACAGCCTTAAGTTGCCATGTTGGCTTCAATCTAGAATGTCTTAGGCAGTCTGGCTTGATAAATGCTTTTCCACCTGAGAGCCTTGACTTTTTTTTTTTTTATAATTTACTTAAAATATTTCAAAAGGTCTAAAGGAGCTAACTAGCCTGATGTTTTTAAATGTTAACTAGACAATATTAGAATTACTCTTCCAATTCATAGAATAAGATAATTTAAAATGCATTAAGATGGTACTGTTCATTTAAATAATACTAATTTTCTCTTTCCCTCTCCTTCCTTCTTTTTTTTCCTCTGTCAAGCTCTGTTCTCTATCTAATATATTCATTACAAAATTGAAATTACATCTTACCTTTAATTAAATCTTTAGGATTGGAATATAAATAGGCTTGGTACTATATTGGATTACGTAAATGCGGATTACGGAATATCTATAGAAGGCGTAAATACAGCATATTTGTATTTTGGGATGTGGAAAACTACTTTTGCTTGGCATACAGAGGACATGGATTTGTATAGTATCAACTACTTACATTTTGGAGCACCAAAAACTTGGTTAGTATATACTATTAATCATTTTGACTTATTATTTAGCATTGTAATAATAAATAACAACTACAGTCTGAACTTTTATTCAAATAAAAATTTTATAATTTTTGTTAATTTATTGTTGTACTATCTACTCTGCCTTTTAGCACTTTCCTACGAAGGAAAGTAGCTATTGAGGTTGCACTCATGACGGAATTTTTGAAAAATTTCTTCAAATCTTTTATCGATCCTACCTAGTAGACACCGAAAATGAACCCCCGTTAAAATGTATATATGTCTATATATATATGTCTGTTAACACGATAGCGGCCAGAGTTTTTGTTTTTTCGTCACGAAATTTTGTATATAGCATTCAATTAGCAAACGATTGAAAGAGTTCGTTAACCACCAAAATCGGTCCACCGGAAGGGGGGGTTTGCCCCGAACCCAAAACACTAATTTGACCATGTCAGCCGTAATATTTGTTATATTTCAACGGAACTTGGTCTTCGTAGTGGAAATATAGAGAGAAAAGTGAGATGTAAAAATAAACTAAATCGGTTCATTAGGAAGGGGGGGTTTACTTCGGACCCACAATACCAATTCGCCACTACCAGCCGTGATTTTTGTTATATTTCGACGAAACTCGGTATTCGTAGTGGTAATCTACATGTAAAAATGTGTTGTAAAAATAAACTAAATCGGTTCATTAGGAGGGGGGGTTTACTCCGGACCTAAATTACTAATATACTCATACCGGTCGTAATTTCTGCTGTATTGTAATGAAACGCGGTATACGTTGTGGGTAACTCATGAGAAAGAAGTGCTGTAAGAATGAGCTAAATCGGTCAATTGGAAAGGGGGGTTTACTTTGTAATATATTTCAATAGAATTAGCTTGCCAGACGTAGGTTCGCAAGGCCGCCGCAAGGAGCGCTTTCTACCACTAGAGGGACTGTATCCTGTTCCTGCGTCAGATCAAAAGACGAAAATATGAGGTTTTTTGTATTTATTAAGTAGTGTAGTAGGATTTTTTAAGCAAATTATTCTGGAAAGCAGTTTACACTACCCAAATTCTGAGGAAAGTGCTTAGTTATGATGCTCCTGCGTGATGGACTTTTTTAGTTTTCTTATTTATAACATTAATTGTTTTGTATTTAGGTACTGCATCCCTCCTGAACATGGAAGGAGACTAGAGAGATTAGCAACTGGATTTTTTCCTGGGAATAGTAAATCCTGCCCTGCATTTCTGAGGCATAAAATGACTATTATTTCACCTCACGTCTTGAAGCAGTATTCGATACCATTTAATAAGGTGAAGTTATTTATAAATTATTAAGTTAATATGTTAAATACAATCATCAAGGAATTGCACAGTTTTCGTTTGACGTGACAACTCATTACTCTTGTCCATGGTGATCTATATGGAAATTGGGAATTCTTTTTTTTTACTCTCCAGACACCTCTAGTGTTTAGTACAAAAGATCAAATTCAAAGCAGCATGCTTATTATTTTTTGTCATAGATGGTAAAATGATGTTCCACTTTTCCTAAAAAGGAGATTCGGTACTTACGTATTACCATACCACAGGCCAGAGATCTGGATCATAAGCGCAGGCGCATAACTCATTAGAATTTTGGGCAATTCTATTGGTCATTATGTTTGTAGTAACCCTCTTGGTTACTTTCTGTTTTTAACGCAATTAATTTGTACGTTTGTGTTTTTTACGCAATTTCTTTCCCTTGTTCGTTGTTTGTGTTCTTTGTGCTGTTCTTGTTTCTACTACAAAAATGGGTCTTTGGGAGACATCCAGGCATCATTTGAAGTCATATTTAGTTGAGTTCATTTGGTGGCAACATAACAGCAAGGAAAAAATGTAAAATTTAAAAATATACATAAATGGTCCGTGGCCTTATTGGCAAAAATTCATTTGACTTCTGTGCCTGTGTTGATGATCCAGATCTCTGACCTGTGGTGCAGCTAATACGTTTAGTACCGGAGATTCTTTTATATTACCATTGAATGATATATAGAAGATTGTCGTGTACTTTTAAATAAAACCTTTCCCTGAATTTATTCTTGTGTTTGAAACCTTATCACTGGGTCTTTATTTTTTTTATTGTTGCTGGAGTGATGTCCATGTTTGAATGCACTATATTCCATTTCAGCTTCTTCAGGTTTAGCGATTAGTTGTTCTCTGGGCCCTCTCCTATGCCCAGGATCTGTCTTGCCTCTACATTCAGTATTGCTGGACCAACAGGTGCCAAACTTCCTGAATTATACTTATCAAATTCCTGGCTTGGTGAAATTAAACTTGCCTGGTGCACCTCACCCTCTATCTAACAACTGCAGAAGTTTTCACATAACTCTGCCAGTAGCCTTCGCAGTAGTGGCCAATCGTTGTGGATCACCTTCGCCGTTTATCCCGGCACATGATGTAGAAGGTAGACTTCATTGTCCTGGAGTCACCTGCCATTCTATTGATCATAGAAGCAGAGCTCTGGTGAATAAAATGACCAGAGTCACAGGCATGCGACGGGCAGCAGAACTCATAGAGAGGTATAATGCTCAGAGCTTGGTGTCTTTTGGTCTGGCAATTCCAAGCCTAGAGACAATAGAAGAACCAACTTTTCACTATACCTGTAGGCGCTGACGGGGAATCCCAGAAAATATCATAAACTTGAACGCCAGTAGAAACACGCATTAGATCAGAAAAAATTATGACCCAGCAACAAGGATTAAAAAACAACAATAAATCAAGAAAAAAAAACCTTCTTTAGCCCACCAAGGACGACAACTATTTACTTAAAAAAATATATATATTTTTTTGCATTTCCTAACTCATTAGCTTTAGTTTGGGTCCAGAAAAATAATAAAAAAAAATCTGTGACGATTTATAGTGGTGGAGGGGGGTTGCCATAAATGGCACACTCGTCCTTAGTAGGGTCAAAATTGCAGAGGGTATACATAATGAAGAATTAATGAAGGATACTTTTATTTTTTACAATTAATTACAATTTATAGAAAAATCATTGTCAATTTGGTGAATAAGACAAAATTTAAAAAATACAAAGATAATAAAAGATGTAAACTCAATTGAAAATCAACAATTCTTAAATGAAAATTTATGTTTGTAATATAAAAAATTAGTATCACTACTTTGTATGAAATTAAATGTTACATTCCAAGCACAAACTAAAGTCACGATTCACACATAATGATGTAACTCTGCTTTGGCAACCTTCTTGTGCACATCGCCTCCTCTTCTTGTCTTCAACTTCTCCGAGGAAGTGATCAGTTCTGTTGTAACGTATGTCTCTTAGACCTCTGAATGACCTCATAGTTGACAATGCTGTCGGACCCGTTGATTTTATAGGGGTTTTATACTTTGAGAGCTATGTGAGAATTATTTCTCGCCAAAAATTAAGTTTGGTAATTTTCCTTCCTGTACTTCGGCATCCATAAGCCACCAGTAAAATCCAATACTGTGTCAGTAAAGACCAGGACCATTTTTTTCCCAAATCGATATACGGTACTGGCCGATCCATTCTATCTGTACCTCCCATGTGTTTATTATAAGCTGCAGTAATAGCAGTTTGAGGTACAGAAATATCTTTTTTTGCTCTTTAGAAGAAAACCTTTTTACGAGCTTAACCAAATTTTCCCCAAGTGAACTAGAAACCACAGCGACCACACTGTTATCCATTTACATTGGTTGTGTGTTAGATTATCAATAAAACCTCCACTGTCCTCATCTCCGCTATCTTCATCAGTCAGTTTGTTAGGCGGTGGTGGTGCTATGAAAATCTCCCAGACATTTACGGAAAAATGGATAAAATGCCCTGATCATGTGGGAATCATTGAAAAGGAATTTAAAGTTAACGATTGCATTACAGATACTGAAATAGATCGGCTGATTATTAATTTAAATGAGGATTCAATTACTTATGATAGTAAAACAATCACTGTCTTAAAATAAACTATAAACAATATCATGCCTATCTCATTCAATCTGAAATATTTACATATAACTTTGTATTTGTTCCATTTGTAGACTAAAAAAAAGAAAGTAAAATGGGCTCATATTTAAGGCATATAGGCCAAGCCCCTTTTTCCTCGGAACTGCACACACTATCTGCTTTAAGTGTCATAACTATCTGAACAGGCTATAAGCTTTCAAAGGGTTGTAAATGTCAACACATCCAGGCACGTACACCACACCCCTCTCACAAGCCACATAACCTTAACTTACACATTATATTTACAATTACTGCATTACCCTATTTATTTATATATATATATATATATATATATATATATATATATATATATATATATATATATATATATATATATATAAATAATGATATCACTTCAGGACAAAATTATTTTATTTTATTACTTTATGGTCATTATTTTGATTTGAAGTTTTTATCTTGGTTTTATTCAGATTACTCAAGAGGAAGGTGAAATCATGATAACATTTCCATATGGCTATCACGCAGGCTTCAATCATGGCTTTAATTGTGCTGAATCTACAAATTTTGCTACAATCCGTTGGGTTGAGTACGGCAAAAGAGCTCTACAATGCTTATGCAGGTATTTATTTTTGCTGACATTAATACTGATCCATTATGCTCTGAATGAATGAAGCAATGTTTTTCCCTGAAAGTTAGTTTTATGAAAGAAATCATACCTTAAAAGAGATAAAGATCATAATTTTCTAAATAAAAAAAAGCATAGCTTTAGCTTTTATGCTCAAACACTTCAATCACAACCTTACAATTAGCGAGCATTAGTTTACCCATTTACTCCAAAAAGAAAGAAATGTTCAAGCTTATACTACCCATTTATAGGTTATCTAGGATAGGATAAGGTTTTTCTGTGCGATCCACTGCAGGGTTATTCAAATCTTGTGTTTCATTCTCTCATCTCATCTCTATAGTGATTTTTTTTGTTCCATGGCGGATTTATGTACTTTGGGTTTTTTTTTTATCATTATAAACCATGATTATGTACAAATTTTGCAATTTTTCTAAGATCACTGGAACATTGCTTACTTTATCTACAATAAACTTTAATTAATTACTCCTTCTACTTCATTCAGTTTCTCTCCCTCTACCTGGGACATAATGAGGAATCACACTATAGAAATTCTATTAATTGGCAAAAGGTCAATGTTAAAAAACGCTCACTTTCTTCGCTCCTCCTTTATTGCGCTCTACATGTTTCACGTTTCTATGACGCCTCTTCAGGAGCACTTAAGCTAATATAAAATAATCATTACAGCCTACGTCTCCGAAAACCTTCCGCAGGTAGGGCCACATCTAGACTGATAAGATCAATCATGTCTACTAGGTATCAGCTGTTTAAAATCGATAGTGTAAGGGTAAATGTCGATCTTCCAAAAGAAGTCTTTGTCATTTTAAAAAATAATTAATTTTATGTTGTCTTGTTTATTTAATTAAAAAATATTTTATCTAGGTAGTATTTAATATCTTTTTTTTTTTGTTAACGGACTTTTTCCTATTTTTAATTATGTTTATATTTTCCTTTATTTTTTATTTTATGGGGTTTTTCTCTTTATCTAATATCTTTACTGTGTCAAAATTAAAGGCGTGGCTATTTTGTATCGCAGGATCCACCAATGCAGTCTCGTAGTCAGTATATGTTATATTTGGTTTCCTTTTCTTTTAGATTATCTTTAATTTGGCTGTAGCTTTTTCTGATTGTAACTTGATAAATCCAGGAAATTCTTCCTAGGCCTTTATGTTTTTTTTTATCTTATTGGCAAAAATGGGATAAAAACAAAAAAAAGTATAATATGAAATTCAATTTGTTTGTCTATCCTGAGTAGAGCAATAGGGGCTTGAATTTACGCTTAGGGTCGATCAGCCATAGAGTAGACTTTCTCACAAGGCCAACCAATCTCAGCCAGCCCTCCCACTGTCTCGTAAATTTATTTTCAAATGGTTTCATTGTGACCATTTGTTATTTATCTCTATCTCCAGCAATTATATAACCATATTATATTAATACTTGATATAAACATTTTACATATTAAATTAAAATATTGTGTTTTGTTGTTTTAATCTGTTTCATTGAAATGTTGTATCTTTAAAATATAGGCCAGATAATGTGAAGATTTCCATGGAAACATTTGTGAAGAGGTTTCAACCTGATAGGTATGAGTTGTGGTTAAGTGGAAAAGATATAGGCCCCCATCCAGAAGATCCTACAAAATGTTCCGTGGCGCCTCCTCCTTCATCAAGCGACTTTCTTTGTAATAAGAAGTAAGTTATTCTGGTGTTTATACTACAATTTCCGTTTGGTGTTTTACACAAAAAAACACTAATGATTGAAAATATACAGCTATAAATTTTAATATGAATGATTAATATTTAGAAAAATTAATTCACCAGGTGGGTATTTGAATGTGTAATCTGTGATTGGCTTGCCATTCTGTGATATCTGGTTCAATAGTGTAATTATAGATTCAAATCCCAGGCTAGCAAATTAATTTGTCTAAAAACAAACATTTGACAAATTAAGTCACTGCCGGCAAACGCTGTGTTATTCAGTGATTTAATAAAAATGAATATCCTTTTCTCAAGAGTGAAGTAAGGCAGAAATGCACTGACAACCCTACCTCAAAAATTACAATGGTCTACTCAGTGGGGGTTTGTGAAAAACCTGTGTCTTCATAAATTATAAAGGGTGGTATTTGTCATCTGGGAAATCTGTTGATTTTATTTATTCATTCAAACTTTTTCAAAATGTGATTAAAATTTTATGGATTGAATAGATCTAACGCACACGTTTTGTCCAAACCTCAAGGTAGAGACTGCACAGTCTGGCCCCAAGGTTTGAACTGAACGGGTCTAGCACAAATAAGTTTAGTTCAAACCTCAAGGCAGAGACTGCACAGTCCGGCCCCAAGGTTTGAACTGAACGGGTCTAGCACAAATACGTTTAAGTTCAAACCTCAAGGCAGTAACTGCACAGTCCTGCCCTAAGGTTTGGACTGAATGAGTCTAGCACTCACAGGGTCAGTTCAAACCGCAAGGCAGAGGCTGTACTATCCAGTTTTAGGAGACTCATGTCGTGTGACGCAGATCAGATGACGGTAATTTGTTAGCATACATCGCTTGTCTATTATTAAAAAAGTGTAATAAAAATGCACAAAAAAGTATTAAAAAAGTATGTGGTGTACAAAAAATGGTTATTTCCCATATAAATCTCATACAAAAGTTTGGCACAATTATTTCTTTCGACCATGATTACTTTTGCCTTTCACAAAACAGAGGAAAACTGTGGAAAAAAGAACATACATATACATGAAAATTACATGTATGGGTATCTTTTTTGAAAAAATTTTCACGATACATATGAATGCAATCGGCAATCACCAACCCTATTGTCCACAGTCAGGTCTAGCCTGGTCTCATTGGTCTGTGCAGTTAATCAATTGTTTTTTTCATTATTCTACTTCAATGGCCTGCGCAGTCAACCATGGCCTTAAGGGCATCACCATACATAATGAGAAGGTTTGGAATGAGCTGTCCTAACCTTGAGATATTCCTAATTATGTATGACCAGTCTTATATGTAGAAATTTATCTGTTCTAAATTTGAATATGCCTTAAAAAAGGTTTAAATTAACTTTAAAATGCTATGAAAATCTTTATTATTTGTGCCTTTTTTATTCATCATATATTATATGCTCCTTCTTTATTACTTTATTTAACGAAGATAAATTATTTATACAAATATATATACATATTTTCAGCTACACGGACTTGCCCCTTTTATTAGAAGGAAATAAAAGAGTTCCAGCCCTGAAAAAAGAAGAAGTAGTTGAAATACCAAACGATGTCAAACGTGTGTTAGAAGAACTTGAGTTGGAAGAAGATTCACCTGATGAAGAGCAAATTCAAGTACTTGAGGATATCTGGCTAAAGGCTGGAGAAATAGGTACTTAAAACATATTTTATTATTTACTTTTCATATTGGATTTTGAGAAAGAATGGTTTATTTAACTGTTGGAGGTCTGGTGGCCTTGAGTGCTTCGTGTCTAGGGTCGTGATTCTCACATGGTGTGATAGAAAAGTGTAGTAACCTGTAGAAAACCACACTCAAAAATCTATGTTATTTATAAGTTTAAATTCAGATTTAAATATATAAGTATTTAACTGTTGTCACGTTTTCTCTTAGCTACCTTTTATAGATGGTAGTTACTTCCTATTTACCTTGAATTTTAACATGAAGACTAAGCGTGTCTATCACAGGACACCGCCAGCCTAAGTTATTGGACAGAACATTTTATTTTTTTGTTGCTCATACCTCTTAAAAGTGGCCTGATCTTTTCTTGTAAATATAAAAGGATTTGGGAATTTTCAGTAGGATAGCTCTTTATTAGGGCTATCTCTGTTTAGTTTATGGACTGGGTTACGTTTTCACATACCGCTGTGGAATCAAGTGAAAAGGTGTTTCTGGGCATTCCTTATTCATTACCACATTAATTTTCCATTCTTGGTTTCTCTTGAGATTGTTTATCCAGATGAGAAAATTATCCATTGAGTATCTGGACTTTTTCATTATTTCTCCCTAGGATTTTCATTTTCTGATTGAGTAAACTTGGTCATGTGTTGAATAAAACTTCATTTTATAACTAAAATGAGTTATATTTATACCAACATTTCAGCTTGACTTGCAAGTCTTCTTCAGGACTACTGAGGAGGGAGAACTGTTCCGATTCATGGACGCTATATTTCTGAGAAAGGGGGCTTTCTCAGAAATAAAGCCTCCACTAAACGGAACAGTTCTCCCTCTCCTCCTTAGCCCTGAAGAAGGTGTGCATGTCAAGCCGAAACAATGACATAAGTATAACTCATTTTAGTTATAAAATGTAGTTTTAATTGACACATGACCGGAGCCCGATGTTCTACACCTTCAAAAGATAATTTTGAATCTTTTTTAACTGCTTTTCTATCAAAATTGAGTTATTTTTTATCAAAATCTCTCAATCAGATTATATAAGTTTATTTCCCTATTTTGTTTTTAAAGTCAATAGTAAACTATCATATTTCAGTGGTGCTGATTTATAATATCACATCTGCATTATTCAAACCATACATTGTGGTGATGAAGTGTAGCTATTTGGTACTTTAAAAAGGACAAGAAGAACAAAATTATTCTTAAAATAATTTGGAGCTGTGTAATAATACAATCAATCAAATAAGTCTTACGATACACTTTTTGCTGTTTTTAAAAATTTTAAAACATTATTATAGTTAAGTTGCAATAAAATAAGTTACCTAATTTGTTTGCTGTTGTTATGTAGTACATGTGTTTTAATTACTACTATTATGTTTTCAGATCTTGAAGAAGCCTCTTTGGTGGATGCAGGGTACGAAATGCATACTAAGAAAAAGAGAAGAAAGGCAGACCATCATAAAAAGCCTCGTGGTAGAGGTAGCAACAAAAAGATTAAACATAAAGACAAAGATAACATCGAAGTTGGTCAACTTCAATCAGAGCTGAAAAAATGTCTTGAACAGTACGAAAATGTGGATATGAAAGTACCAAAGGAATCAGATGATTATGAAGGTATTATAAAGGAAGAGCCTAAATCACCTCCTCCATCTCAGACAGATCAAATGTCCGATGTTGCAAATGGCACTTTAAGTTCTCCTAGTGATATAGTTCGCGCTAAACCTACTTTGAAAGCAGAATTAAAGACTATTCAAGGGACTCTAAATATTCCTAAACTGAAAAAACCAAGGAAGAAGAAGGACCCAACTCAAAAGTCTACCCAACCCAATGAAGCTGGCAAAAAAGTTTGTAGGATAAAAAGAAACCCAGTCAGCAAGAAGAAGGATATTAAGATTCTTAAACAAAACATGTTCGGGTGTGACAAGATGATAACTGAAAACTCATTTGAAACTCAATATCGTGAATTTATAAATAATATGAATTACTCTAATTTCAATGCGTCTGGAGGTGGGAATGAGGAAGTTAGCATAATTGAACAAGTTGAAGTAACAACTGCTCCTCATGAAACAGAAAATAATTCTATTAAACATCCTGCTATAAAAATTGAAAAGGATCTTATTGAAATTAAAAAGGAACCTGGTAGCCTATTGCAAATTAGTCCTCACAAAAGTTATGCTCGAAGACCAGAGAGCCTTACGACATTGCAAAGGCCTGCCACATTACAACCAGATGTTTCATTAACTAAAATCAAAACTGAAATTAAAACTGAGGAACCACCTTTAAGAGTTCCTGAAAGGATTAGAATTAGAAATGATATCACTGTAACTCGCATTAATAGTCCTGAAAAACCACGAATACCAGATAATTCTAAACAAAGGCCATTAATGGTGACCGTCCCTAAATATGTTAAAGTCCAAGGAATCCAGAATGATCTGAGTCCGTCAAATCCAAATAGTCCTAACGGTGCTCTTAAAAGTTATTCAGGAAATACAGATTCTGGACAGAAAGTTGTATTTCTTAAGAGACCAGGAAGTAAAGGAGAAGAAATCAAATGTTACCTTAAACCCATTAATGAGCCTTTTTCTGTTTACCTTAACAAGAATACCTCAGTGAAACCGCATCTTCCAACGAAATTGGTTGTGCTAAATCAAGGTGGCAAGTCTCCGCAAAATAGTACAATGTCCCATTCCCCTTCTGGTAGGATTCCATCACCAGTTATCAGTGCTCCCAATGGAAGTACACTTGCACAAAATGTTTCATCTTATTCAATCTCTCCACAATCTCAACCAACGAGCAGTGGCACAAAATTTGTCGATATGAATCATGATTTACAATCTATGGACCTAAGTACTTCGTCACATAAAATTTCCAGCAACCCTTCTTCCCCCAAGCATTCTTCAAGCAAGCCAGTAAACAAATCCTCTCCTACACATGGACCACGTATTACAGTATCAAAGAACATATTTGCTAGCTCACCTCCGCCTATTCTCAAACCTGAAGGCCTCTTGAAAAAAGATTCCTCTCCTTTGCACAATTCACCTAAGAATATTTCAAGAGAAGATACTTGGGAGACCAGAAATTTCCATCCAGTTGATCTCTATGGTAAATAAATAGATTTGCCGTAAATAACAAAAGTGTGTCTTATTGTTCATTATAATGTGTCTGTCTGTTTGTTATAATTTTTAGGAAGGGCAGACTTAGTTGAAAGTTCGAATGTCAGTAGACTTGCTCAAGATCTACAAAACCCTGAAGCAGAACGTGCATTCAATTTATATTGGAGCCAAAAAGAGCCTCATTGTGCTCTCTGCATCCTATTTTCAAAGACTGATGAATCTTCTGAGGTAATAATCTCCTTTCTCGCTTTGGCCTCGCTTAAGACGATTGAGATACAGTGTTGAGAAATCCAGGGGAGCCATTGGCTCAATGTACCCTTAGAGAGTCGCAGCCTTTCCAAAGACAAACAGTTATGGTTCTGGATGGAATAAATTTCCACTCATATTGAACTGAATTTTTATTGTTAATGGAACTCTTGACTGCTCAGGGGTACATTGAGGAAGTGCTGCTGGAGGCTGTGATCCCATTTACTCCATTTATTGGTGACCAGTTCAATTTGAGGCAGGATAATGGATGCTCACATACCGCAAGAATTTTCTTGGAGCATATGGGTACTACAGATGGACTAGCCAGCACGATCTCCCAACATGAATACGATAGAGCATTGGTGGGATAATTTAGGTGGACATGTTTGACATCGTCATCCACCTCCTAGTAACATAAATCAGCTCAAAATTGCTCTATGTGAAGAATGTGGTGATATGCTGGTAGAGTACATCCAAAATGTCATTTCTTCAACCAATACTTGACAGGGTTAGGGCCCTCTGCCATTCAAAAGGGGGTAAATACGCCATTTTAAGAAGCCATCCTGCATCAAAAACTTGGTTAAAATCAATAATTAAGTGCTATAAAATGAACTCTTATTTTTTTATTTTTAAACGTTATTAATCATTTCTATCTTTTTTTTTAATATTAATAGTTTGTTTCATTATAAAACTTTTATTGAGTAATCAACACATCTAATTTTTACTACAAATTAAAAAAAACAAAAACAGATTTACTGGAGTTTCTGGACAGACCAGACAATTATCAGAGTGTCCAATTTTTTTTTCTGCTTAGTTAGATCCATTAGTTTTGAGGGCTTTACCCGAGTGTCATTCCCAACTAAAATATAAATGTGCTTCTGGGGGCTATAATTTATGTTTCTCTCAATAAAAATAGCTGTTTGATATTGAGAAAATATTTAGATGTATCATCAAAACCAGAATGATTGAGCTAGATAAAACTGCAACATTTTCATATTTCTTGTAGTTGTTGCCTTGCTGGGAAATGTACTCAGTTATGCAGCCGCTGTAGAGCAAAATTTTATTTCTACTATATTGAACTACCACAACACTTAACAACAAACAATTTAAAAAAGGAAGAATTAACATAAATAAGAATATATATAATTGAAAATTTTATTGTGTAATACTTAGGAAGAAAAAAAAGAGTCTTCATTTTTGTTTGTAATTAAAGTTCAACTTTCAGGTTGTTATACGGATGTCTCAAGATTGGGCACACAATGTAAAAGAAGTTCAAATGCCTATAAGGAGCAGAGTGTATAGTCACAGCTCATTATTTGGTGAAGACAGAATTAAACCACAAACCTCTCAGCTTTTAGTATGCAACTCTTGCAAAGTGTGTGTCCATGCAGCATGCTATGATATCAATTGCTTATCTACTGTTTTGGTTCCTTGGTTGTGTGACAAATGTTGTGGACTTGATTCTGCATTATATAAGGTAATTATTTTAATGTTGAGTTCATACAAATTAAATCACCTTTTTTGTAATTCAATCCTGTTTTTGTGTTTAATTTAATTCTTTATTTATTTTTCCCAAAATTAATTTTTCTCGTCATTATGGCAACATTGTGGTAGATATTGGTGGAGGAACTTCAAGGGTTCTGCAATTAATACTGTTTCTATAAATACCTAATTTTCAGGTTAGAAGTTAAGTCTGTTGGCTGCCCTAATTGTCGTAACCTCGTAACGTTGTAGAAAGGAGGCATGTGTTTTTAATATGTACAGATAAACGAGATAAAGATAGGCACTATATCATTGCTACCATGTCAAACTATTGAATATGCAAATCGGAGCAAACTAGAGAACGAACATATTCTATCCATTGACGAAGTAATACGTGGGGTGATCAAAAAGTTCCAGGACTGATTTTTTATTAATTTATTTAAAAAATCTACAGGCTATTGGACGTCGTCCCCTTCAAAGTACTCTCCTTGGGAAGCTATACATTTTTCCCAACGATGTTTCCACTGCGTGAAGGACTTTGAGAAATCATCTTGTGAAATGGTGTTTAGCTGCTCCAGCGATTTTTCTTGAATGTCATCTACGGACTCAAATCTCTTTCCCTTCATGGGTCTCTTGAGTTTTGGAAACAAGAAAAAGTCTGCAGGGGCAAGGTCAGGTGAATATGGAGGCTGGGGAATGATCGTCATTCCATTTTTGGTGCAGTAGTCGCGAATGAGCAGTGCGGAATGAACAGGCGCATTGTCATGATGCAGGAACCACTCATTGCTCCGCCACAACTCTGGTCTCTTCCTCCTTATTGTCTCGCGCAAATTTCTCAGGGTTTGAAGATAACGAAAGCGGTTAATGGTCTCACCTCGTGGAAGAAATTCATGGTAAACAACACCCTTCCAGTCGAAAAAAACAGTAAGCATGACCTTGACGTTTGATTTGACCTGACGTGCTTTTTTGAGGGTTGGGGAGGATTTTGTCTTCCATTGTGATGACTGGACCTTCGTTTCGACGTCGTAGCCATAAACCCACGTTTCATCTCCAGTAATGACTTGTTTTAACAAGTTTTCATTGTCATTTGCCATTTCAAGAAGTTCCTGACAAACTTGAACTCTGTGTTGTTTCTGCTCCTCAGTCAACAGTCTCGGAACAAACTTTGCAGCCACCCTTCTCATCTGCAAATTTTCTGTTAAAATTTGTTGACACGAACCAAATGAAATGTTCAATTCTTCAGCCATCTCACGAATGGTTAGTCGACGATTAGAACGCACGAGACTGTTCAATCTTGCAACATGATCGTCATCAGTCGAAGTTGATGGGCGCCCTGAACGAGAATCATCTTCACACGATGTCCGGCCTTCCTTGAACCTTTTGTACCACTCATGACACCTTGACCGACTCAGACATTCATCACCGAAAGCCACTTGCAACATTTGAAAAGTTTCAGTAAACGTTTTACCCAACTTCACACAAAACTTTACGCAAACGCGTTGCTCTTCCTTTTCATTCATTTCAAGAAATCGCCGAACACAAAAAACTTTTTTTACGAACACAGCAGTAACTTTACAATGAAGAAGGTTATCAACAATCTGAATAAACAGCTGAGTTCAGGAAGAGTCACGATAAACAATGCTGCCAACCGCACTGCTCTATGACACTCCATTGCCGCGCAATCTAAACAGTCCTGCAACTTTTTGATCACCCCACGTATATTGAAAAATGGTCTTATTCAATGCTTTATTTAAGGCATTGAAGGCTATTCTATAAAGGGGTTAGAGTTGTGACAAGCCGTATCGTCCACAATAAGTCCCGGATCTAAAAATGAGCTTTTTCATATTCGATAGTTTGACATGGCAGGGATGATATGTCATACTCATTCTAGATAACATATCATTGGCATTTTGTAATAGATTGCATTTATTTGAAAGTCACTATTAAGTTTAGAGTCATAAGAAAGTGTAGCAGCCGCACTCAACCTGACACACAATAACCTTTCACTGCACTAACTATCAAAACTCGCCCGGCAAGCTCACGGCAAATCTATTATTTTCAAACCACGGCCTGCAACTCACTAATTAGTAAATTAATGATTGATTAGTTGCACGGGTAATGAATTGCTAATTTTAAGCATTCCTTTGTTTTCCCCGAGATCGGTGCATTGTAGTGTTTGTGTTGTGAATTGGACACAAAGACTTTTATTTTTTATTTGTATTTATTATTATTGTCAGCTGCGTTTTATTTTGTTTTAATAAAGAAGAATTTTTTAATCATTTTGTTTATTTATCATCTGGCCTGTCACAAAAGCTTCCTATGAAAAAGATCTTTTTAAGAAAAAAAAAAGGAAGAAGAATACGAACAGAACCTTTTACATTCTTCTATGAATAATAACCTAAATTGCTAACGGAGGTAAAATTTAAGACCAAATAAACTCTCCTTAAAATAAATGCTCGGGACACTGAATTTTGAAGCCATCCATTGTGTTTTGGACCTTATCAAATTAGTCTGAACATTTTTATTCTTTGCAGAATAAATGTTTAGGTTTTTTTTTTTTTTTTTTTTTTTTTTTTTTTTTTTTTTTTTTTTTTTTAATATTTAGTAAATTTAGAACAGGAAGTCAATATACTAATTGGGTGTTTTTATTTGTTTCAATTTTGACATCCATTTATAATTAACTCAGAATTTTAGGATAGGTTCCTCCCTTTTCTAGCCAGGAGAGGGATGATGCCTTTTCTTTTAAGAGTGTTTTTAGGATTTTGAAAATTAAGTTTTATTTTAGTTCTTTCATCTTAAAATGAATGCAAAGGCTCTTTTTGTTTACATACCTTTAACCCTTTCCGCACACCCCTTCACTTTGATCGATCTCCTCACCGAATTAATACTTGCCTTCTATAATTTTGATTTGTTTACTATCATTATTAATTTTTATTTATCTTGATCTAATGTTTAGTTTGATTTAATTTTAGTTGAATAACGTTTTATAAAAGAAATTTATAAAAAATTTACATTGTATGTGTGTAAAAAAAAAAAAGAGAAAAAAGAAAAGCTTTTCTGTTAACCATTTGTCCTATATGTTATGAATAATAAACAAGTGAAATATATACTCAATAACAACGGCCAATAAGTTTCTCATCCTTTTCAATCAGTGGTTTTGTACTCAACACCGGCTGAGTTAAAAACATATTTTTTTATATACGTTTAAATAGCTTGTACAGCCAAACACTTCATTCAAATACCCACTATTGACAGGCAGGAATGCTATACACTATGGTAATCCTAGATAGCTCTAAAGTTGAGAAATGATAAGAAAAATACGGTGAGAAATATGAGGAGTTCTTGACTGCTGGACAAGTCAACAGTATGTGGTTACCGTCTTTCCTCCCAGCCGCTCTCGACTGCTGAAGCTGCCAACAGTAGAGAAAGGGTTAATCCAATTAATAAATTGAGAGGTGAATGTTTAAAAACAAAAATTGTATTTTAATTCAGGATAAGTTGAAAAAAAGAAGATAAACCTTATTTTCAAAGTCTCTATAAACTTTCTGGACAATCGAAATCATTTTAGAGATAAATGATCTCCAAAAATTAAAGTAATGAAATAAAAATACAAATGTCCTAGAAAATTCAAATCTGATTTATATCATTTACATTTTACCTAATGATTTTTTTTTTTTTTTTTTTTTTTTTTTTTTTTTTTTTTTTTTTTTTTTTTAAATAATGATTAGTTAAAATGTTTATTTTTTTTCAGAGTTGTAGCCTATGTGGACTTTGTGGTGGGGCCATGAAGAAAAGTGTTGATTCTGGTTGGGTCCATTTACAATGTGCATTATTCCTGCCATCTACTCCAATAAGGATAAGCCGAATAAAAAGTTCTCCAATGAAGATGTTCATTACAAATAAAGCAGTATGTTCTTTGTTTTTATAAATGAAAATAAATAAGTATGATATAAAGGCGGTGGAGAACCAGAAAGAAATGGTGGAGATGCTCTTTTACCATTTGATATTAAAATTTGTACTAAATGTTTAGAAAACTATTCAAAAATATAGTTCTCGTAGTACACTTGGGATTTTTTAATGTTATAAATTTGGATCTCTAATCCAAATTACCTATTAAATGGAACTCTCTCGGTGATCAACTACGCTTTAAAGTTATAAAGTAAAGTTTTTTTATGACACCTACTGTTGATATCATATTTTTAGCAGGGAGCTGGGCATTTTAACACCTCTATATTTACTGAATTTCTTACAAGTTAAAAAAATCCAACTTGAGGGAACTGCATCATCTTAGAACTCTTGGATGTTTCCATATAATGCTTGTATATGTTGTGATTTGAAAAACTTAAAATAGAAACTATTCTCTGAAGGAAATATTTGGCCTTCAATGGAAAAAAAAAGGGATAATACAAAATGTTAAGAGCCATTTTCTATGGCTGAGTTCCTACCATCATAATTTACATTTGTTTCTATTTTGTAAGATATTTATTAGTATTTTGAATGATTTCTTTCCACTTACCACAATCTTGCAACTGTGCTTCCAGAATTAAATAAAATATAAGAGAATTTCAAAACTACTCATTTACTACCTGGAAATAGCCTGTGGTTCTGCAGGAAAATTAGCCTGTTATGCTTTGGGAATTTGATAATTGTAGGAATATATTGTGAAAATGTCATTAGTGAGCGAGAAGTTCAGCAGTGGTTTGAACGATTTTGAGCGGGAAACTGCAAGCTTGAAGACGAGCTACTGTAGAAGAAAATCCTGTTGTACCAGTCGAAGAGCAAGCAGAAAAACTTGGATTGACACATTCTACAGTCCACTGATATAAACCAACATTACTTAGGGATAAACCGATGACATTACTTATAGGATGGCGTGATACAAAATATTACATTTATTTATATACAATTAGATTTAAACATTCCTTGTTTTCTATCCTTTATTTTATTTTTTTGGCATTCTCAACATTGTATTTATTGACTACATCAAGTAACTTAAACATTTTTAAATTTTATTTTCAGTGCTTTATATGCAGTAGGACTCAAGGAACAATACCTTGTTGTGACACAAAATGTGGACTGTGGCTCCACTTGACTTGTGGAATGGTAACTGGTGTACGCATATGCATAAATTTGTGGACTGGTACAAAATTCCTTATTACTTGCTTCAGTCATTCCCATGTCCACAATGCGGTATGTATAATTCCATTGCTTCCTATATTTATAGTAATCCAGTGTAAGCATTAGAAGGAAGTTTCCAACAGTCTACTTAGCTGAGTTGAGTCTCAATTTGAATTCCAACTAAAAGTAAATGTGGCTAATGAAACTTATCAAGATCTAGAAGGACGAGGTGTTAAAAAAACTATTATTGGCTCTTCGACATATTTTTGTTATTTAGATAGAAAACATTTTATGTTGCCTGAGTAGAATTTAAAAAATGGGTTGTTATATTTAGATAGCATATATTACATTGTGTCAAGGGGACTAATTGATGATTTTTTTGCTAAAAGTTTGGTTGTGAATAGTATTCATGGCTAGTTTTCATGAAACATTCATTTGGATATTGTGTTTATGTAAATAGTTCAGATTTTACTGGATCACGGATAATATTACGCATATGTTATAATCCAGTGTGATCATTGTTGATTGTCCAGTCCATTTTTATTGAATTCTGGCTGTTATTGTGTTTGCTGTAATTTACCAACCAGATTTTATTTTTTCTGGAGGAACTATTACTAGAAATTATTAGTGAAACAAAAGTTATCTTTTAATCAGGGTTTAAACAATTTTTTCATTCATTTATAAGAATTGTTGTTTAAATCATAACCAATTTTAATTAAATCAAATTTTTTTAAGTTATTTAGTGCCAGAGAACTCGCTTTTGTCACATGTAGGGGAAAGTTGGATAAAACCGGGTAGACGGATAAAACCTAGACCTGGCTATTTTGGCTATATTATTACTGTTATCTGTCAGAAAATGCATGAAAATGGTAGCAGACATCCGCTATATTATTTGTAGATATCGGAAAGGCAGTGTAGATTATTTGTTTGCTGATGCTGATGTTTGGAAAAATCCAAGCTTAAAACGTTCGATTTTTACTCCATCGATTTTACTCTGTGTGTAATGTCAGCAATGTCAATGCTGCTACGCGTACAATTAATATTGTTACGCGCATCTTCAGGGAGATTGGCTTGTTTATTAATGCCCGAAAGAGTTCCGCCATTATGATGCAAAAAGGCATACTTGAAAAAAGAAAACTAATCCTAGAGAACGGGGACGAAATAGATTCAATTGAAGATGGCGCAAAAATAAAATATCTAGGTTGCAATTTCGCCAAGGAGCTTGAGGTTAACGAACATGGGATACTCAAAATAAACGAAAATTTAAGCAAGCTTACTTCGTCAAACGTATTAAGAGGTGATCAGAAGCTGAATATTATAAATCAGTATGTTTTCCCATCGTTAACATTCCCTCTACAGACAGCTCCCTTGACGAAACTTCGGCCTAATTTTCTGGAAGGTGTCGATGTCATAATAAGAAGAAGCGTCAAAGCCATGCTTGGTCTCCCTGCAAACACCTGCAGTGCAATGTTGTATGCTCCTCGAAGATTCAGAGGTCTAGGTCTTCTGAAATGTCAATGGGAAGCTCCACTGCAACACTGGTCGATCGCTCAGAAGTTGGATCGAATATCGGATAGACTTTTTCGGACGATCTTCGATTATGATAAAGAATCGACTGAATGTATCGGCAGATTAAATATGGACACCAGAGACCTACCTGAAGACCACAACATTAGACAAATTAGGAGATCTCTGCGTGAGAAGTCTTTTGAGGAATGGACTGATTGCAAATGGCAGGGCATTGGAGTGACCCATTTCAGAGATTGTCCAAAGAGCAATAAATTCAATTACGACAAAAAACTCCTGTCCGGCTCTGAATGGACTAACGCTCTGAAATAAAAAAAGGCAATTATGCCCCACTGCGTGGCGTCCCTGGTGTAGCGGGAGCAGCTGATATTGGACCCCTTTGTCGTAAATGCGGCAGAGAGCCTGAAACTCCAGCCCATGTGCTGGGTAGTTGTCCAAACAGTATGCTCCTGGTTACTCGGCGACACCACAATGTGAAGCACAGGCTGATAGCCCTTCTTGAAGATAAAGGCTACGAGTGCCATGAAGAAGTATACGCCATAGACGACCAAGGTTCTTCAAGATACGCTGACATCGTCGCATTCCCCCAGAATAGTACTACAGCCTACGTTCTTGACCCCACGATCAGATTCGAGACTAATGATCCTGAGCAGGCGGAATCCATAGACAGAGGAAAGAAAGGAATATATTCAAAACGTGTGAAGTACCTTGAAGATAAATTCCATGAAAAATATGGGTCGAGGAACTACGTTATTAAGGGTTTATGGTTCGGCACGAGAGGCACAGTTCCGAAAATGACGTCCAATTATCTGGAAGAACTAGGAATCCCTCCAGAAAACCTTCCTGTTTTAGCCGAGTCAATACTAATTGACTCGCTAGGCATAATAAACCAACACATATACAGGAATTGATTAAAATAATTCCTTTCAATTTTTTTAGGCTGAATAGCTTTACTTAACTTAACTTCAGTTAACATTAACTTATTTTCTTTATTACTCCTATAAAGAAAAAAAAAATGGTGTTCCGGAAATATGATCTCTTCTGAAGAAATGTTTTCACCCCTTTATAAAGAACAGGACTGTGATTTGAATCATTAATCAGAAATCAATACCAAATCTGGAGGATCAGCATGCTGTGTTACCAGCAACCCAACGAAGTTGGGCAGCCCACTTTATTAATTAATTAATTTTAATAAAGTTTTCTTCTTTCTTCTTCTTCTAATTGCCTGGAGATTTCTGTTAAACAAGCACATCATTTGACAACACATTTTCTAGCTGTTATTTTAAATTATTAAACTATGTTTTAGATCATTTTTGAGAAGTGCTAAGCCTTCTTTTCTTAAGTAATGATGTAGTCGGATAAAACCGGGACCCTGGCAGTCGGACAAGTACCCGGTTTTAGACGACTTTTTTTTTTTACTGTGAAATGGATGTAATTTTTTGAATTTGTAAAATATAAATATTTTTAGATCAAGAATCATATTATAATTGTCAAAAAATAAATCTTTATTACTTTTAACAAGGGACTTCCCATAAACATAGGCTTCTATATTGAAGTATCCTACATTTTATTTGGCCAATTATAAAATTTTTCGGCGCTAATGGCCAAGATTTGACGATGCGCCGTAAAAAAAAAAAAAAAAAAAAAAAAAAAAAATATATAAAATTTTTATTAGAAAGCATTGGATTCATTCAATGTACCTCAAATTACTCTTGAGGGCCGAGTAAGGAGTGCCAGATAGAATGTTTCGTCTGCGGAGGTCACTGCAAAGAAAGGTTTGGCAAATATAAGCCTCTTTTTTAAGTAGATCAAGAAAAGGAACTTGTGGTGCGTATCCTCATACTGGAAGAAAGACTATTTCTACTGAGACTGACAGATTTAAGAGAACTTGCGTTTTAGTTAGCAGAGAAAAATAGTATTCCTCATATAATCAACAAAGAAAAAAAAAGTCCGTCACGCAGGAGCTGCATAACTAAGCACTTTCCTCAGAATTTTTTTAGTGTCGACTACATTACTGAATAATTTGCTGTAAATAACCTATATAAATAAAATAAAAACGTGAATAGTTCTGCTCATTTACATTTCTTATGAGGCCTGTTCAATTATTAATTTTGTAAATAATTTGCTTCCAGAGTTATGTTAATACATGATACTGTACTACTTAATAAATGCACAAAAACTTCAC
Organism: Gonocerus acuteangulatus; assembly: GCA_946811695.1. Taxonomy (NCBI): domain Eukaryota; kingdom Metazoa; phylum Arthropoda; class Insecta; order Hemiptera; family Coreidae; genus Gonocerus; species Gonocerus acuteangulatus. The sequence goes on from OX328126.1 coordinate 58,766,408, forward strand.
ATTCCGTCTTTTGATCTGACTCAGGAACAGGATACAGTCCCCATAGTGGGAGATAGCGCTCCTTGTAGCGCCTTTGCGAACCTACGTCTGGCTGGCTAATTGTAATGAAACAGACTTTAAAGTAAACCCTCCTTTCCAATAGACCGATTTACTTCATTTTTACAACACTTCTTTCTCATGAGATACCCACGACGCATACCGCATTTCGTTACAATACAGCAGAAATTACGACCGTTATGAATATATTAGTACTTTAGGTCCGGAGTAAACCCCCCCCTCCAAATAACCCGATTTAGTTTATTTTTACAACCCATTTTTCTCTGTTAATTACCACCACGAATACCAAGTTTCGTTGAAATGTAACAAAAATTACGGCAGGCAGTGGCAAATTGGTATTGTGGGTCCGGTGTAAACCCCCCCTTCTAATGAACCGATTTAGTTTATTTTTACAACGGAATTCTCTCTTTAGATCAAAATAACGAATACCGAGTTTTGTTGAAATATAACAAAAACTACGGCTGGTATGGTCAAATTAGTGTTTTGGGTCCGGGGTAAACCCCCCCTCCCGGTGGACCGATTTTGGTGGTTAACGAACTCGTTCAATCGTTTGCTATTTGAACGCTATATACCACGTTTCATGAATAAAAAACAAAAACTCTGGCCGCTATCGTGTTAACAGACACATATATATATATGCATATATATATGTATATATAGATATATATATAAATTTTAACGGGGGTCATTTTCGGTGTCTACTAGGTAGGATCGATAAAGATTCGAAGAAATTTTTCAAAAATTCCGTCATGAGTCCAACCTCAATAGCTACTTTCCTTCGGAGGAAAGTGCTAAAATGGCCCAAAAGGAATGGTTGTACATCTTTCTTTATCAGAATCCACAACTTTCATTGAGAGGTACTGAGCAAAGGGCTTCAATCGCACCGTGGTACAAAACTGTTTTTACTCTATTACTCAATGCATATTTAAGGGCAGGGATTCTTCAGGCAGCAGTTAAGGGTTTCATCTAACCATTCAACAATGATCTATTTCCAGACTACCTCTTTACACCCTCTGATGCAACTAAAAAACCAATGGAGGTTGGGGATAATCCTTTACGTGCACAATCTCCAGTTGAATCACAAATACTAGACAATTTTTGATGTGAACAACCCTAATTTGAATCACTAATCACTGACAATCCTTTGGCTAAGCAAAATCAAGTTGAAACGGGTTAAAAAACTGAGATTTCTTCTCAAACCGATGATCGCAAAAAGCCTGAGATACAAAAGTCGATGATCAGCAACCATCAACTTCTACGCAGACTTCAGGTCTGACTACAGTGTCTTCTCTCTCAATATCCTTAAAGCAGAAATGAGAAATAAGGCCCAAGGTATGTGAAAAAGCAAAACAAGAGGCGAGGAAAGGCAGTAATTCTCACTTATTCACCTTATAATTTGGAACTGGAGCTTGTAGCCCCCCCCCCCCAAAAAAAAACACAGAAAAAATCCTAAAAGCAGAAAAAAATGTTCAAGACTCCTTAGCAAAAAAAAAAAAAAAACTGCTTAAACACGGAATAAAAAGAAGGTCTGCTTTAAAACAGAGTTTTTGACACGTTAAAACGTCTGACAAAACTGATCAATCATCTTAAATTACTATAAATTCTTAATATATTAAATTCAAAATTACTTATGTTCAGTGATTTTTTACCCAACATATGTTTCTCATTGTAGGAAGGCCATTGTACCCATTTATTGTTATAAATGAACATTTCATTAGTAAAATATCAACATTTTATAATTATTAAATGCACATCGCTACCAAAGCGATGCATAAAAAAATCAATAACAATATAATTATTATTTTATGTACCCAGTTTTATCCGACCAGGTCGGATAAGACCGGGTACTTGTATACTTCCAAAAAATAATTTTTTTACCCTCCAACATATAGCTCTTTTACACTGAAAAATATTTATATTTGAAACTAAAGTACTATTTTATCATTAAAATAGAAATTGAAGCAATTTTATTCTCTTAGCTGTTCAGGAAAAAACAAAAACATTTTGGGACCCGGTTTTGTCCGACTTTCTCCTATTTACCTACCTTTGTTTATTTTTATTTCCTGTTCTGTATGTATGTGTATATATATATATATATATATATATATATATATATATATATATATATATATATATATGTATGTATGTATGTATGTATCTATGGATGTATGTATGTGTGTATGTATATAATCACTTATTCGTCAGTGAAGTGTAGGTAGTAGGTCAAGTCAAAGGTATTTTTTCATCACAAAGCCTTTGATTTGACCTATATCCTAGCCATGGTACCTCCAGCATCCCAGAATTTGGGATTACTATATTGTGCCCAGTTCATATATTGGAGAGGCAAGACATAATTTTAAAATATAAATATATTTTTTACAGATGTGTGGAATTCAAATTGGAGTGGAAGTGTTTGCTAAACATACTTTCAACGATCGGTTTTACAAAGGTATAATTGTATCAGTACACACAGAACAATTTTTTACACTGGTATTTGAAGACAACTCATTTACAGATGTGAACAGCAGTGCCATAATTGTAAGTTTTAATTACATATATATTACAACTGAAAACCTTAAAGACAAATTGTCTGATATTGGTTACAATGAATTTCTTTTTTTGTTGTAAATAGTTTCTGTTAAAATAAATGAATAAAATAATTCCCAGAAACCGATTATGCCCTGTTCTTGAGCAAATAATTCTCGTATGTTCTTTGATCATATAACATTATATTTTTGTTTTAGGATTGCCCTCCAATTCCTGAAATGAAATCTGGGACTGAATTGAAGTGCCGATTAAAGGGAGTATTGCATGATACAAAATTTGTGCGTTCGAAGTCCAAAGTCATGTATTCTGTGAGTATATAATTTTTTTTTTTTATTTATATGTAAGAGAAAGTCAAATTTCAAACAAAACAATCACTTTCTTCACTACTACTTTATCTAGGGCCACAGTCTATGCGTGCTATATGGTTTTCCCCTATCAAACAATTGAACTAGTTACGGGTTGATCATGGGGATGATTTTATTATTCATCAAGATCTATACAAAAAAATGTGAATTTTTTGTGTATCTATGAAGTAGTTTACAAAACTCTGGAAGGATATTTTTTTTTTTGTGTATGTGTTTAAAGGTGTATCAACTATTGGGCTATGAACATCAGGCTATCTACAGGTTGATACCATTTTATGTCAACCACACATGTCTGGAAGGAAATTAATTAACAAATTAATAATTGAAAGAGCAGAATTATTGGTGTTTTTATTTGATTTATATTGATTATTTTAAACAAATTATTCAGGAATGCAGTTTACACTACCCAAATTCTGAATAAAATGAAATAATTTGTGTGTGTTATGATAGGGCTGGTATGAATGTTACAATTAATCCTTTAGTGGACAAGCACCGATTGAGTGGCTTTTAGTTTGAAAATTTTCAATTTAGCACGAGCTTTGCCGGAATAGTTTCAAACATTCTCGCTAGGTGCCAAGAGGATGCAAAAAATAGACAGGGGCATCTAACGTCACTGCTAGAGCGGTCTATGTTATTCCCAGGTAACCCCACTCTGCACATGTCTGCTCCCCACTCTTTAAGCGTTACCTTCTTTAGAGACTGCTCTAGCAAGACTTCCACTGCTAATAAGACATGTTTCTAATTCTTTATGTATTATAAAATACATTTTGAGTGGTTAATTAGTTATAAGGCTTATCGCGTACTTGTTATTAGCCTCTTTTGATGCAAATAACTTACGTCTTTCATTACCAGCGGCTTTTTTTTTCATAGATAACTCTTATCTTGCTTTATAAAAGGTTGAATAATTCCATAAATACTTGAATTATTTAATTTAAGAGTTTTTTTTTATTATTTAACCATAAAACAATATCGAATTAGCAGTTGGCGTTTTCTATTTTGTATGGATTTTGGATAGTTTCTTTTTTCATTGGTTGCAATTAAAAACGTACTCTTCAGAAGATAATTAAATATTTTCGTTTCTGGATTTTGTTATTCGGCAACGTGTAACTCATTTTAACTATTTTTTTTAAAATAATTCATTCACTACTTATTATTCTACTAATATAAGGACTGGTAGTATTATTCTAAAATTGCTCTACTACTATAAAGACTATTCTGACCAATGTGTTTTTATTAGATAAACAAACATATATGTTTCAAAGGAAAATTGATTTTTTTAAATAATTGAATACACTTATTTTTACTTTTCATTTATAATGAATGTGTTCAGCTACAAATAACTGAATTTTATGGTTATTAATTTATTAATGTAAATACCTATCTATGTTTTGTGGGTTGCCTATTTCTGCATACTCCTCAATGGATATTCACAGCTTTAACGGTACACCATGAAAACCAGAAGTACAATTTTTTTTTAATGGCTCAATCTATCTTATGTACTTAAATAGACCTCATATTGTATGAAATCGGGCAATATACAAATTTTAGAACCAACAGGGAATTTTGTGCATTTGTGGCAACTAGTAGAATTGTTGCACAGATGTTTTATTTATGAGGTTATATAAAAATACTTTAATTCATTAATTCTTTGATAAAAGCAATAAAAAGTTTTTTTGTGTTCATTAAATATTTGTACACTTTTACAAGTGTCAGGAAGCCTCTAAATTGGTGACCCCGACGAAAAAGGGCATGCAAGGAAGGTGAGAAAATAAATTTACTCATTTTGAGCTCCCGTAAAGACAATAATGGAAGGTGATTTGCTAGACCTTTACTTAGCAGATGAGGATCAAGTTATAACCCCGGCTTCGATGCCCCAGCAACTAGACATTTCCTCTGCTATGGCTATCAAGGCCCAGCTCCCCATCTTCCATAAACGTGAACCAGACGTATTTTTCTTACAATCTGAAACAATTTTTCTACTGTATGGTGTTAAAAATAGTACGACAAAATTTCGCTATATCGTCTCCCAACTGGATGTAGATACCACGAAGCAAGTAATGGACCTTATGCGTGATCCGCGGGCCCCTAAACATTAAAGGGTTAAGCAAGAGCTTGAATTAAGTATTTCTTATTTTTTATTAATCATCTCCCTTAATACATTATTTTAATTGTTTTTTGTTTTTTTAATAATCCTTTTCTTACCTTTTTGTATCTTTTCTTCCAACGTTCTTAATTTCAAAGTTTTGTTGAATACATGTTTAAATTCACGTATAGAAGTTAAGTATTGTTTTTTTTCTTACAGGTGGAATTTGAAAACATGCCACAAATAAGTGTGCCAGCCGAAGATATTTTTGCTGTAGACCCTAAAAGTCCAAATCCTCTTTTAGTAGAACCTCGTAGGTATGTATCATTTAAATTTTAGGCACTTTGATTTTTTATTTATTTATGTCAGCACACAATACGGTTGAGGATATATATAGGAGAGATTTTTTTCTTTTTAGCATTTTTTATCCTTCCCTACAAAATTGTTAAAGTTAGGAAACATGGTGTTCATGATATATATATATATATATATATATATATATATATATATATATATATATATATATATATATATATGTATAGGTGAAGGTGTTGTACCTTTGACCACTTTGCAAAATTGATTTTTTTTTTGGCTTGAATATTAAAGCTAAATTCATTTTTTTGATTTCATTGTAATTAGTATTCTATTGGTTATCATATTTAATTTTTTCAAGGTTCTAGCTTTACATTTAATATTTTTTATTATTTTTTTAAAAATAATCGTACAGTGGTCAAAGGTACAACATGTAGTTGTACCTTTGACCACGGGGTGTTGTACCTCTGACCACGTAAAAACAATACAGCAGTCCAGAAAAAAAATTGTATTCAGTAATATTGTAATTAATTGTAAGTATAATAAATACAGGACAAGGATGTAAACATAATAAAAAAAACTATTATTGATATTATGTTATGCTTAATATGCTGAAAAATCCAGTCCAACCGTTAAACGTTTTAACTGTCAAGCAGATCCACTAGCAATATTAGGGTTTGGAAGTTTAGCCACAATGTCTTCAACATCAATATCAATATCATACAAATTTTCATCGTCTCTTGTAAACTTGTCACTTAAAGTTTGTTTTTTCAAATATTGGATCTTAAACGTTGGACATTTAATACCACAGATCTCTACGACTAAATATTTAATAGTAATATTAATTTTTTTTTTTAAATTTGTAGCAGAAGAACATAAAAGTTGAATTATAAAAAAAATACTCAGGTGTGTTGTACCTTTGACCTGGCCAAAGGAACAACACCTAGTCGTGGTCAGAGGTACAACACCATGGTAGTGAAAATTAAAAAGTATGCTAAAAATTTTAGGGTTAAGATAAATCAATTTCAAAGGCTACACCATGTTTCTTATTGTAATAGCTACTTTGTCAAATGATTTCCATCTAAAAAGACAAAACACAAAAAATATTATGAGGCAAAACGTCATCAATAAATAACTTACATTTTTATTATAGAAATGGATAAGTATTTTTTGCAAGAATCCTCTTTGACTTGAATAATCCCAATTTTTCTTAGGGGCTTTTTTGTGAGTGTCTATGATAATTTTTTGTCTAGCATTAGGCCGAGGAATAAAGTTTATTTGTAAGTTAGTTGCTCTTCTCCTAGAGGTAGATAGGGCGTAGGGCTAGGTAGGTTTCTTCTTTCGTGAAAAAGTATGCAGTGTTTTTTTTTTTTTTTTTTTTTTTTTTTTTTTTTTTTTTTTTTTTTTTTTTTTAAATTAGAGAAATTGAATATTTTCCTTTCGAGTATTTACCTTTCACATAGCATGATTTCTCAACCATTTTTGATATATTTAAGAAAATATTCAAAAATTCCTGCTAATGTCTGTTAATTAATTTTTTTTTGCCTCCAAACTCCAAACATTACCAAAATTTAAATATCTTAAATAAAGATGGTGGAATAAAATCCAACCATAAAGTTTTTTTTTTTTTCTTTCTCCTTTAACGGTGACCATGACCCATGTGGTTGATTTCACCCAAAAAAAAAGATGGTGGACGGGTATTTTCATATGAGGAAGGCCAATTAAAGATGGTTTGTGAACCTTCCAAATTATTTTTTATTTTCAAATTTAATGCACTAAATAACGAATAACAATAAAAATTAAGATTTTATTGCATTAAATTGGGTAATAAAAAGTAATTTGGAAGTTTCACTACCCATCTTTAATTCTACCCATACCATTTAAATATCTTAGTTTGGATGAATGTCAAAAGTTTGGAAACATTTTCGGCTGAATTCATCATTTATGAGTAACAAAACGGATAATTAATTCTTAAAAATATTATTGTTGCTCACTCACAGCAAAGGTATATAGTGTTCACAAAAATGTTTTTGTAACTTCCTATTTTATAAAATAGAAGAAGCCAGTATATTGTTCCTTTCAACATAGCTGATAGAGAGATGTGTTATTTTTTTTTTTTTTTTTTTTTTTTTTTTTTTTTTTTTTTTTTTTACGGCGCATCTACATCTAGGTCATTAGCGCCGACATCCAGGGTGCAGCGAGGAATTTTCCCAACGAGCCCTGAGATGAGAAAATTCCTGCCGGAGGTGGGAATCGAACCCACCATCTCCCGCTTATGAATCCAGCGCGCTAGCCACTAGACTACGGGAGACCCCGAGATGTGTTATTAAAAATGAAAATTATTCTTTAATGATTTCAACTTATAATTCTCCTATCTGTCTACTTTCTAAAGTTTTTTCATTAAATTAATACTTATTTACTTTTACTTGTTTCAGGTTTGTCGTATAATTTCATCAAAAGAACATGGCGAGTAAAGAATATTTTTAACTAAAAAAAAAAGAAATAAAATAAAAATATAAGATAATTGGTTTATCTATTAGAAGAGACTATATTTATGTTAAGCCTATCTTAATGGTTGTTATAACAAAGCACTTTAATGTATATGAATTTGTTTTCAAGCAATTTATTTAATTAAATCTTTTGTAAATAAGCTGCTATTGATAAAGAATATAATAATCGTGTTGTAGATCTATTAGCTCTTTCTAATAGTATATAATTATATTTGTACATATTGACAGAGTGTAAACAGTTTATGTTCGTAATTAATGGAATTTTTTTGAGATTATATTTGTAAATATTTATAAACACATATTTGTGATGATTAGTTAATATATATACTAGTTATTAATTTATGTTTTAGGTAGCTAAATGTTTAATGTCTGTCTTTTACGTCTTTGAATTATTTTAGTTTATTTCTTCCAGTCATTTAATTTAATATTCCTTGTTTCATTTTGGTCTCTTACATAATTTATTTATTCAGAAAGTATTATAATTGCGAGAAATGAAATATTAAATAGAAAAAGAATCAAATATAGATATGTTAAATCAACATATTTAGATAGTTAATTATATAATACCTAATTATTTTGAGTTGCTTACACTCATTGAAACATTTGAACTAATTAATATAAATATTTGATGTTTCATTTGAATAATTGTTACACTTCTACTTATGTGTATACATTTATTTCATTTTTACATGGCAAAAAAATAAAAATAAAAAAAATATATGAAGATTTATAGATTTGTTTTTATTTTAAGATTTATATTTTTTTATATAAAAATTTGTTCTGCTCGTAGGAGACCATTTTATAGTTTATTTTAATAGAATATTTTTAAATGTTCAATATGCATTTTTTTTTACCAAATGTATTGCAACTGAAAAATTTTGAGTGCTCAGTACAAATTTCATAGATTTTGCATGTATATACGTTTTCTGAGTGAATGTGCATGCATGTGTGTAAATAATGAATTATTGTTAAAAATAAATATCCTAGACTTCCAAAAAAACAAAAAAAAAAAATCCTTTTTTTCTGATTATAAAATTCTTAACCCTTGCAATACAGCAAACTGCATGAACTTAGATGCCCATGGAGCTGAGCCTTTTTTACCCTCCTGGTTTTACTGGACGACATTAAAGTACCTGATCGTCTGTCGCCCATCTCTTCTCATATCTCCCAATAAGTTTTCTTTAAAAAGTTGTTCGTTACCATTTTCTCATTCTGGGCTTCAGACAAGTCAACGGCAGGCTTAAAAACTTTCTTCTTTTTTTTTCTTTTTTTTTAATTTTTGTCTTTTATATAAAAAAAAATATCAAGTCAAATATCTCTTGTGTTGGTATAATATCTACAGAACATGATTTCTATGTACAAATCAACTGGTAAAGTCAAATAAGGCCCATCATAAGGACCCAAACTATGCAATGGTAGTTAAGGGATCCCCCATTCAATAGGCTTAAACTGCATTTTTATGAACTCTTGCAGTTACAAGAGTGAGTAGAGCTTACACAACATACTGCTTTATATCACAAAAAGCTGCTACAATGGTGACTTTCTATTCCAAAGCGAAGAAATAGCGTTGACACAAAAGTGACAATGTTGACATTCTTTAATTTTTCTTTGACTTGTTTCTCCAGTGATGTCAAATACCGTGAAACAATATTTAAAGTTGGCTTTTTCAGGTTCAACATGTGAAGAAGCTGAGGTAGAATCCTATTAATGTAAAACCATTAGCACTACTATTTTTTTCATCAAATTTTGTTAAAAAAATTAAGAGTGCTGTTGGGCAGATTCTACTAGTTACAAACTTCACCTTTTTTTCTTTTCGTCTTGACAAAAGTTTTATTCTAGGTGACCAATAAATGAGCAAAAAATATTGGTGATTAGCCATCAAAATAGCGAAACATCACCTAAAGGTAGTAGTTGGTAGCCAATGGGGGGGGGGACTCTGAACTAACAAGAGAAGAGGCAAGATCTGATACAAAACTGCAAAAACCTGGTCCAAAATAGCCGAGGAAATGTTGAATATTGAGTCTAGTAACAGACCATGGATTCACTATGAGGTATGTTCCCACGATGTTAGCTCCTACTAACTCCTCTTCTCCTAATACTCTTAAAAATATTGAGTCTAGTAACAGACCATGGATTCACTAGGAGGTATGTTCCCCCGATGTTAGCTCCTACTAACTCCTCTTCTCCTAATACTCTTAAAAATATTGAGTCTAGTAACAGACCATGGATTCACTTGGAGCGATGGTCCCCCGATGTTAGCTCTCACTAACTCCTCTCCTCCTAATACTCTCAAAAATGTTGAGTTGAGTACCTACCATTCCACTTGGAGGGATTACCATTCCACTTTAGCTCTTACTAAAAGTTACCTGTTCTAATAAGCTGGAAAATTTTTAGTTGAGTAACAGACCAAGGATTTTGGATGGATGGTCATCAGACGTTAGTTGTTCTCCTCCACTCCTAATACCCCAGAAAAAATTCTATACTTTACTATATTTTTCCTTTTTCAAAATAATTTTGGATTTGGTTGTTATAGATTAAGAATTGTAGACTGCAGGTTCTCACCCAGGAAAACAGGGAGTTTCCCTTTTTGAAGACTTAAAAACAATTTGAGTGAGTGTACTTAAAGGTCCCATATAAAATATATGAGAAATAATTGAAAAAATATTGATTAATGTTTTTCAATTTTATTAATCGAAGAAAATTACCTTGACTTTGGGCAAACAAGCTAGTATTACTAGCTAATCGTCTAAACAACTCAATTTCTGTACACTGCACATTGAAAATTATTAAGAGAATTAGTTAGATAAGTGGAAAATAAATAAGTTAACTATAAGAAAATAATTGATTGTATATTTAGAAAAGCAAGGGGAAATAAAAGGAAAAAGAATAACAAGACACTTAACAGAATAATAGTATTCATAATAATAATAAAACAAAAGTATGAATATTTCTAATTTCATATTTAAGATAATTTATTTATTGTTTTGCACAGAAAAAACAACAAAAATGAATCGAGTAAAAAGATAAATTATAAAATAATAATTCTCACACACTGATTAGAATTAGAGAATATAATTAACAATGAATGTTTAATTGAATATAAAAATAAACTAACTTAAAAAATATTTAGGCTGGAAGCAGCTCCACTAAGTCTACAAAAAATAGTATTCTGGAATATTCCAAAATTTAATAAAATATATTTTATAAAAACTAATATTTATTGAAGCAATTTTTTAAGAGATATTAGGAATAAGAATTATATACAAAGGTTTAAACTAATAAATTAAGAGTAAATGTATACAGCTTAAAATATATCACATAAAATGGGCACAATAAAACTCTAAAATTATTTCCTCTTTTTTAATTCTTCAAAGCGTCGGGCTATATCATTAAAATCGTCTTCGCCATCAGATGGTGGATGATTAGATTCTGGAAATGGAGAATCATTTGGAACTGATGGAAGCTCTGGCATAGAAATATCAGGAGATAATTTAGAGCGAGGCACGGGCTTGGGAGGATCATTCACCTGGAATCAAATGAAAATTTTTAGGTCAATGATGAGATAGATTTAGAATAATACACATTTTACTTTAATTATGCTAAAGTAGAAAACCATGCCACATTATTGAGGAATGTGCCTAAACTAATTAATGCATAAATATAAAAGTTTATTTCTTTTAAATTTTGTCAACAGTTGACTCAGTATATAAAAAAAATTGTCTGGTGAATACCAACTTTTAATTCATACTTTAGAATCCTATGTAGCTTGTTTTGTTAAACAAGAACAAAAAGATATTTGCTATGAACAGCTGGCTCAAATATTATCAAAAATAACTTACTTCCGGAGTGAACCCCCACCTCTAATGGGCTGATTTTGTCAAAAGACATCTTATGATTAGTCTGTCACAACATATTCTGAGTTTTGTTGCAAGGAACCAAAAGTCCGACTCGCAGAAACTGCATCATCTTAGCACGTTTCCATAACTTCTTATCCATGATGTCATTTGGAAAGCTTGGTGTAATTAATATTTTGTAAAATCTTTAAACACCTACTCCCTTAAAATCATGAAGAAAAATGAGATTTAGGCACCATTATGTACTGAAAACTAATAGTAGCGGAAATAACTCACTTGGCCTCATCAACTTCAGCTCGGAAAGCTCTATTACAAACTAAAAGTTTATTCTCGTTTTAAGTGTCTTGTTATACAAGCATATTCATTTTACTGCAAAAATCAATTATAAAAAACTGAGGAAAACAAACCTAAAGAACCCCATTAATTAATTCATTCATTTCCCTACATTAAAGGTCCTACGTTAAAATTTAAATAAATAATAATAATAATCCTACAAGCCTATGAATGCAAAAACGGAAGCATTACCATTTTTTTTCGAGTGAAATTCGCCCAATGTTCCAGCGAATTCTGCTTGTTAACAAAATTGGCCTTTGAAATTAGAAAACTTATTTTTTTATCAAATTTCAATAAAATCGGTCTATTTTTGAGCCAGTTAGAGAGCATACTGATATATTCTGTGTTAATTGTAATAAAATTCTTCGGGAAGTGCTATTGTCACATGTTAAAGAGTTATTGTCACATGTTACGGATAAAATTATAATTCAGACCTTCTTTCTATTATAAAAGGAAAAAAGTCTGTCATGCAGGAGTTGCATAACTAACTTTCCTCAGTATTGGGTAGTGTCGAATGCATTCCTGAATAATTTGCTTAAAATAACCTATATAGATAAATAAATAAATAATTCTACTCTTTTGCATTTTTTGTGAGCAGCTGTTTCAATTATTAATTTTGTAATTAATTTCCTTCCAGAGTTTTGTGTACACAGGGCACTACACTACGTACTAAATACACAAAGCTTCACATTTTGACCTATTGATCTTGATGAGACCTATGTTTGGCGGAAGAATTCAATTCAAACATAGTACAAAGTAACCCCCCCCCCCCCTTCCGATAGACCAATTTAGGTCATTTTCACAAAACTTCTTTCTTATTAGATAGCCAGGACGTATAAAGAGTTTCGTAACAATACAACAGAAATTACAACCAGTATGAGCAAATTAGTAATTTTGGTCGTGAGTAAACCCCTCCTCCTAATGAACCAATTTAGTTTATTTATACAACAAATTTTTCTCTTTGGTTGACCACAACGAATACAGAGTTTTATAGAAATATAATAAAAATTACGGCTGGTATTGGCAAATAAATACTTTGGCTCCGGAGTAAACCCCCCTTTCTAATGAACCAATTTAGTTTATTTTTACAACACATTTTTCTCTTTAGTTGACCAGAACGAATACCGAGTTTCGTTGAAATATAATAAAAATTACGACTAGTATTGGCAAATAACTAATTTGGCTCCAGAGTAAACCCCCCCCCCTCCAGATGGACCTATTTTGTTGGTTAACGAACTCGTTGAATCGTTTGATGGGGGAATATGATATACCAAGTTTTGTGGCAAAAAAACAAAAACTGGCATGTATTGTGTTAACGGACACATATATAACTATATATATATATATATATATATATATATATATATATATATATATATATATATATATATATATATATAAATTTTAATTTCATTTTCGGTGTCTACTAGGTAGGATCAATAAAGATTCGAAAAAAATTTTCAAAACTTCCGTCATGAGTGCAACCTCAATAGCTACTTTCCTTCGGAGGAAAGTCCTAAAAATCTCCTGAATTCTATTATCAGAATTTGATCACATACTTTTCTAGGAGCAATTAATTAACATTAGCAAAAACAACAAACATGACACTGAAGGAAAACAAAGATGAGTAGTAAAGTGTAGATATCTGAAGGTATGTTTTTATTGAACTGAGCACTATACTACTTCAAAATGTGCAAAAAGTAATTAAAATATAGAGGTGCATAATAATGTTTGATATTAATTATTGCAAGAAAATATAAAAAGTAATGAAATGTAATTAAAAATTTCAAGCAGAGATTTTTATTTCAAAGAGAAGTAATTTTTCTAGTTGAAATTCTATTTCAGTATTGTTTAATTATGATGAAATATAGTACTGTTGTTTTAATTTTACTTAAAAGAAACGGCCAAAGAAGACACATTTAATAACTAAAAGATGGATAGAGCAAACAAGTGAAACAGAGACATAAAAGGGCAATTCTTATCACACGGATAATTTTCATAGCGTGTTGATTCTAATTTCATGAAAATTTTAAATAAAAACAAAATAAAAAAAATTATTTACATTCAAAATTGTCCGTAACATAGCCTTTTACCCCTACAATTGAGTTCCTCCCTTAAAAAAAAAGCTTTTTATAGCCCCCTAGAGCACTTGTATTATTTAAAATTAAAATTCAACTTTGGAATCCAGATAAATCTAACAGAAGTTTTGTGAAGTAAAACATCATAAAAATTCTAAGGTGCTTCTAGCAGTCTTACAAACTTCAGAACTTCCTAGCCGTTTAGCCTATAAAGGAAGAAAAAAATTAACTTGCTTGAATGCATGGTTGCTTGTAAACATTCTTGTACTCAACATGCCTGTGTCATGTGTTCTATTGGGTAGGGTTGGAGTGGGCAGCAAAATCGTTGAATATAATAGATTTAGAAGCATTTATTGTCTAGACATGACAAAATTGTTACATAAAGCCTCAGAAAAAAATAAATAGTGACAGGTAGTGAGCTTGGAGAAAATCAGTAGCTGATGGACAGGTTAAAATATAAGTCAATGCTAAAAGTTGGTTTAAATTTGTTTTAGTTTATTCTCTGCAACTTTATTACTGTCTTCAGTTTGCCGACTTTTGTAGCGTGGGGCAGCATTTCCCAATCTTTTTGGCTAGCCTACTACTTGGTAGTACGAGGTAAGGTCCATAAGTTTCCGGCCTGTCCTGCTTCCCCTCCTTCAAAAGTGCCGGGACCTGCACGCCTATGCAGGTCCATGCCTGCTCACTCCTAACCCATCGCCCGCACTTCCTCAGTCTTGTCAGTCAGTGTCCAGCCTTGAAGGAAACTCCCCATTTTTAAATTGTTCATACTCGAGTACCGTGCGGTAATTAAATTCTTTTGTAAAGAGGGTCTTACTCCTGCGCAAATTAAAGAGCGCTTGGATTGTGTATGCGGGCAGTCCTCCCCCTCGTATTCCACAGTGAAAGAAAGGGCAAAATTATTTAAGTTAGGGAGAGAAAGTCTAGAAGATGACCCACGTCCCGGTCGCCCATTGGAAGCTGTCACTTCTGAAACAATCCAACTTGTGGAATCTGAATTGCTGTCTGACCGGCGACTATAAACCCAGGAAATAGCAGCGAGGTTAGGGCTTTCAAAACCAAGTGTTTTGAGGATCATCAAAGAACATTTGCATATGAACAAGGTTAGTGCAAGATGGGTTCCAAAAAGTCTTTCAGCTGCTCAAAAACAGGAACGAGTTCACCGCTGCAATGAATTTTTACGCGAGTATAATGCCGACCCAAGGAATTTTTTGGACTCAATTGTAACTGGGGATGAGACAATGGTTCTATATTATGACCCACTCAGCAAAAGAGAGTCCATGGAATGGAGAAGACCAGGAGAAGCGCCTCCTTTAAAGGCAAAAGTCATGCAGTCAACAAAAAAGGTAATGGCCACAATTTTTTGGGGCTGTAAAAGAATACTACTGACAGATTTTAAAGAAAGGAATACCACAATGAATGGTGAGTATTATGCAGCCCTACTTCACCGGTTACGAGACGCCATTAAAGAGAAGAGGCGAGGGAAGTTAAGCAGAGGTGTCCGCCTCCTTCACGACAATGCCTCTGTCCACACAGCATTGATTTCCAAGGCAACTGTGAAGGACTGTGGATTCCAAGAAATCTCTCATCCACCCTATGCCCAGACTTGGCCCCTAGCGATTTCTACCTTTTTTCAAAGTTAAAATCTGACCTTCGTGGAAGGCGATTTAACACCGACGAAGAGCTCCAAGCAGAAGTGGAAGAACATTTTTTTAACAAAGAAGAAAATTATTTTTTTCATGGTATAGAAATGTTGCCAAAGCGTTGTATTAAGTGTGTTGAACTTAGAGGAGAATATATTGAAAAACAGTAAAACCAGTTTTTTTCTTTCACCTTTCCTTCTATCCCAGGCCGGAAACTTATGGACCTTACTACGTACATAGCACTCCAAATTATAGTACTTTATTGTGAGTGTGTTATTCTATTTGCATTATAAATTTTATAGGTAGACAATGTATTCACATCATTTTTATTTATTTAGTTTAACGATGCACCACTTTGAGGTGAATTGCATCGAGTAACTTTGTAGCTATATGCTGTTCATAGATATGTTGTTATCCTACGCCAGTTAAGTATACTGTATTACTATTTACATATTATTTACATGTAATAAAAAAAAATATAATAAATAGAAAAAAATAATAATTCAACAATTGAAATATGAGATAAATGATAAAATTATTTAATTTTTAAATAAAAGAATTATCGGATTTTTATATTTTGTCGTACAGGTTTACGTTTTTTAAATGTGTAAGTATGTCGTCAATATGGTGGCTACTGTCAGTAAGTAGGTCAGTAATGTCCCGTGGTATGTCCAAGTTCGTTATAAGAAGGCAGTCGAGTAATATATGTTTAACTGTTAGTTCCGTATTGCAAATCCGACATTTTGGTATTTCAGTATTATTCATTAAGTATTCGTGAGTCATGCGTGTGTGGCCTATTCGCAGCCTTGCTAGAACTATTTCTTCCCTTCGGGAATTTCGGTAAGCGGATGGCCAGTCAGTAAGTATGTGTTTGATTTGTCTCAATTTGTTTTCAGTCATATTATTCCAATCATGTTGCCACTTCTGATGTATGGTATTTCGGTTAATTGTCGTTATGTCTTTGTAGTAAAGTTCATAAGGTGGGTATGTGTCTTCCTGGGTCGCAAGTTTGGCATGCCAGTCAGCAGTCGTACTCAGTCCAAGGTTTTCATGTCCTGGGAGCCACCATAAAGATATATGTTTTCCTAGTGAGTGTAAGTAATAAATGTGTTCTTTGATTTCTGTGCAAGTAGGGTGTAACGTGTACATGTTTTGTAGTGACTGGAGTGCACTCAGTGAGTCTGTGAAAAGGATTATGTGTGAATGTTGTGTTGATGGGATATTCTTTAGTGCAAGGAGTATGGCATGTAATTCCGCTTCATATATGCTGCAACTTGGAGGTAATTTTTCAGAAATAGAATTGCCATCTACAATCGCTGCAGCTCCTACACCATTATCTGTTTTCGATCCATCAGTGTAAATTTTGAGGTAGTGTTCGTGTTTTGTTAAAATTTCTTTGAAATATCGGTCATAAAAAAGAGTTGATGATGGTTCCGTCTTTTTGTGTGTTGTGAATGTTAGGTTAATGTCAAAGTTTGTTACTGTCCAAGGTGTTATCGATATGAGTCTGTGAGGTTTACTGTCCAAGTGTAAAAATCCGAATAGCTCTTTTATTTCTTTGAATCTCACAGAAAAAGGTCGGGCGTGATTTCTCCTTTGTTCATACAAATCTGCATTAGTTGCTTCTTTTGTATTTACAGAACATGATAGCGTTAGCATTTTATAAAAATAACTTGCTGACAATATAGCTCTCCTAATGGTCAGTGGTGGTTCATTTGCTTCAGCATATAGACTATACACAGGGCTAGACCTGAACGCACCTAGTGCCAATCGCAGTCCTGTATTATGTATGGGATTGAGTATGTTCAGTGTACTGGGCTTGGCAGACGAGTATGCTACACATCCATAGTCCAGTAGTGACCTGGTGAAACTCCGATAGACAGTTAGCATTACTTTCCTGTCAGCGCCCCATTTAGTATTACTTAGAATTCTTAAAAGATGCAATGATTTTTTACATCTCTTAACATGTTCCTTAAGATGGGGCACCCATGAGAGTCGTCTGTCGAAGTGGAGTCCTAGGAATTTCATGATATTGGTTTGTGAAACTGGTGTTTTGTTAAGAAGTAGCTGGTAGTTTGTGTTTTGTCTTTTCTTAGTAAAAAGTATTGATTTAGTCTTTTGTGTGGAAAATTTCAGTCCGGTAATTTCTGTCCAACGTTCCAGTGAGTTTATTGTTTCCTGTATCTTGTTCTCTGCTTCTTTTATGCTCAGAGATGAATGGAATATTAATAAGTCGTCGACGTACAGACAGTAGTGAACATCCGGGGGAATAAAATCTCATACAGTGTCCATTGCAATTAGAAACAGTGTTGTACTAAGCACGCCCCCTTGAGGGACTCCCATTTCTTGTTTAAAGACATCTGAGAAGCAATTACCATTCCTAACCCTGAATGTTCTGTTAGAGAGAAAACCTATTATAAAATTAATAGCTTTTTGTCCAACACCCCATTCAGTAAGCTTAGAAACAATCGTCCCCTTCCAGACCGTGTCAAATGCTTTATTTATGTCAAAAGATACAGCTAGTGTGGATTTTTTGACGAGGAACGCATCTATAATAGACGATTCAAACCTTACTAAGTGGTCTAAAGTTGAGTGTCTCTGTCTAAACCCACATTGAAATGGTGAAAGACGATTTTCATGCTCCATTAACCACAATAGCCTTTTATTTAGCATTTTCTCAGCTAATTTGCAGACAGAGCTGGTGAGGGAGACTGGTCGATAACTTGCTACATCAGATTTATCTTTATTTGGTTTCAGTATAGGAATCACTATGCTATTATTCCAAGATTCAGGAAAGTTCCCGGTGTCATATACCGAGTTTATTATCCGTAGAAGTTGAGCAAGGCAGACGCTGGGGAGATGTTTGATCATGGAATATGTGATGCAATCAGGTCCAGGTGAGCTGTCTTTAGTAGATGAAAGTGCATAATGTAGTTCGTCCAGTGTAAATGGTTCGTTCAGCTTATTATGTCCTAGTGATATTGTCCGTAAAGGTAAATTGATGCTTGGGTATGTTAATGGGTTATTATTTTCAGGAGATTTCGACATGTCACTGTAGTGTTTGGCCAGTACATTTGCTACGTCCTTGTAGTCAGTCAGTACTGAGTCGAGTATTTTGAGTCCGCATACAGGTGTTCGATATTTTTTATGAAGAATTTTATTGAGGTTACTCCATATTACACTAGATTCTGTGTGTCTGTTCATTGTAGTTAGGAAGTCAATCCAGCTTTGTCTTTTACTCTCATTAATAACATGCCTGCATACAGCTTTGGCTTTTTTAAACTTTACTAGAAACTCAGTAGATGGATATTTCCTGAACTTGTTAAGAGCATTACGCTTTTCTTTTAATGCCTGTTTGCACTTTTCGTTCCACCAAGGGACAGGAATGTGTTTCTGTACTGTATTTGTTTTGGGGATAGAAAATTCAGCAGCCTTGTGAACTAGTTCATTGAACTCCTGTATCGTCGTGATTCCTGATTTATTTAGTAAATCTTTTATATAGTCTTGATATTTCGTCCAATTCGCCTTTTTTGTGTTGTACCGCGCCGGAACTTCAAATGGTACAGGTCTGTCTTTTAAGTCTATTTCAATTGGAAAGTGGTCACTAGTAAAAAGGTCGTCATTCACCGTCCATGTTAATCTAGTAAATATATCTGGTGAGCAAGTTGTAACGTCAATGTTTGAAAAAGTACCAGTGCGTGGGCATAAGTGCGTTCGTGAGTTGTCATTAAGAGGGATCAAGTCGTTCATTTCTAGAATGTTTTCAATGATTCGTCCTTTGGTGTTTGTGTAATCAGAATTCCAAAGAGTGCTTTGAGCGTTTAGGTCTCCAAGGAATATTAAAGGTCAGGGAAGTTGTGAAAGTAAGTCCTGTAAGTCTGTAGGGTCAACCCGTTCACTTGGTGGAAGGTAGATATTGCAGATGGTTACCCTAAAGGGAATGTACACTGTACAAGCTACGGCTTGAAGTGTGGTCCTGATTCTAATTGCTTCGCTATAAACACTGTCTTTAACCAGCAAAGCGACACCGCCAGAAGCTCTTCCTCCCAGAGTATAGTCACGTCTATAAATTGAATATCCTACCAGTCCTACGTCTTTGTCGGGTGATGTATGAGTCTCTTGGAGTGCTAGGATTTTGTAGTGTTTCGATCTGACCAGGTGCTTCAGTTCATCTATATGCCTCTGCATTCCATTTAAATTCCACTGCAGTAACATAGAGCTAACGTGCGCCATAGTGAAATGTGGATGTGCTCCAAGGCAAAATATTCAAGAATAACTGACAAAGCAATAATAACTGATAAAGTAAATTCTCTTTCCAAGCCCTAGTATTCGACCGTTTAGGAAGTAGAGACCATATCAGCATTCTTTTGTTAATAATAATTATTTTACTTCCTAAATGTTTGCTATTGCCTTTCACAATACACGTTCGCAAGATACATAAAAATTTAATAAGATGTAGTTGGTAGTTTCGCAATCTAATGCAGGTTATATCAAATATAAATATCGATATCGAACCCGGACCTTTGTAATGCGTGATATTAGAGACAAAATAAAAGATCAAAATATACAAGAAGATTATAGGAGTAAAGAGCATAATAAAAATTATTATATATTAGAAGCTAATAGAATAGAATATTTAAATAAAGAAATGAAAGTAAAGACAAAAAGAAAGGTTGGAATTCGTAGTGAATGAGATAATATTGTTAAATTTCGAGATAAGTAAAGCCCATATGTTAATAAGAAATTAAAAGACAAAGCCATTATTTCTTCTTTTTTGATTTGTTTAACTCTGACTTTGTTTTCTCATTCCTAGTATCATATTGCTTAAGTAAATTACCGCCTGGCGTAGGACTTACATATCCATGAACAGCAGTCGCCGTTTCTTCAGGAGCAGCCTTCTGATTGACGGGGCTTCCAATCAAGGGAGAGTCATCTTTACGGGTCCTTGGAGTCTTGCTTGTGGTGGCTTTCTTCTTTTTATCTGGGCCACATTCTTCAATGTCAGACGTCGTCTTCACATGTTTGTTCTTGTCCGCTAATATTATTGCTGAAATAGCTGTTAGTTGCTCCTGAAGTAAGTTTAAATGGGTCTTAATATGCAGAAGCTCTTCATTTAAGGATATGTAAGCTGCTGAATTCTGTGCCTGTTCTTGTGGTCTGGCAGCTTTCGAAGCATAGGTGGTGGTTAAGTTACTGGTTAATCTTCTCCTTGCTTCTCCATAGGAAAGCTTTTCGAGTATCATTTTCTTCAAGACCATAGCTTCCTTTATGAACACTGGGCACTGTTTGTCAAAAGCCGGATGATCTCCTTTGCAGTTCTTACATGACACTTTACTGCAAGGACCTTCATGTAAAATTTCGGAGCATGTCCTACATATTTCTTCGTTGCCACAGCTCTTGCTTATATGGTTATAGCTCCAGCATTTAAAACACATTAATGGTCTGGGTATGTACGGTCGTAGGCCTATCACCAAATAACCTATTTTAATTTTTTGTGGGGCTATTTCTTCATTGAAGGTTACGACAAATAGCGTTCTTTGGGCGATTTTCGTTTTAAACCTTCGTAAATGAGTGACATTTTGCCTTCTCAGCTCTGCAAGTATTTCCTCGTCTTGTAAGTGTAGGATTTCGTCACATCTAAAGATGGCTTTCGAGAAATTTAGCGATTTGTGAGGTGCCACTTTTATTTCATTCCCGTAAAAGTCTTTTTCACTGCACAGTTTTAAGGCTACTGCCTTGTCAGAACAGGTGAGTAATAAACAACCTGTCTTTCTTATTTTTTTAACAGCAATGTTCTTACCGAACTTTGTGAGCCATCGTTCCACTAAAAAGGGATTGACAGTGTTAAAAGTGTTGTCATTTGATGTCATTTTAACCACTAAATACTTAAAATTTTCCAGATCGAGAATGTCAGGCATTTCAATATCACCGCTAGTAGTTCTGTTGAGTTCACTCTGAGTCCCCATAGTAATTTTCAGTAGTTTCCCTTGGTTCTAGGGCCTATATCCTTACTGAAATACAATTCTTTTAGAGATAAAATTTTTCCGTGGTTCTCAGAACAATTCCGTATTCACATCATGTAATGAAACAAATTACATTGAAATATAACTAATTGTACCACCGGATTATAACCTACTGCAATATGTTTGTTCAAAGTTTCATATTTATCTATTATTTTGTGTACTAATAAATGTTTTTAATAAAAACACAAAATTATAATACCAATTAATATATTTTCTTGACATAATCAAATATTTTTATAAAATAAATTTAATGAAAATAGTAGCTTTTGTTTATACTCGCATACCAGTAGTTGGCATGACGTAGATTGCGAAATGGCGTACTTTGTGGTATGGGTACTTTCTTTTCATTGTTAGTCTGTCCCACGTCAGACAAATGTACTTGTTTGTTTTTTGTCATAGGATAAGAAATGCCCCTTTAGCTAAAAACAACACAATAAGCTTCTATGTAAGCAATTCTACTTAAAGATGTTTTATTACCTGCTGGTTAGTATCGGGCTGACTTCCAAATGGGAAAGGGGGTGAAACGTAACTCTGAAAGGCAAAATTTACAAAGCAATAATAAAGGGGAACCCTTAATGATGAAAGAATTAAGACAACAGCAACTACTTATTGAGGTCTTAGGTTAAATGAAACTAGAGTTATTTAAGAGTTGTTCCTACTCGTCAAGCTTTTTTTACTTGAATTTACTTCATTTTATGTGGAGACTTCAAAGCCAGTTCTTAAATGGGAACACAAATATTTATTTTAAATATAAAAGAGAATTTATTTAGCTAATTCGAAGAATAGTTTTCCCAAGGTGGACTCTAGTAAGTTTTCATCAAATTGTACAATGGACTCCAAACCAGAAAAACGTAGTTTTCTAAAAATAGTAAATAGTTTTAACTAACAATGGAACTGGTGTATAAATATTGTGTTTAAAATATTGTACTCACATTAATAGTTTTAGTTGCATCATAGGGCGAGAGGGTATTTCCACCAGAAGGCGGGATGTTATACGCAAATGGAGGGCTGGAAGGAGGTTTAGAGTCGGCTATCTCATCCAAAGCACTAGCTGGAGGCAGTAATGGGTTTCCTGGATTGTGAGGAGCCTGAAAAACATTAAATTATTTTCATTATCAATAAGAATAACAATACAAGAAAAATTGAAGGCATTTAATTTCCTAAATTTTCAAAAATTAGAATTAATATTAAATATTAAATAGAATTTTATTTGAAATAATTTATAAAGATCTTTTTACTTAGGGCTGAGGGACATCAAAGTAATACCTTGTTTATAAAGCTAACTGAAATAGTTAATTACCCAATTTCGCAATCTCCACAGTCAACAATCTCTTATCAAAGAATAACATTTTCCCTATTTGTATTGTTTGGTTGGTTAATACTTTTAAGTGCTACTTCAACATTTTCAATGCTATTTTGATGATTTTATTAGAAAATAAAAAAATCATCATAAAAATATTATGAAATTAATGCATTTATTATTATGCTAAGCCTTCCTCAAAATTATTGTTAGTAATAAAAGGAAATAAATTACATCTTCCCCTACTGTGTAAAATGTGACAAAAACTTACAGGGTAGTTAAACGGTTGAAAATCAGAGGGTTGAGTGGGAACTGGAGGCTGAGGAAATTCAATGAATCCAGGAGGCCTTGGTAGGCCGCCTAAATTGTTCGGCCCATTCATGTCAAAAAGAAGAGCATCCACCCCCTTTGCCTGCTCATATTCTCGCATTACCTAAAAAAAAAAAAAAGAAGAAAATTGTAATAGATATAATAGAATTAAAAAATAAAATTAACTGCAAATAAACATAAAAAATTAAATAGACAAAATTTTTGTCTATTGGTTGGGATGAATCATTTTACAGGTTAAAATAATTTACCATTATATTATTCATTTTAACCAAGAATATACACCAACCAATATTAGTACACTTCAACACATTTTAACCATAATACAATTTAGTCAACTGTTTAGGAACTGTATCATCTGGACATAGTTGATATAATGTTTACTCTTACTGTCATTTGGAAAGTTTAATAACGAATCTCTTTATGTTGCTCATTCTTCGATTTAGTACATTTAAATATCTGCTGGACTGAAATATCCAAAAAACTGGAGCTTTGTACTTGTAGCCATAATGTACAAAAAGTGGAAATAACCCACCCCCTCTGTTTCTTGACTTCTGGTAGTTCTAAAAGAACATAGTATTACAGTTCAAGAACATAAACTACAATGACAAAAAAAAAAGAAGCCAACCACTTCCTCATGTTTTGTGGCTAGTCATATAGATAAAATCATTTTATTTTTAAAAGAATTTAAAGGAGTACTGATAAACATCTTCAACAAAGGAAACTATTTCTTCAATAATTATTTTCCCTAACTGAGGTGGTCCAATCGAAGATTACGCTTGAATGTATTTCGTAGGAAATTTATTAGGGTTTTTGAAAGATCATCTTCCACTTAATGTGTTTTTTCAAATGTTTTGGAAGGATTTAAAAAAAGTCCAAGAAGATGTCTGATGATAATAAAATATATTTTTAGTACTTCCATTTCTCCAAACGTTATTAAAATTTACCCAAATTAGTAAAGCCGAATGTGGACAAATGTTCAACTCAGTTTGTCGTCATTTTTAAACCAAAATTCTATTTCTTTTTCAGTTTTCTCAAAAACATTTTCACCTTGAAAGTGATTTTGTAAAAAGAGGGAGAGGTGGTCATCATCTTAGCTGTTGTCCTCGTTAGAGAGAGAGAAAATATACTAAAAAAAAAACAAAAAACAAAAACATAATGCTCCATGCAATCATATAAAAAAAAAATCTGGTTAAAATACATTAATAGTTCCATGTATGTATATGTGTATGTGAGTGTGTATATATATATATATATATATATATATATATATATATATATATATATATATATATATATATATACTGGCAAGAGTTGTTCCCCAAAAATTGTTTAAAACATTAACCTATAATGATGATGTTTCGAGCCTATTCAGGTCCATCATCAAGCATCTTATATTAAGTTGTATTAAGGTCTATTGTAATTTTTAAATTTTATTTTAAGGCCCATAAATACTGAAATGGACGAATGGACAAGATATTTTCAATGTGAATATAACTTGTCCACTCACCAAATCGTGAAGATCTTTACCTGGATTTAATGTTCACTCTCAAAATTTGTTTTAAATAATTTTGGGGAGCAACTCCTGCCAGTTACTTCAAGACTGAATCAATATATATATATATATATATATATATATATATATCACCAGGGCGTAAACTCTATGAGGTGCAAAATCACATTTTATTTCTAGTAATTCAAAGACTGCCATCATAGTTGAAATTAACCTCAATTAAAAATAATACTATGAAATAGATAATGTTCGGTAACAGCTGTTCTTTATCGTCCTAGCAACGCAAGCTGCCTAGGCTTGCCTGCTATAACCAACTAAAACTTTAATCCCCTCTAAAAATACTTAAAAATTCGAATATCAATAAATCCTTTCTTAATGAGTGCCTACATTATATAGGGAGTGTCCATGCAAAATTTCAAAATTTTCTGTCGAGTGGTTTGGGCTGGGCGATGATAGGTCAGTGAGTCAGTCAGTGAGTGGTATTTCACAAATAAATAGTAGATTGTACTTCACAGACAAATTGGATTGAAAATGGCATATAGCCGAAACGTTTACACAACAAAAATGTAATTAAAATACATAACTATTGAAGACTTAATAAGCTGTTACCAACTACCTAGAATACATATATATATATATCGGCAATGCTATGGCAACAGAAATTCTACAAATGTTATAAAAATATACAAACAAGTTACAATTACCTGCGGATCTGGTTCGTACTGTATATTAAATATCTTAGCTATTTCAATCAAATACTTTTCAATCAAAATTTTTGGAGGGGCTTGAAGACTAAGTTTATGCTTTAATTTTTCGGAGATGGTATCCACTGAACTGCTCCTACAATCCTTTAAAATGCAAACACGATTAAATAACATTGTGTATAAAATTAGTAAACTATTTAAGCATTACAATAGACACAAATTCCCAATTAAGACTTACCTCAGTGTACTTTTTTCCAAATTTATACGATAATTGATCAGATATTATTTTCAGTTCGGCTACTTCACTTCCAAGCCGTGGTGCAACCCATAGTAAGCTTGAAACCGCTTCAGCAATACTTGGTTCAAGGCCTCTAAAAATATTTTCAATTAAAATTAAATAAAACAGAAAAAAATAACGAATACATTCTCCTATGTTGTTTAAAAAAAAAAAAAAAAAATCTACAGTTCGAATCAATAAGGTACACTTTATGGAATAATAGCTCAGGGAATTTGAATTTGATAATTTTCATACTTGATTGTCACTAGTTTGAGGGTAATGTAGCCAGGTTTGTCGCAAGATAATGCAAATTTTGAAAGATAATGGTACATTAATAATTTGAGTCAGGAGAAAACACCCATTCCTGATGCTACAATTTTACCAGTACTCATCTGTCATGGGAATGTTTTAATGTTCATTTATAAAAAAAAAATATAATGTTATTGAGAGGATATTGCTGACCGTTGGTGATGTGAAGGTCGAAATTGTAAGGGCTCAGTCGTGGTATCTTAATAAAACTACATTTTTTATACAAAAATCAGTTTTATTGTTTTCCGACGTTGCGGCAATATATAATGTTATGTTATGATGATCAGATGTGGAGGGGGCCTTCGACTGCACCCCTATTAGGGCAGTTGAAGAAGCCATGATCGAGAAAGATGTCGAAGAATTCGTCACATATTGGACTGTCAATCTTCTGAAGAACCGCGTCATTAGGCTGACGGAGGGGACCTACAGTAAGAGTATTGTCCCTAGGACAGGATGTCCCCAGGGGGGTGTCCTGTCACCCCTCCTGTGGTGTCTAGTGGTGGATACACTGCTGACGAGGCTGAAGAATCAGGGCTTCTCAGCACAGGCATACGCAGATGATCTGGTAATTACGGTGGTTGGTAAGGTGCAATCAACTGTGAGTGAACTGCTGGACACGGCACTGTCTTCGGTGGACAAGTGGTGCCAGGAGAAGAACCTTAGGATTAATCCACAGAAAATTACAGTGGTGCCTTTTACTTTGAAGAGGAAACTGGATGGACTGGGCACACTGAGCCTGTCAGGCCATAACCTAAGCTTTTCCAAGACAGTGAAGTACTTGGGTGTTACCCTAGACTCAAAGCTTAACTGGCAGGAGCAGATCCGCAAGATAGCAGGTAGAGCCACAAAAACCTTGTGGGCCTGCCGGAGGGTAGTGGGGAATAATTGGGGCATTACCCCTAAAGGTATGCACTGGATTTACACAATGATTGTGAGGCCTACCATCACTTACAGTGCAGTAGTGTGGTGGCATCGATGCGGCACTGACAGTGTTAAGAAGACTCTGTGCTCCCCACAAAGGCTGGCTTGCCTGATGATTACGGGAGCAATGGGTTCCACACCGACAGGAGCTATGGAGATTCTACTTGACCTTAAACCAGTAGAGATATATATCGAAGAGATAGCTAGATGCTCAGCGTACAGATTCGCTATTTTAGGGCACGAACCTTGCCCAACCTTAGGGGCTCACTGTGCGATTATCCGAAGGAACTGGCAGGACCCAATTCTCTGCATGCCATCGGACTTTCAGGACCAGCACTCCTTCACCTCAAACTTTATAACTGTGATCAAGCCGAGGGAAGCAGCGCTGGAGCACAAATTAACACCAAGCCGGGTGGATCGGTTTTGTTACACAGACGGCTCAAAAACCGAATCTGGCACAGGAGCTGGCGTGTGGATTCAGGGGTCCACACATAATGTTGCCTTGCCTCTGGGGAGGTATGCTACGGTGTTCCAAGCTGAAGTCACCGCCATCGGCGCTTGCGCAGACCTTATGAATAGCGGCTCTCCATCAGACAGGCGCTTCACTATTTTCTCCGACAGCCAAGCGGCCATAAGAGCTCTATCCACGAATAGGATCAGGTCAAAGGTGGTACAGCAATGCAAAGACAGCTTAAACTTGCTTGGACGACGTAACAAGGTCAGACTGGAGTGGGTCCCAGGCCACTCTGGTATCCAGGGTAATGAAAGAGCTGACGAGTTGGCCAATATTGGTGCAGCGACAATCCCCCTATCACCAGAACCTCAATGTGGGATCGCACCAGCTGTGGCCAGATTAAGTATTAGAAGGTGGGCGGAAGCTGAGCACAGGAGGAAGTGGTGCAGCAGCTCCACCCAGAGACAGGCGAAGCTGTTCCTTTCCTTTGTGGACAAGAAGAGGACTGAGACTCTCCTTAATCTGTGCAGGTCTAAGGTAAGACTAGTTACAGCTCTTCTTACAGGTCACTGTAGAATGCACCGGCACCTCTGCTCCATGGGGCTGACCAGGACCTCATGGTGCAGACTATGCTTTGAAGACGACGAGACGCCGTATCACATCATATGCAGATGTCCAGCTCTTGTAGCAAAGAGATACCTGTATTTTGGTGCAGACTTCATAGATGACCCTAGAAGGCTACCTGAACTGAACCTTCGAACTTTGCTAAGGTTCATCTCGGATACGGCGCTGTCGGTGTAACAGGCTGGCTTGTCGGGTGGCACAATAGGCCTTGTTGGCCTCGGTGCAGCTCCCTCTACGTGGGCACCCGTTGTTAATAATAATAATAAAATATGATGATCAGTTATAAAAAAAATGTCCATTTGATCACCAGAAAGTTTTGAGGATCAGTACTCACCAACGTTTGCCCCAATATCGGGCGATTATTTTGTGAAAACCTATATTGTTTGGTGTAAATTACAATGGAGCCTAATTTGTTCAAGTCTGAGTGTTTTCAAGTTCCCCAAAACATCCTTCCAAGCATGTGGGCTTAAACCTATCAGCTGCCAAAAACTCAGACTAAAGAAAACTATGCTCCATTTTAATTTACACAAAAAAATAGGATTTATCAAAATAAGCATTCATAATGGGCAAAATATGGATATTATATAAAAATTGATAATCAAATAAGAAACTTTCTGGGGACCAATTGGCTAATTTTTGTTTTTATAACTGAACATTATTGTTATCATATTATATTATGTTGTATTGTATTATATATATATGTGTGTGTGTGTAGATCCCTAAGTAAGATTACATATTTCTGTATATTCTGATATAGTGCATCTTTTGAGGCAGGAATAATAATTTTATTGGGTAAAAGTATTTTTTACCGATTTTTTTCAAATTTTGCACTATAACATATTTTGATGCACTAAATACGAATCCGTAAAAAAAAAAAAAAAAAAAAAGTTGCTCTCAACTAGGAAAGAAGTTATTAAGCACTAAAGTTCACTGTTATGGAGGTTGGCGTAAACAGCGTATTAATAAACATGCATATTAAGAAGAATGTTTATGACGACTTTTGGGCAGACGTGCTATGCATTTCCGCTTGCTCAAGAAGATATCAAAACTCTAGTCAATCCAACTCGCTGTTATGGATAGAATTCCGACGTTATGGAGTTTATAAATAGTTTATCAACATTTCAAATGAGAGTTCTTTGCTTCCCAATGTTAGATGTCTGTGCATGCGCATGTTTACAAATACGCTGTTTACGCCAATTTTAACCTTAATAACAGTGAACTTCAGTGCTTAATTACTTCTTTCCTAGTTGAGAGCAACTTTTTTTTTTTTTTTTTTTTTTTTTTTCGGATTCGTATTTAGTGCATCAAAATACATTATAGTGCAAAATTTGAAAAAAATTGGTGCTGAAGACGCTCTCCTTCAGTTTTACCCTTTTATTGTTAATAATGCCAATAAATATTATTAATAACATTATTCATTATTATTTATAATATTATGCTCAATAATAAGTTATTTTATAATTATTATTATTAAGCACAATATTATAACAATAATAAGTTGTATTATTATTATTACGTCTAGGCTATGAGTGGCTGTAAAAAAAAAAATTAATAATATTTTTATTATCATAAAAATATTATTATGGTGCATCGACTACCAAATTCATTGGCACCAGCATGCCACACATTCTCATGTCCTGCAAATGGATCAAATTCTAAGGATGTAGGAGAAGGAGCCATGGGCCAGAGGGGTGTCGTCCTCTCCCACCAACCATGTTCTAACCGGAAAA
Organism: Gonocerus acuteangulatus; assembly: GCA_946811695.1. Taxonomy (NCBI): domain Eukaryota; kingdom Metazoa; phylum Arthropoda; class Insecta; order Hemiptera; family Coreidae; genus Gonocerus; species Gonocerus acuteangulatus. Next base: position 58,796,372 of record OX328126.1, read on the forward strand.
GAGTCGGCCATCAGGCCTTTTACAAGCCACCTATAAGTATTAAAGCTGAAGTTTCCCTAGGAAGAGAGAGGAAGAAATTCCAAATGAAAATCATGAGTCCTCAGGGTTCCACTTTGTACTTAAGGTAAGGGATAGAAGGAAAAAATAATGACATGTGTTTACTTCTACAAATATATATTTAACACAAGTTTCAATACAGTCTAAAACTATTTAATTCCTTAAATAGTTTGGAACAGTCAATCAAAAAATTTTGAAAAGTTAAACATGTATTTCATATAATTTAAAACTAAAATATCTCTAACAAATTATTCACTATTTTTGTTTTTTCAAGTATATAATATAATTGAGTATATCAAGATTATTAATAGGAATGAATAATACACTTATGCATTCAAATACCACTATCGAAAATAACAGAAAACAAAACAAAAACTATTTACCTAGGGCCCTTAGATAAAAAAGAGATTGCACTCATACTCGTATCTTCACTTAAACACATTGTAGACGGACCAGATCTTGATGTAGAAGGCTGTGGACCAATCCTTAAAAAGCTATGACAAATTAATTAATTTTTTAATTTAGCAGTGCTGGTGTTATCTGTTTTGCAAACTTAAGAGTATTTATTAACTGTATATTTCATCAGTTTGAAAGTACAAGTCACTAAGTTCCAAAAATCATAATAAGGTTATGACTTTTTTTATTCAACAAACAATTTCAATAGACATAAGTATGAATATAGATTCTCTCTATACTTTACACCTTATTTAGCTTGAACCTGCTTTAGGTGACATTGGTCTATAGAACTGAACTTTTTTATTTTCACAAAAATAAAGATAAAAGATTCTAGGCATATTTTTCATGTTAAATACAGATATTGTTTTAGATTTTGCTTATCTGCTAGGAGTTTTGAGTGATATTTATTTGAATTTTTAATGTAATTAGTAACTAGCTATTTAACCCTTTTGTTGCTCTGAACGAGTTAACTCATGCTCAACTAGTAGGGCCCCAGACGCACCACACGAGATAACTCGTGTTCTACTGTCGGTACCCCTGACGCTCCACACAAGTTAACTCGTGGCTTGATTAGCCCCGTATGTCGCTTCTCAGTTCTAGTGCTATTAACTCTATAAAATCAGTGGTACCTTGTTGAGAATGGAGGCCCGGTGGTCGTGAGTGCTAAGGCTTGAGCACTTAACACTCCGTGCCAAGGGTCGTGGGTTCGATTCCCACTACGAGGTGCTCGGTTTTCTTTGGGGAAAAAAATGCATCAGCCCTATTTTGGCTAGAAGAGGATGGTAACCTAGATAGATAACCCGTCCTAAAATTCTGAGTTAATTATAATGGATGTTAAAATTTAAATTATAACCTAGCGAGAATAGGGAGCATGGCATCTAAAGAAGTCATAATGGAATTATGCATTACATTTTCTGAGCATTTTTAGAATCAGTAATGAGTATTAATTTTCTGTAAATGTTAAAGTAACCAAGGCTTTATATCTTAATTAACTTGTAATTGCTAGTCGTGTTGATTTTATTATTTTTCAAATAGTTTCACCCGGTTCTTCAAATATATAATTTTTTATTTTATTAAATCTTCTTCATATATTAAGTGAAATTATGCATTGTGCGAGTCTATTATTATCTATAAAAAAATGTAAAGTCCTACAATCGACATTGTTATGGATAATTGTTGGAGGATCAAGCGAGTGAGCTTCGTCACCTATTTGCAGGATCGTATACACATTTGCCTCTCTAACCCTATTGTTGCTGTTTATATCTTTCAGTCACAATTTGGATCTTGTTTAGTAATCAAGTAATTATATCCTCATTTCTTATCTGAGTGATTTTATTGTCCATGATAGAAAATCTTGGATCTATCTTCTTTTCTTATAGTTTAGTATACAATTACCAATGTAAAGGACATTTGACAGTATAAGTTCATAATCCGAAATATATAACAAGAGGATTCTGAGAGAGACGAATGAGTCGAATGGTAGTGAGGCCGAGATGAGGAGAGATTGACTAGCGTACGTGGGAAGCTAGAGGGATAAGCATCGAGCGTACCGGGTGCTGCGAGTCCCTTTATTTACCAGCAATGAAAAAGTTAACTCAAAATAATATACTAGTCATTCCGACTTACCTAAAAAGTAGTAGACAGTGATGTTTGGGAATATTGAGCATCTGGTACATTTCACTTCTTGGACCAACAGTTGTTAACAATTCAGAACTCCACAATAATTTGTACTCCATAGTACAAATTTGCTGATGAAAACACTCACTGTCCTCATTGTTGATAGTCCTAATATTTTCCGTTGCATACTGCATCTTGCTTAATAAGAATGTAAAAGAACTCAAGGGTTCCCAAGAAAATTGCAGCACACATTTTTGAAAGATACCAGAATGCTTTTTCATTGGGTTTTACAGTCCTTCAAAATGTTCATTCATAAATAACCATAAGTGCGGTCCTATAAAAATTACTTCTTACAGCTTAGAATCACTAACTTTGAGGAATTTCGATTTCGAGTAAAAGTATCCATCACAACGTTTAACCACAGCCTTGACAAAATTTGTCATTACTCATAATTTAATGGCAAATCTATTTTTTTTAGGATTCACTAAACGGTACACTGTTCTGCTTATGATTTTTTATTGCAGCAAGACTTCTATCTTTACAGTCCCGATTAAACAAAAAAAGAACTAACACCATGTTGCAAAGCATGCAATAAACCACAGATATTCCTTTTATATTTTTCATAATAGGTTTTCCCTTAAATCTTATTGGTGTGTGCTTCAGATGTTGATGAAAGTTTATTGCCAATATTATCTGGCCAGTGTTGGACGTCAACAGTTTCCATAGCACAATATAATTTTCTTCAGAGAAGCAGTCTTTGAGTCTTTCAGAGAAGCAGTCTCTTGTAGAGAAAGTTTCGATGAGCAGCTACTGACTACATATGTATGTGTTTGTATTTTTGCCTGAAGCATTTACTATAGTGTCAGTGGCTCAATTTTCAAATTTTTCTTTAGAAAAATTAACTTTTCAGGCTGAAATTTGAATCCAGATCAGCTCTTTTCTGTTTAAGTGCCTTAATCTCATAGGCTAGGAGGCTTAATATCACAGTATCTTTATGTTGTATATTGGACTTCAGGTAGACGTAGCTTTATATTTGAATTGGATTCAAATCATGGCCTGTTAGTTTTTTTATTTTCAGATTCTTATATATACATCTATTTCTATTTATCAAAACCTGAAAAGGTTCTTAATTTATAAAAACAAATCTAAAACACGAAAGTGATGATTGATGAAGCTGAATCCTAGGCACTTGATAATAATAATAAAATGGCCAGCATTCAATTCATGGACGCCTTTAAAAATGAATTTACAAATTACCCATATTCATTTTCCTGGGACGTGATAAGGATGTAAGGATTCTGTAAGTACTTACTGCTTGTTTTCCAAACATTTTTCGGGTTCATATGATTAGAGATGCAATATATAAATAAACAAAATAAATGGGAAACTAAAATTTGCTCAAAATTAAAAAAAAAAAGAAAAAAGTTGAAGTGCTCCCAAGTTAATAAAATCTTCCTGGCACAGCACTAAAAAGCAGCATGTGTTGAAAGTAGGAATTAAATTGAAAACAGGAGTTAGTCCTAACATTTTGAAACTCTTTAAAGCAGTCTAACCCAGTAAATAATAAGAAAATATGCTTTATGGGATGCAGCTTAATATCTCAACAGCAGACATTTTTATCATACTATTTGCTTAAGTTAAGAAAATTTAAAAATATTACAGCGGGAACAATCATCTTTTGGGCTCCCAAATAACATTTATTGGGACCATACTTTAATTGACAAGGTAATACATAGCTTAAAATATTTCGATAATAAAATATGACTAGATAAATCATTATGACTCATAAAAGTTTAACACAATAAAGTGTTTGTTAGAACAACTTACTTTATTTCTTGAAGCAATCCAAATCTTGAAAGTAATAAATCACAGTACATTTCGACAAGTTCCATGGCTTCAACTAAATAGTCTTCCCTAATAATATGTTCAACTCGAATCTTGGCTCTTTCAACCTTTCCATCAGAAATATAATCTGCGATTTCTTTCCTGGCTTTCTGGGCAAGCTCAGTTTTCTTCTTTTCAAGCAGCTTTAACCTGTTAATTGCTAACCTCAGGTTTGTTTTAAGTTTAGAATAATTTGCACTAGATGAAAACATGTCGAAATCACAAAGAAAACTGTTTGAATGCTTATGAGTCAACGCCTCAGATCTGGACAGCTGATGTAGGTGAGCTACTTCAAACTATTTTGATAAGAGTATCATCAAATATTACGCAGGTACCATTAACAACAAACGTGGACTCGATACTTTCTAGGTAGGGTTTTAATAATACAGAATGACAGGGAGTTAAATAATAATAAAATGCCATTTAACGATTCATACTGAAAGGATGACAGGTAAGCAATAAGAGCATCTAGTGAAACATCACGTATACCAGTAAATATAATGTTTCCAGAAAGATCATACATTGCCCAATGTTAAGGCAATAATTATAAATACTTATTTTATCAGTGATTTTTACAAAACTATTTTGAAAAATTATTGAATAATGATAATAACTATTAATATCTAAGGCGGGGAGGGGGGGGGGAGCCAGCCTCTTCTCCAAGTTAGATTGTAATTTGTATTATTAATAATTTAGCAAAGAAAAGATTACAAGAATACAAGACGAAAGAAAAAAAATATGAGAGAACTTATAAATGTATATTTTTAAGAGATATTCGAGGGATTCTTTGAAATAAGTCAAAAAATTTAGATCTGGTAAATCAGTCATAAATGTTATCAAAGTATTGTTTAAAATTCGTTATGAGTTGAAAATTATTCTAATATTAAAGGATGTTCATTTTTTTACTCGTTTAACACCAAAAAATATAGTTAATCTTTTCTTTTTTTGGCGTATCATAAATTCTTCTCTAGAAAAGTTAAAATAAATGAACGATGGGGTTTTCCTGTTATTTACGGCTATGAAAGTACATAAAATTATCGTCCAGAATACTTAGGAGTAATTTAAATACTAATATTTCTATAATATTTCTTTCCCAGCTCTATAAAATGATTATTTTTACTAGTCATAATAAACCCTAATATTACAAGAGATGTCTGGTTCTGGCGTAGGTCTTTGGTGCAAGATGGCTTCCCCATTGGTTCCCACCTAAATAATTAATCTCTTTGTTTTTATATCTGTGGAAACCCTCTTTGATCTGCATCTTCTTTTACGCAAATGTCTTCTTGCAGACTTGTTATTAATGTAATCTAACTTCTCTTCATGGCTATTATCCAGTCTGATGTACCACCTAGCAATCTAGTTTGATATTCTATCGTATTTTCTTTAATATAGCATATACTATATGACTTTTAATCTCCATCAGTGAATTTGAATACCAAAGACTTCTGTTTACTTCATTGTAAAGTGTCGTCCATCTTTCTTTTGAGAATTTAACGTAACATCCTACATACAGGTATTTTTTCAATTCCTTCTCAAAATAATTAATATTTAAAATTACACAAGTTTTTCATTCGTTTATTATGCGTTATTTAGACATCCTCCTTACATTATCCCTTTAGTTTCGTGGTTTTGAAGATTAAAAAAAGTTAACTTCCAGTTGTTTTTCAATTTCTTATTTTGTCCATAAATATGTTTCTATTTTTGAAAAGTTATCGCAAAAGATATATTTTTTCTTTTGCTAGGAGTGCTGCTTGATGTTTATAGATATTTTTTTTTTATAGATTAGAATTTTGTGGGAGTTGGTGTACCAAGAAATGTTAACAAAATATAGAGAGTTTCATCAAAACTTCTAGAAAACGGGTTGCATAACTTAGAAGTTTGAATTTGTAATATCCATATTCATTGGAGGCCTGGCGGACGTGAGTTCTAAAAACGTGGGTTCGATTCTCACTAGGGGTGGTGGCTCTTCTTAAAAAAAAAAAAAAAAGAAAGGGCACCAGCCCTATCCTCACTAGAAAAGGGTGGTAGCCTATAGATAACCCTTCAATTTTGTGTTAATTACAAATGGATGTATACATTTAAATAAAATCGATATTTTTATATACGGTAACGAAATTGTTTCTGAAAACGGATTTGTATAATAAAAGGCGGACTCTTAGAAAATGGATATCTGGTTTTTATTTTAATTTTCATTTATTAAATTGGCCAAGATCATTATCTCCTAAGGTTTGTTCTATTCAAAAATAATTGGTAAATGTCAAGGAGCGTGGTCTCCACGCCGATTCTTTTGAAACTTTGCACTATAACGTATTTTGATGCACTAAACACGAATCCGTTAAAAAAAAAGGTCGCTTTTCACTAGGAAAGAAGTTATGAAACACTAAAGTTCACTGTTATGGAGGTTATAAAAGACGGGTTAACGGCGAATTTGTAAACACGCGCATGCGCAATAGTCCTTAATGACGAAGTGTAATTGAAATTTAGACTCACCTTGTGGTAGCTGACTTGGTCGTAAATTGTCGCTTTTGGGCATACGTGCTATGCGTTTCCGCTCGCTCCGCTCGCTCAAGAAAACATCAAAACCCCTAGTCAATCCAACTCGCAGAAATGAAAAGAATTCTATGGCCCAAAAGTCGTCCAAGGCAGTCTTCCCTAACCTTCATAACAGTGAACTTTAGTGTTTCATAACTTCTTTCCTAGTGAAAAGCGACCCTTTTTTTTTAACGGATTCGTGTTTAGTGCATCAAAATACGTTATAGTGCAAAGTTTCAAAAGAATCGGCGTGGAGACCACGCTCCTTGACATTTACCAAATAATTTTTGGAAATGAAAATCGGGCCAGCTATTAAAAAGATATCTCCTTCAGAATTTTAGATTTCAGTTCTGCCCAAGGGCAGTTTTTCCGCATACTATTTCATCCATTGACTTAGTAGGTACTCCCTACTAAATCAATGATTTCACCACCCTTTTTAGTCCCTTACTTCAGAGTTATTCTTTGCTTTCGATTATTTCATTCTATCGATGTGACGGTACCACGAAGATTAGAAAACTTCCGATTGAATTAATTGTACCATATATTATATGGTTCCGTTTATAACGATGTCGGATTTAATGATTGAAACAGAAAAGAATGTTATTGAGGTATTACTGTTTGATCGCTTGTAACAAACGTTTTTTAAACTGGGGTCCGTGTAGCCATTATCTGGGAGTCCGAGAGTCAGGGCCGCCACATCTCAGAGCCGGGCCCGGGACCTGATCACGGGCCCCCATTTCTCAGAGCCAGACTCTAATATATCTAAGGCGGGGATGGGGGGGGGGGGAGCCAGCCTCTTCTCCAAGTTAGATTGTAATTTGTATTATTAATAATTTAGCAAAGAAAAGATTACAAGAATACAAGACGAAAGAAAAAAAAATATGAGAGAACTTATAAACGTATATTTTTAAGAGATATTCGAGGGATTCTTTGAAATAAGTCACAAAATTTAGATCTGGTATATCAGTCATAAATGTTATCAAAGTATTGTTTAGAATTCGTTATGAGTTGAAAATTATTCTAATATTAAAGGATGTTCATTTTTTTACTCGTTTAACACCAAAAAATATAGTCACCTGGGGGACTGATCACGGGCCCCCATTTCTCAGAGCCAGACTGAAAATTCTAGTACTTAGCTATAGGACTTCAGACATCTTAAAATTATTTACATCTTGAGTTTTGAGCGAAATGAGAATAAAATCCGATAATTGGTGCAGCTAAGGTCACTTTCGGTACTTGTAGTTTTATTACGACTCCTAAATAATATATACTATTCTGTGACTGCACTTGTTTTGTCGTTTATGTACATTAAAAAAAAATATAGACCCCACTCAAATAAATATAGGTTACGTCCCTCTATTTTTCTAAACCCCATTCTTTTTACAAGCTCCTACGGCGCCCGGGCGTGGGACAACTGTACCCGGCTGCCCCCCCCCCATGTGGCGGCCCTGCCGATATGGGTGAGGGGGGAGTGATGGGCGATTCCCGAATGTGAGTCGATTCGAATCGAAATGAAATGCGAATTTCATAGGTAACTAGCCGAATACCCGTGCGTCGTCACGGCAGATAAGTAGTTAGTTTATTGCGTTAAATAGAGTATCATCAAAATTAACGCTACTACATATTTTTGTGCAGTTTATTATAGCACGGTTTCCGTCATGCTATAAGTTATTCATCAATTGATAAGTAATCAAAGTATAATGTTTCTTGACATTGGTGCCCTCAGGACCAGTGCCAAGAAACAGATAACGTAGAGATAACCAGTTATCTATAGGCTAGTAGTAACAGCATTTTAACCAGTACAGGTTAAAATTCGTTGTAAATAAATGAATGCACGTTAAAATTTAAACATTCATGTTCCCAAGCTGTCATTTGGAAACAACCATTATATTTGCGAGCATTACCAAGAAGTGTTCTGACTGGGGATTCTGATGGGTGTGGAGGATGTTCAAGGGTTCGGGATATTATTACCTCGTAAGGACCATCACCAGGCATAGCGAAAACTCTATGAGGGACGAAATAGATAAATCATAATTAATATGAAAGGCGAAACAGGAAGTCTTTGCTTGGATCTAAGAGGCTAGGTCTACTTGGACACCACCCCTCCTGGTGAGAGGGGTGTGGAAAGGTGGGGTACTCCGAAGCGGTATAATGCTGGCTTCTCAGTCATGTTTCCACCGACAGACCAGCTCTGACTATAGCTCGCGTCCTCTCTTCAGTACAGTGTGCGTTTATTGTTGATCGGCTTTTAAACACAATCAAATTATATATAATCGCCTTTATTAAGTAACCAAAACATGACTCCACGTCCTGACGAGGCTTTTAAGGTGAGTTGTTACAAAACGATTTTTTTTTTCTTTTTTTTTTTTTTGATTTTTAGATCTTTTAATTTGTTTGCACCCTACGTGTTTATAGAGCATACCGCCCAGTTGCGGGCTCTGAAATCAAATAAATAAATAAAAATAAATGATTTTTAATTTAATGCCTTTATTGTAGTAAATAATATTCTCCAAAATTTTGTATTTTACTTGGCGCCCAACATTGTAAAATTTCGAATGCAATATTCAACCTATGAAAGAAAACAATAGTCTTTGTTCACTGGTGTATATAAGGGGGGGGGGGGTTACAGCCCCTCCCCATCATTTTGATTTAATCGGTATAAAACCTTAAAATATATTAAATAAAATCACTTATATCAGAAAAAATATTTTTTTGTGCGCCATAGCGTTTTAGTTGGCTAAACTTCATACTATTTGAATAAAAAACTACTTTTTCGATAGATTTAGGAACAGAATTCTCGCATGTTTATTTACGATTGTAATCTATAACGCGTTCATAAGAGAATAATTCATTTATAGGCGGCGCAAATAAATTGTCATAAGTTCCTATTGCAAAGAACTGTCCCATTAGAAATTTGAAGTCTTACATCAGGATATTTATTATTTATTTAATTCATTTATTTAAATTTTAACGTCCATTATTATTATCTAAGAATTTTAGGACGGGTTATCTATAGTATACCACCCTTTTCTAACCAGGATAGGGATGATGCCTTTTCTTTTTTATTAAGAAAAGCCACCACTCCATAGTAGGAATCGAACCCCGACCCTTGGCACGAGTGTTAAGTGCTCAGGCCTTAACACTCATGGCCACCAGGCCTCCGATTTTTATTAACTAAACCAATTTATTCGTGATTTAATGACAATTTTAAGGTAATTTTTTTTTAATAATTTCATGAATATGTTAAATAATATTCTTGGACATTGAAATCAAAAGGCAAGTCGAAAACGAAAGTAATTATTTGATTGAGCGAAGTGAAAAAACACATTCTAGAGAATGAATATTGGGCTTATAGTTTGGGAGAAGTCTAAATTTTGATGAAGAATTACTTTATTATAATATCAAAATGTCTGTAATATTATGCTGAATAATATCCCAGAATGGCTCGAATTTTTCAAATGCTGTTTAAACATGGCGACAGATCAAAGAAACTAAAATTTACGGTATCGTTATACGGCAAACTCTCGAAAATGAATGGAAAGTAATTATCAATTATAGAGAATCAAACTAACGATTGTGCATTAAGTCTAAATAAAATATATCCTAAGAAAAAATGTATATAGAGTCATCTATAAGGTAGCAAATCACTTTTCACATTCGATACTTTGCATTTGTATCGACGATGAATGTGAGTCACAGCCCTTTATGTTCATTTCTAACGAACAATTTATCATTCATTCCTTTCTCTTCCATATGACAGATACAAAGGTATGGCTAGTATGTACGGTAAGAAACGATAACATAATAGTGGAACAATTCTCCACTAAAAGCTTAGAAAATAAAATAAGAAGTATTTTTTTTTCTTCGACTTTGGGCCATTAGCGCCGACATCCATGGTGCAGCGAGCCATGGGATAAGAAAATTCCTACCACGGTGGGAATCGAACCCACCATCTTCCGCATGACAAACTAAGGCGTTAGCCACTAGACCACGAGGGACCCCAATAAGAAGTAGTCTTTTAAAAAGTACGATTGCTTCTTAAAATTTACTTGTAGACTATTTCTTGGGTTCCGTAACTGAGTAAGTCAGTCAAGTGAAATTAAATTGTGCTTTTTCCTGAATAGTTTTTTTTAATTGACCAAAAATATGAGGCGTGTTACGTTTTTCCCTCCTGCAAAAACAAAATAATAAAACCAATCTTGTGTATATTCCTTTTATTGAGCTCAACAGCGTTTTGTTTAGGAAAATCTGACAATCAGTAGAATGTTACGTGGAATCGATGGCGAATCCGTCAAGCAATTGAAAGTTCAGCTGAACGATTGACGGAGCGGGGCTGCGGTTGAACGCTTTCTCCTTGTCAGATGAAAGGACTGTATTGTCAAGGAAATTCTAGTTTTTCTCAATGCTCATTCGGTTCTAGATTTTCTCCTACAATCATGTCTACATCAAGGTTTGTTTCAGAGCATTTTCCTCCGTTGTGAATCAGTCAAGAACAATTTATTAGCTCTTATTGGATCACTTCATTTGATATTGCCTATAAGGTTTTGGATAGAGCCATAGATCTAAAATGATTATTGTAAAATTGGGCCACATTAGTACAGTGTGGTGAAATTGGTACAAGCATATATTGCTAGAATATTTTCATTTGACTGATACCAAAGGGTCAAACGTTGCCCGAAGATAGCGAACAGACCAATATATACCAATATATTTGTCTGTTCGCTCTCAGATAAATATTTAAGCATATATCAGCAGTATAGGTTTGTACCAATTTTACCACACTGTACTAATGTGACCCCAGTTTAAGGTATTATTCTGCCTAGGGTTACTTCGCTGGGAAATATTTTTTTTTACTGGTTTAAAAAATATCGTGGCATGTCACGCATTAAGTGAAAACCCAATCGCTGGTGTTGGAAAAGTCCGTAGAAAAATCATATGATTGTTATTATTTATATGTGATGATGCACTGCATCTAAAGCGAAGAGCATTTATTTATTTCAATCCCTATTATTGCAAGTTCCTCATAAATAGTAACACATCGAAAAATGGACCTGCATGACTATTATTAATGTTAGGAGAGTAAAGAATTGGCAGATTCCAAAGAGATAATGTAAATGGTTGAATGCTAGTAAAAATTTTGGCGATTCACTCTTTAACATCCTTTTTAGTCTGAATAGGGGTGTCGCCTTTCCTTTTAGCACTTTCCTCCGAAGGAAAGTAGCTATTGAGGTTGGACTCATGACGGAATTTTTGAAAAATTTCTTCAAATCTTTATCGATCCTACCTAGTAGACACCGAAAATGACCCCCGTTAAAATTTATATATATATCTATATATATATATAGATATGCATATATATATATATATATATAAATATATATATATATATATATATATATATATATATATATATATATATATGTGTCTGTTAACACGATAGCGGCCAGAGTTTTTGTTTTTTCGTCACGAAACTTGGTATATAGCATTCAATTAGCAAACGATTGAACGAGTTCGTTAACCACCAAAGTTGGTCCACCGGAAGGGGGGGTTTACCCCGAACCCAAAACACTAATTTGACTATGTCAGCCGTAATATTTGTTATATTTCAACGAAACTTGGTATTCGTAGTGGTAATATAGAGAGAAAAGTGAGATATAAAAATGAACTAAATCGGTTCATTAGAAGGGGGGGTTTACTCCGGACCCACAATACCAATTCGCCACTACCAGCCGTGATTTTTGGTATATTTCGATGAAACTCGGTATTCGTAGTGGTAATCCACAGGTAAATAACTGTTGTAAAAATAAACTAAATCGGTTCATTAGGAGGGGGGGGGGGGTTTACTCCGGACCCACAATACCAATTCGCCACTACCAGCCGTGATTTTTGGTATATTTCGACGAAACTCGGTATTCGTAGTGGTAATCTACAGGTAAATATGTGTTGTAAAAATAAACTAAATCGATGCATTAGAAGGGGGGGGGGGTTTACTCTTGACCCAAATTCTTAATATACTCATACCGGTCGTAATTTCTGCTGTATTGTAACGAAACGCGGTATACGTCGTGGGTAACTCATGAGAAAGAAGTGTTGTAAAAATGAGCTGAATCGGTCAATCGGAAAGCGGGGGTTTAATTTGTAATATATTTCAATAGAAAAGCCCGTCAGACGTAGGTTCACAAAGCCGCCGCAAGGAGCGCTTTCTACCACTAGAGTGACTGTATCCTGCGTTAGATCAAAATACGATAATATGAGGTTTTTTGTATTTATTACGTAGTGTAATAGGTACCATGTGTAAACATAACTCTGGAAGCAAATTATTAATTGATCAGTTACTCATTACAAATTTAAAAGAGTACTATTCATGTTTTTATTTTATTTATGTAGGATATTTTAAGCAAATTGTTCTGGAAAGCAATCTACACTACCCAAATTCTGAGGAAAGTGCTTAGTTATGCAGCTCCTGCGTGACGGACTTTTATTTCGAAAGAAAGCCTGTCTCACCGAGTGGAAATAAGCACCTTCGATCCTAGGCACGGATAGCTTTGGAACTCACGGCCACCGAGCTTCCAGAGTTGTTTAAATTGCTTTGCTAAAGTGTGCTATCACGATGTTGCCTTAATTATGCTTGCCTTGATGAGATTGTTTTTTTGCATTTACTATAAAAGGTAATCAGGAGTGGGCTATCTAGTTACCAGCCTTTCTGGAGTTCTAAGTAGCGTAGTATAGAACTCTTATCAACGAGCCCATAACTAAAGGTCCGCACTTACTCAGAGGTTGGAAGGTTTAATATCTTCAAATGATCTTATGAATTTTTGTGCGAATAGAATGTTCACATTTTAAATTAAATAATCATAATGCTGCCTCTTCTATTTAGTAGAGTCTCAGCTAAGAATATACTCAAATTACTAAAGAAGTGTTATTGAACTTTCAGGCTCTCTATAACATTACCAAAATTTATTATTTATATGTTAACGTCCATTTATTACAGAATTTTATAATGGGTTGTCTTTAGGTTACCGGCCTTTTCTACTTGGGATAGGGCTGATGCCTAGTTTTTTCCTAAGAAAAACCATCACCCCTAATGGGGATAGTACCTCAGCCTCTGAAAAAATGATGTCTAAGTATTTTCCTCTTCTACATTTTATAACTAAGTGTCTGCAACCTCTATTGTCGCAAAATTAAAATCATAAAGGAAATTATGGGTTGTATTTGTTAATTTATGCAGTTTTTATAGTCCTTAATTATGTTCTGGCTGATATTTTTCTTTTCAACCGCAAGGACTATTATAATAAAATGGATTTTAAAACCACTATACTCATTGTGCTAAACTCCTTATCATAAACGATAATCTGCATCATTTGTATTTAAATTAAATTATGATACAATTAATTGCTATCAGATCGCAAATAAACCAATTATTCGGTTCTTTCTGTTTTGAGCAATAAATGCGTCTTAAATTGGAGAATTATATCATTCAATGTTTAATATATGAAGGAACTGTTTCCTTTTAGTTAGATTTCCACTATATTCTTGTTCATTGACATCAAATTTATCCATAATGACCACAAACATAATAATTATTGTACTTTCGCATTTGTTCTATTATTGAGTGTAAAATTGATCAATCAAAAACCTCTCGGTTACAGGTCAAATTTCAGCTCAAGATGTTCCAATCCTCTAAATCGTTTATACTCAAGCATTAAAGTCTCCAGGTACTTATTTTTTGTTTTCATTCATTTGAGAAGTAAGTTAGAACCCTTACTTAATAAGTACGTTGAGGTATTAAGGCGTATTTATTAATGTATTGTTGAATTGATTAATACTCAAATGATAATGTAGTTCGAAAATATTTTTCCATACTGTTAAAGTCTCTTCAGTTCATAACGTTTTGCGCCTGACTCATTTTTTAACATTCGTCTGTAATATTTGGACATCACTGTTGATTTTTCTCATTAAAGCCTTCATTGCCAAACCAGTCGAAATGCCATTACAGTGTTTGGTTTAGAGACCAATGATGTTCTTTTTATTTTTAGCACTTCCTATGTTTTGTTCTTAGGTTTTCTTTTATATTTGTGGTTTTCGCTTTTAACGTTTTGTATTTAGATAATAATAAAAGGTCCATCCGTAATTCTGTATTTATTGTATATCCCTACATAGGACGTTAGGAAGTTTCCTCACTTCTCAGTCGTTACGTTAGACGTGGGAATATACAAGGAGGGAGGCTGCCGCCACCCTGAATTTTGATTTCATCGGTAAAAATGTGTTCAAAATAAATTAAAACCTTCAAAATAAATTAAATAAGATCACAGTTTAGAAAAATAATGTTTTTTGGGCGTTTTAGTTGTACATATACAATTCAAAGTTCTAGAATGTTAGTATTCCATACCCCCTCAATGGTAACAGCCCCCCCGATATTATTTTCTATATACGCCTGTGACGTCAGGCAAACAGATATGTTAATAATGTTGCTTTACAGCCTCACTCATTTGAATAAAAGTATTAATGGGTAGTGTTAAAGATGGATAGTGAAACTTCGAAATTATTTTTTATTATCCAATTTAATGCAACGTTTCGGATTACATTATTTTTCTTCAGGCATAATAACGTAATTTCACAATTTCAAGTAATATTAGTAGTGAATCATCTCAAATAATCGTATTAAATCATTAGACAATATTGTGCGATCATAATCTTCTTGAATTTATAAATAACTAATGAACCAATATTTTTCAATAATTTATATCAAACGTTTTATATGGGATGCTTAAGTATCCAAAAAAATAAGTTTGAATTATTCGGGAAAAAATGGCGACACTGTGTCTGACGAACGGAAACCCTCTTTTTTCATGGGCGATAGTCTGCCGCCGGTAATTTTTAATCTAGAACGAAAAACTAAAATTATTTCGAAAGAAGAAGGCTAAATCTAGTAAAGTACGTAGAATTTTTAGGAAATATTAATTTTTTCGAAAATGGTAAACAATTGTTCTTTTTCTATTAAACAATCCGTCGAAAATCGGTAATAAAATCGTTATAATTCAATGAATCGAATTCTACGAACTTTACTAGCAAATATCATTAGGAAGCTGGAGTTAAAGTTTGACGTTGATCGGGTACAAATTGAAGATGTTAGAGTATCGCCCGATTTGTAAAAGATAGTTTTGAGAAAATCTACATTAAAGTTGAATGTACTAAACAGTTCTGGTTTTTTTATTTATTTATTTTTTTTTATTATTTTTTTTTTCTTGTAATAAAGATAAAAAAAAAAAAAAAAGGTTTTTAATTTTTAAATGTATCGGGACTTCAGTTGAAAAATCTTATTTTGGCACATTTAAAAACTGTTCCGCTACATAAACGCTTTCGGATGTAATTTTTTAATAGTTAAGGAAGCATTTAAGCCCATAATAAATAAAATGGTAAAATAAAAGTTACAGGGTAGTATTACGCCTTAATATAGAATCATAACTTCAAGTAATTATAAATAAATCTAGGGTCATGCTCTATGCCAATCTAAATTCATAGATTATAAATGAAGGTTTGTATTCAGGAATAAGAATAAGTACATTTACCCATTTATTTATTTATTTGCGACGAGATGACTATCGTTTATAAGCCCCTCACTCCCCCCCCCCCCCAAAAAAAAAAATAAATAAATAAAATGAAGTACCATAGTCATGATTATCCAAGAGTTTTCCTGTCCTGGTTCAATAAAGTATGTAAAAAAGCCAGCTATATGACGAGGCTGGATAGACAAAGGCGGGGCCGGAACCCCCTTAGGCTCTTTATACAGAAAAAAGTAGCTCTCTCTGTCGGTGTCACGTTGACTGACATCTTTATCCCTGTCTTTCTTCCATGGTCTACGAGCAGGAAAAGGGACCGTTAACTCAGGAGCGAGAAAAACAATCTTACATTTCATAATTTTTCTCATGTTCGTATTCCCCTCCACAGTTCCCTGAAATGGGTCGGCTTTTCCACGTACTGTCTCTGCACGGACAGCACGAAGAGAAAACTCTGGAAGAGGAATATTCTTGTAGAGGAATATAGAAAAACGTTTTACTTGTGAAAGAGTTTTTACAAATTCTTAAGTAGGGCGGAAATTACCAAGGATATATAGCCGTTAAAATAAATATTAAAGAACAACCGTTACAGTTTTCAGATTTTTGTTTTTTTTTTCATTAGCGCCGACATCCAGGGTGCAGCCAGGAATTTTCTCGGCGAGCCCTGTGATGAGAAAATTCCTGCCGCCGCACAGTGAGACGAAACGATTAAAACCGCAGACATTCAATGTTATACCTTTTAACATCCTCGTTTCGGCCTGAAAACTCAAAACCAAATGTTTTCGAGGGTGTAGATCTTAAATCTGAAGTGATTTTATTTTTATCTTGTCGGGAGTTTTGGTCAATGAGCTCAAAGCCTAAAATTTCAGGTTTTATATTTTGCAGGTGGGAGGTATAATTTCCTTTTGATTTTCTTGCACTGAATCCCATGAAATCCCACGTCACTCTGGTTGAGCCTTTTGAGTGACAATTGTTTCAATTTTTTTAGCACTTTCCTCCGAAGGAAAGTAGCTATTGAGGTTGGACTCATGACGGAATTTTTGAAAAATTTCTTCAAATCTTTATCGATCCTACCTAGTAGACACCGAAAATGACCCCCGTTAAAATTTATATATATCTATATATATATATATATATATATATATATATATATATATATATATATATATATATATATGCATATATATATATATATATATATATATATATATATATGTGTCTGTTAACACGATAGCGGCCAGAGTTTTTGTTTTTTCGTCACGAAACTTGGTATATAGCATTCAATTAGCAAACGATTGAACGAGTTCGTTAACCACCAAAGTCGGTCCACCGGAAGAGGGGGTTTACCCCGAACCCAAAACACTAATTTGACTATGTCAGCCGTAATATTTGTTATATTTCAACGAAACTTGGTATTCGTAGTGGTAATATAGAGAGAAAAGTGAGATATAAAAATGAACTAAATCGGTTCATTACAAGGGGGGGTTTACTCCGGACCCACAATACCAATTCGCCACTACCAGCCGTGATTTTTGGTATATTTCGATGAAACTCGGTATTCGTAGTGGTAATCAACAGGTAAATAACTGTTGTAAAAATAAACTAAATCGGTTCATTAGGAGGGGGGGTTTACTCCGGACCCACAATACCAATTCGCCACTACCAGCCGTGATTTTTGGTATATTTCGACGAAACTCGGTATTCGTAGTGGTAATCTACAGGTAAATATATGTTGTAAAAATAAACTAAATCGGTTCATTAGAAGGGGGGGTTTACTCTTGACCCAAATTCTTAATATACTCATACCGGTCGTAATTTCTGCTGTATTGTAACGAAACCCGTATACGTCGTGGGTAACTCATGAGAAAGAAGTGTTGTAAAAATGAGCTGAATCGGTCAATCGGAAAGCGGGGGTTTAATTTGTAATATATTTCAATAGAAAAGCCCGTCAGACGTAGGTTCACAAAGCCGCCGCAAGGAGCGCTTTCTACCACTAGAGTGACTGTATCCTTTTCCTGCGTTAGATCAAAATACGATAATATGAGGTTTTTTGTATTTATTACGTAGTGTAATAGGTAACATATGTAAACATAACTCTGGAAGCAAATTAATAATTGATCAGTTACTCATTACAAATTTAAAAGAGAACTATTTATGTTTTTATTTTATTTATGTAGGATATTTTAAGCAAATTGTTCTGGAAAGCAGTCTACACTACCCAAATTCTGAGGAAAGTGCTTAGTTATGCAGCTCCTGCGTGACGGACTTTTATTTTACATAATAGACATACTCAACAAAAATTTACACCATTAAATCAAAATAGAAAAAAAAGGCCAGGGAAGCAAAACATTCCTGAACGAAAGTAAAAGCAATTTTTTTTCTCAATCCAACAATAAAAATATATAATGGGAAATGTTTTTGCAAAAACAGTATCGTTTGATACTCTTCTTCCATAAGCATGTCCTCTTACTTTTGGGAGTCCCTGAATACTTTATTCAAGGCCTCTTGCGATTTTTCTGAAAATGTCTCTAGATAGGGACTATTTAGGCATTAATACGCTTTCCATGATTTTTTCTCCGAGGATTAGAACTTTATGAACAGTGGCTGGTATGTAGAGCCTAATCAAACCAAATTTGGACGGTCGATAAAGGCTCCAAAGTTATACATTTGCTTTCAATCGAGTTCAAATTACATGCAAGAAAGTTATAATGTTATGTTTATTTTGAGAGCCATTTCTTACAAGTATCACCTAAGATAATACAATAGTCATTTATATGTGTAGGTGGAGATAGTTAGCCGCTGCAGAGATACGAAGACAGGTATAGTTGGGATTCGGCTAGGAGAAAAACGTCAGACTTTCAAAAACGTCCAAATACAGATTTCTTTTTGAAAGTCGGACGTTTTTCTCCTAGCCGAATCCCAACTATACCTGTCTTCGTGTCATTTATATGGTTAGAAAAAGGAGTCTTTCTTCTTTAGAAATGACGTAAATATTGCATTATCTCAAGGGGAGATATTGAATTTCAAAACGTCACGTAAAGTTTTCGCTTACAAATTTCTAAACCTTGGGGTGCTGATTTTAAATCTGCTATTATTTTCGGTGTGAAAAATGTATAATGCTAGTTTACTCAAAAACTTAAACATATTTTTGAATTTATTTGACGAAATATAAATTATTGTTTAACGATTGTATTTTTTCTGTAATCTAATCTCTAAAACAAACGAATTGGTGAAAACATCATGTCGATAGCATTTTCTAAACTCCTTATATAAAATAAAGCATTTTTAACCTATTTTATTTTATTTCTTGGCTCCTAAGGTGCTATCAACGAAACACTCGGACACGTGTCGACTATTTTTCGATGCAGAATCACCAGAAAAAAATGGACCAAATCGATGATCCCATCGCTGTATAATCCCCTTGTGAGCTATTCGGCGATGAAGCTGTTGCCGCTATATGCCACTACTTGTTCAAACATGAATAGGGCTTCTGAGCCCCGGCGGATCTGGGCGGATAAAATGTTTACGTATATCTCTTACTCAGGTATATATCTTACTTCATATATCTGTTATCAGATCCCCGACAACTCGCCTCACACTCTTCTATTTTCCTTTTCTTTTTAACGACACCTATTTTTATCACAAAAGGTGTAAAAAAAACCCCAAAAAAGTGCTGTTTAAAAATATAGTTTATTTTTTTCAGAAGCGTACAATGACCAAAACAAGCTCAAAAATATTGCAGGTGAAAAAAAATGTATGCTTCTGTGCCGCATCAATAATGAGTTGAACACAGAAATACGGCGTATCCTAAGAAATTCGCAGGGAAAAGTTAAAAGTATGGGGTATTACGAGTATTTTTGCGCAGTCTGCTGTTTTTTCAGATACCCTGGACTGTGTGGAACATGACCTTGTAGCTTTTGAACAAAAAAAAAAAAAACAAACAAGTTTCAAATTTGGCCAATGTCGCGGGGTTTGGGCGTTTCGTCCCACTGTGCGCCGGTGGGGATCGAACCCACCATCTCCCGCAACACAGTTTCCAGATATTCATTTTTCGAAAATACATTTTACAAAACAACCTGGTCTACAATAATAATACTAATAATTTCTTAGTGATTTTAACAAAAATTCCTTATTTCCTATAAAAAATCCTTATTTCAGTTTAGCATCACTTCAGATAATTCCAAAATGAAGTACAAGAATCCATCATAAAGTTTAAAGCTATGGCTTTGACAACATCTTTCATTACTCCTAACTTTAATGATAAATATATTTTTTCAGGTTTCATTAATTGTGGATATGTTACCGCTCAAGAATAAAGACATTCACATTTAGGCCATGATTTCATAATGTCGTAGTGGTTATATATTGCAATATGATATTTTTTTTTGTCTTTCTCTTAATTGTTTCTGACTACATTGCTTTATAAAACATTATGAAATCTTCGAGCTCATTTGTTGCATTTATTAACAAATTATATAATGAACTATCGTTAAACAGATGAATTTCATCTTGCTGTATGCTTCATTTATTTATTTATGTTTTGTGATTTTGCGGCACTTCTGCGAGGCGGAATTTTTTCCTTAGTTAGAACACTCCATAAGAAAATATGATTAAAGTTCTATTTTTATATAATCTATTGCATAACTAAATTAGCATACCTCCTTACTTTTTTGTTTTGGTCCTTCATAAATAAAGTTACTGATATTTGTTTGAAATTTCAATGCCACTAATCTTTATATTTATGATAAACAGAAATGCTTTGTTATTTCTATTCATTTTATTTTACCCTGGTGAGTGTATTCACTTTTTAAGATTTTAGCAGTGAAAAAAATTACCTCTGCTGACAAAATTATAAAAAGTGAATAAACGACATAGTTAATCTGTAGATAATATTTAGTTTTATTTATTAATTTTTTACGTCCATTTATTATTAACTACGAATTTTAGGACGGGCTATCTATAGGTTACCACCCTTTTCTAGCCAGGATAGGGCTGATGCCTTTTCTTATTTCGAAAGAAAAGCCACCACCCCTTGTGGGAATCGAACCCACGACCTTGGGCATACGGCCACCGGCCCTCCTAGCTGTATATTAAACAAAACGATATAGGTGACTTCATTTTCGATTTTTTTTTATTAGACAAATTAACTTGCAAAAATTAATTTGTTTTGAATCCAGATCCTACCATTTTACACTTGGACGCGTTGCCAATTACTCTTTCTATCATCTAATGGAGACAATGATTCAAATAGACGACAATGTCTTGAGACTACGCTGACGGAGTAATAAACTAAAGATTGGGATTCCAATAGGGAGTATCCACATTCCAAAAAAAAAAAAAAAAAAAAAATGTTAATGATTATTTATTTTGACTATTTAACTATTTACTAAATTTTCTTACCTTTTCCGTTATTTAATTTAATGTTGCTGCAAACAGAGTGAAAACATTATCATAATTATTTCATCCTTTTTATCACCTATTCCTACGACCAGAACGGAAATCATTGATCGTGATATAGATTTTGTATCATGAATAGTTTTATTGTGGGTTATGACAAGTGTTTTTTGCTCTTATGATCAAATAAATGTTAGATGAGAATGTTTCTATGACAAGGAAGTATTTTGAGCTGGGATATTTATTTAATTTTGTTATGTCTTGACTAGTGAAAGAAGCGTTAAGGGCTAATTTGTTTTGGGGTTTTCACATATTTTTTTAATAATAGATGTAATACATTGCCTAATGTGTTTTGAAATAAAAAGAATACCTATTTAGATTGAGCAACCGAAGGAAGAAAGGGTCTAGGGAGGACTTCTGAAACCTGTTCCTTTCATGCTTTTCAGATGCTAACTAGTGTCTTCAAAATAGGGATTCCTAAACAAGTTATCCTAAAGTCCAACGATTTACAAGCCAACTTAATGCTAATGTTTCATTAACATTAATAAAGCGTGCATGTATGTGTATGTATACGTGTATATATATATATATATATATATATATATATATATATATATATATATATACAGGGTGTCCCGTAAATGTCTAGTCATATTGTGAGGGGTAATAGAGGACCCTTAGGGGAACAAAAAATGTTCTATGACGATTTCCCGAATTCTCGTCCATAAGGGAGAAAACGTCGTTTTATTGTTTTTTCGAGACAAACGTACTTTTTTGAAGAATAATCGTTGTAGCTTCGTCCGAGGTGGTACTACTAAAATGGGTGTGAAACCAATCGAAAGCTGAGTAAATTTACTATAAGACCAGTTGAGAGTAAACGTAAAAATGAATGAATGTAAGTATGTATATCTTACCATAAGAAGGCAATTCTAAATTTCCTGACATTTTATTGATATTTCTTTCCAGCGTTACTCCTCAATAAGCAGGATCTGAGATTTCCGGGTTTCAGAAAAACTTTCTCATTTAACCAGCTTTCCATTCATGTGTCACAACCCTGTGTTATTGAAGTATTTGAACGATTTAAGAACAAAAGTTTTAAAAAAAAAATGGATCTGTGAAAAGAAAATTATATTTTTTTCTTCAATTTATTCAAAAAGCTGAAGGGAAATATTTTATTTATAAATGTTTACATAAATATTAAGTAAATATTTACTTAAAAGAATAAAAAAAATTACTTCCACGGATATAAAAAAAATCTTAAAACAGTAAATAAATAAAATACACATTTATTTTGAATTTATTAATTCGGGTAACTAATACTGGGTCCAGGAGGCGGCCATTAAGGAACCCCAACCATACATTAACCTCAAAAATTACTATTTTTACCTATATCACGCATTTGAACACAATTTTACAGAACTATGTACATATTATTTATGAGGGATAGAATTTTTAATTACCACAACAAAAACGCATGGGCTCAGAATCCCAGTGAGTTTCACAAGCGTAGCCATCAGTATTAATTTAAGGTAAAGCATTTGTTTTCTAAATATAAGTACCTGTAAAAATGTGTTCAAATGCGTGATCTAGGTAAAAATAATAATTTTTGAGGTTAATGTATGGTTGGGGTTCCTTAATGGCCGCCTCCTGGACCCAGTATTAGTTACCTGAATTAACAAATTCAAAATAAATGTGTATTTTATTTATTTACTGTTTTAGGAATTTTTTTTATATTCGTGGAAGTAATTTTTTTTTATTGTTTTAAGTAAATATTTACTTAATATTTATGTAAACATTTATAAAAATAAATATTTATCTTCAGCTTTTTGAATAAACTGAAGAAAAAAATATAATTTTCTTTTCACAGATCCATGTTTTTTTTTAAACATTTGTTCTTAAACCGTTCAAATGCTTCAATAACACAGGGTTGTGATACATGAATGGAAAGCTGGTTAAATGAGGAAGTTTTTCTGAAACCCGGAAATCTCAGATCCTGCCCATTGAGGAGTAACGCTGGTAAGAAATATCAAGAAAATGTCAGGAAATTTAGAATAGCTATCTTTTGGTAAGATATACATACTTACATTCATTCATTTTAGCGCGGTTCCTCCCTCCCCCATAGGGAGGAACCCCGCTTATAAGGTTGATACAATGAAACGATCCGGAAGTGCCGACTAGAAAATTTTGCGTTTCAGAACCCCTAGAAACCGAAAATAACGGTGGTTCAAATTTGTATATATATATATATATGTATATATTTATATATATATATATATATATATATATATATATATTTGTCTGTTCGCTCTCTAAATAGAAGACGAATGGTCCGATTTTGATGAAATTTGGTACAAAAATCTGTCGTCCAATTTGAAAGGTCAAGTTCGTTAACCAGCAAAATCCGCCCACTGGAAGATGGCGTTTGGGGCGAAATTCGCGCAGAAAAAATCGTAACGCTTACGTTTTTGAGTTCATAAGCTTGTAAGTACTCGTTTTATAGGCTTCTTGGGCTAGGAAAACGAATGAAACCATTTTCAAGGCGATAGCTTTAACCGTTGTTGAGAAAATTGGAAAAATAGTTTTTGAATACCGTTTTTGGTTTGGGTACTTAGAATAACGGGATTCAGTTGAAACATTATCTGCATGTTCTACTTTCATTAAAACTAGTATGTTGAAAGTTATGTTACGTTTGGAGTTAAGGAAGGGTTAGAATAAAATATTTTATGAACAGACATGAAAAGTTTTGGAAACTTCGTATACTTTCATTAATATCTCGAACACGGTTGGGAAATCGTGGTAAGTGGATTGAAACTATTTGAAAGCTTACTAAATTCTCTACAAAAATGATTCTAAAACTATTTTTGATTAGGTTATGTCAATCGGAGAAATAAGTGCTTAAAACTTCAAATACGTCTGTTTTGTTCTTATGAACGGGTTTTTGTCGTTCTTTTTGTAATTTTTGTCTCTTTCCCTTGGTTTTTTATTGCTTTTTATTTTTGTAATTTCTTATGTTGTATTTGTAAGGAAAATGTATGTGTGTGTAAAACAGGATAGGTAAAATGAGACCAATTTTCTGTTGTCAGAAATAATAAAAAGTTTTGGGAACTTCGTATAATTTCTTAATATCTCGAAAACGGTTGAAAATCTTGGGAAGCGAAAGGTTACCATTCGAAAGCTTACTAAATGGTCTACAAGAATGGTTTTAAAGAAAGTTTTGAATAAGCGATGTCAATCGGAGAAATAAGTGCTTAAAACTTTTAAGTAATTGATTTCGCTTATTCGAACTTTTCTTTTTGTCTGTTTTATTCCTTGTTATTTTTAAATTGCTTATAGTCAGATAATGTATTTGACAATAAAACAGATTAAGTAAAATAAGAAGATCAATTTATTGTTAGAAATGTAGCGTTTAAAGAGAGAGATCCCAAGGCTTTCCAAATGCCTCTGAGCGGAGGCCTTTCTGCCCGACTTATGGGAGAGCTGACCCATACAGGTATGATTGTAAATCAACAAAGACCTTTCAAGACTGGTTTGTTTGAGATTTCATTTGGATAGCTGTTTCGCTATTGATCTAAACAAAGTAATAACTTTTTCTATTCTATGCCTTCATAAACACTAGAGATAAGAACGGAACCGCGCTAAGATGACGCAGTTCCTGCGAATCGGACTTTTTTTACGTTTACTCTCAACTAGTCTTATAGTAAATTTACTCAGCTTTCGATTGGTTTCACACCCTTTCTAGTAGAACCACCTGAGACAGAGCTACAACGATTATTCTTCTAACAACCACGTGTGTCTCGAAAAAACAATAAAACGACGTTTTCTCCCTTACGGGCGAGAATTCGGGAAATCGTCATAGAACATTTTTTGTTTCCCTAACGGTCCTCTATCACCCCTCACAATATGACTAGACATTTACGGGACACCCTGTATATATATATATATATATATATATATATATATATATATATATACACGAGGTAAGGTCCATAAGTTTCCGGCCTGTCCTGCTTCCCCTCCTTCAAGCGTGCCGGGACCTGCACGCCTATCCAGGTCCGTGCCTGCTCACTCCATACTCATCGCCCGCACTTCCTCAGTCTTGTCAGTCAGTGTCCAGCCTTGAAGGAAACTCCCCATTTTTACAATGTTCAAACTCGAGTACCGTGCGGTAATTAAATTCTTTTGTAAAGAGGGTCTTACTCCTGCGCAAATTAAAGAGCGCTTGGATTGTGTATACGGGCAGTCCTCCCTCTCGTATTCCACAGTGAAAGAATGGGCAAAATTATTTAAGTTAGGGAGAGAAAGTCTAGAAGATGACCCACGTCCCGGTCGCCCATTGGAAGCTGTCACTTCTGAAACAATCCAACTTGTGGAATCTGAATTGCTGTCTGACCGGCGACTAAAAACCAAGGAAATAGCAGCCTGTTTAGGGCTTTCAAAACCAAGTGTTTTGAGGACCATCAAAGAACATTTGCATATGAACAAGGTTAGTGCAAGATGGGTTCCAAAAATTCTTTCAGCTGCTCAAAAACAGGAACGAGTTCACTGCTGCAATGAATTTTTACGCGAGTATAATGCCGACCCAAGGAATTTTTTGGACTCAATTGTAACTGGGGATGAGACAATGGTTCTATATTATGACCCACTCAGCAAAAGAGAGTCCATGGAATGGAGAAAACCAGGAGAAGCGCCTCCTTTAAAGGCAAATGTCACGCAGTCAACAAAAAAGGTAATGGCCACAATTTTTTGGGACTGTAAAGGAATACTACTGATAGATTTTAAAGAAAGGAATACCACAATGAATGGTGAGTATTATGCAGCCCTACTTCACCGGTTACGAGACGCCATTAAAGAGAAGAGGCGAGGGAAGTTAAGCAGAGGTGTCCGCCTCCTTCACGACAATGCCTCTGTCCACACAGCATTGATTTCCAAGGCCGATGTGAAGGACTGTGGACTCCAAGAAATCTCTCACCCACCCTACAGCCCAGACTTGGTCCCTAACGATTTCTACCTTTTCTCAAAGTTAAAATCTGACCTTCGTGGAAGGCGATTTAACACCGACAAAGTGCTCCAAGCAGCAGTGGATGAACATTTTTTTAAAAAAGAAGAAAATTATTTTTTTCATGGTATAGAAATGTTGCCATAGCGTTGTATTAAGTGTGTTGAACTTAGAGGAGAATATATTGAAAAACAGTAAAACCAGTTTTTTTCTTTCACCTTTTCTTCTATCTCAGGCCGGAAACTTATGGACCTTACTACGTATATATGCGTGTATGAATACATAAATATATATTTTATTTTCACCAAGTATTATTTTAAGCAAAAAACCAAAAAAAAATAAAAATAAAAATCGTTTAGAGCCTTCTGCTCAAATTCAGGAACATAAATATGCTTTAGGTCCACCCGACAAACCTATGTAACATACTGTATAACAAATAGTCTTCTTTTTCGTACATGGCCACCGCGCATGCGTGAACGCCAGTGGACACCTTCTTGTTACATTTCTTTGTAACGCTAGGTCCACCCGATAAACCTATGTAAAGTACTCTATAACATAGCCTTCTTTTTCGTACATGGCTACCGCGCATGCGCGAACGCCAGCGGTCACCTTCTTGTGACACTTTTTTGTAACGCTAGGTCCACCCGATAAACCTATGTAATATACTCTATAACATAGTCATATTTTTCGTACATGGCTACCGCGCATGCGCGAACGCCAGCGGTCACCTTCTTGTGACACTTTTTTGTAACGCTAGGTCCACCCGATAAACCTATGTAATATACTCTATAACATAGTCATATTTTTCGTACATGGCCACTGCGCATGCGCGAACGCCTCTGCGCATGCGGTCACTTTTTGTGACACATACAGTCTTCTTTTTCGTACATGGCCACGCCACTGCCCATGCGCGAACGCCAGTGGTAATTTTTTTTGACACATACAGTACTCTTTTCCGTTCAAGGCCACTGCGCATGCGCGATCGCCAGGGGACACTTTTTTGTAACGGTTTTTTCAAGTTTAGTCACCGCTAAAGTATATTTGTGCTAGGGGGACTATGTGGTAACAGCCTAAAGGTGATTGTGCGTTTTAAGGAACCCTTTCAAACGCGTATTCCGAGATCAGGCCAGAAATACAGGGACCTATTTTTCAGCCATTCTTTAATTATTGGGATTTTTAAATAATAATAGTTGAAGACAGAACATGAACTCGGAAATATAGACAAATAGGAAATGCTACTAGCTTAGCGTACACAATGCCTCAATGTTGCTTTCAGAAAACCTCTTCCTACACTTTCTCTTCAAACAGACATCCAGAGTGAACTCACAGGAACCTCTTATCTAAGCACTATTCGCATCGTCGGCGACATGTTTATCTTTCCTTGAGATCTCCAAGATGCCGTTACGTCATTGCAATAATGGCACTTTCAGACTATAGTTTCAGCAATAACGATGCTACACGGTGGCAGCCATACTCATAAATTACTATGAAAAAAAAATTATTTTTATTTGATCTACCTATGCTTTTTTTTTGTGATTAAACCGTCTTTTACATGGAAATCAAACTTTTATTTGATGTGAGTTAGCAAAAATAAATATGTAGTATTTTTAAGGTGAGCTGTCACAACTCGTACTTACATTTGGTACCCTATTCATCTTCCTTGAAATATATTGGGTAGCTCACACAGTTTTTGAAAGGTTATCTTAAATCATTCGACATTATATGTATATTATAATGAATACAAATGCTATTTTTGTGTTATATTTAATCTAGTTAACGAATTGAGGATTAAAGCTATACGAACTGAACTAGACTTTTACTCATCATAAATCGAAAGTATTATCCTTACTGTCAAAATCTCCATGAACCTTCCGAACAACCCAATATTATTTTTCTTATACTTTAACGTGATGGGCGAAACGTTTTGTTTTTTATTTCGACTTCAAAAATATTCGTACAACTAAGACTTCCCTATCTTTTAAAGCTACCTGTAAGATTGCTAGAAATTGAAGGGTTAGCAGCAACAAAGAGTTAACTCCATTTTGAGGCCCAACAGGGTTAACTGAAAGGTTTTTTTTCCTTCCGAATATGTGAGGACACTCAAAAAGTATTAATCTCTTTTAGCTGCAAACACTTCAATTGTAGACAGGGAAGAGAAATATATTATTGATTGAAATGTTAAATTTAAATTGTGTTTTATTTACACTATTTAGATGTGTCCGAAAAATTACCCAGAACGTTTTGACCTACCTCATATAAATATCTCTAAAACGCATTTTTCAGAGTTATACCAGTATTCTTCTCAGCGTGCAATATGGTGTTAATCATATCAAATTCCAACGTTATTATCTGCATATCTATGGTTTTCCCTTTGCTTACTAATGCTCTGTTAACAGCGTAAACGAGAAAGCAGATAGAGAAAGATTTTTCCCAGTTGGCCGATCAAGCAGACTCCGTTCAGCCTTTGCTTTATGCCCTCCATGAATGTCATCTCAATTTATGAGGTACTCTGCTTCTATCGGTTCGCTTCGCCTCTTCTCATCGTCCTATCCCTTGTTAAAGGTGACGAGTCTCTTATCGCTTCGAGGGTTCCGTTAGCCGGCTAATGGACCAGTCGATAAGGAAACCCGATTTGATAAGAGAAAGCAGTTAGCTTTGTTAGCGAGCAGCAGAGATTCTCTGGATTAACAAGAATTTTAATTAGGGAGGACTGTATTTCTTAGTTTTTCTTGCTATTAGAATTTTCCCTCGGAGGTTCATAACTAGAGAACGGATGTTCATGTAAAATAAAATTCAAAATATGTACATATATATTTAACTATTTATAATGAAATATGTAATAAAAAATTGAAAATATGTAGTAAAAAATACCCAAAGTTTAAAATATTTAAAATATTCAAAAGAAAAGCATAGATAACTATTACGAACTCTGTTATTATATATGAAAAGAACAAACGTTGAAAATATAAAGAACAAAACGACTAAAACTCTATAACATATTGAAAAAAAATCATAAATAAAAATTAGGATCTCATTATAAAAGGGGGAAAAGAAGTTGAAAATTTCTATAGATGAACATTATTTTGGAAAATATTTTACAACAAAATGCATTTTTAAATTGTTCAACGTGAAATGAAGCCGGTGTGATCTCGTAAGGGGAGTTACAGTAACCGATCAGGCCTTTTTTTGTCTGGTGATTTTGCATCGAAAAATAGTCAACACGTGTCCGAACGTTTCGTCCAATGCTCCTAAAGCAGGCTACACACGATTCAGGCAGACCTGTCAGCTAGACCTTAACAGTCCTCTTGAAAGCCGGTCGCCTTAATAAATAAAATAAAATAGGTTAAAAATTTATTATTTCATATCTCGAGTTTCGAAAATGATATTGGCATTATTCTTTCGCTTATTCACTTGTTTTAGAGAGCAGGAATTATACATTTATATTAAAGGAATAATACAATTGTTATAAAACGTTCAGAATTCCATCAAAAATTTCGATTTAAGAATCGGAAAAAATATGTAAATACAATAACATCCGTTCCCTATTCATAACTAAGCACGTTCCTCAAAATGGTGTGTAACGTACGATGCATTACTGATGAATTTGCTTAAAATAATCTATATAAATACAAAATAGAAATGAATAGTTTTTCTTTTTTATATTTGCAATAAAAATAAAATAATTTGTAAGAAATATGGAAAATATTAAATAAAGCTAGGCAAAGTGTGTTTTTTATTATTCGATGTTTCTTGTTGTGCATTACTTAAGTACGAGCGAGAGTCGAGTAGGAAGTGTGAGTTAGGAGTTCAGCATTGTGTACATTGTGGGCATGTAAGTGTCTAAAGTAAATTTTTTCTTAAAGATTGCAATGGTTTCAAGTTTAAATGATTTAAAGTTGGTTGGCAGTAAAAGTTGTTCATAAATTTAAGTTTCTCGAAAAATAGCAGGAATATAGAAAACAAAATATCAATTTCTATCTCACAATTTCTATTCTAAGCTTAATAAATGACACCAAGTACATGAAATGCGATAAGATGACTGAGTTTCTTCGAGTCGGACCTTTTACTGCTTTATTATACATAATATGTACAATATATTATATTCACTTTTCGAAACAAAAACAAATGTAAACGAAATGTCCTTTGAGGTCGATACGATTTCAACCGACACACACTCCGTAATTATCTCTTGACCGTGATTAAAATACTTCCTGTCTTTGTTATCAGAGGAAACCTTTGGACTACAATAATAGTAGGAAGGTGGTTTGTCGAGATTAGTGTAATATTAGAGCGATTTTCTCCTATTCCAAGGCTATTTTTCGGAAAATGGTCATTTGCATTCAGAGCGTGTATTTCTTTCCAATATATAGTTATTATCGAGAAAAGGTTATTCCTTGTATGTATGCATCTACCAGGAACATTTGTCGGGATCGAACCTCGTTCCCTACAGGCACACTGTAGAAGCCGAAGTTGGATCCAAACGAAAATTCTTATTAATCTGAAGACCGCTGGCGAGAGTAGCTGAGTTGATTCTTCAAATATATGTTGTTTGTTTGTTTATGTGTGTTTAATGGCAACAATTGCAAATTGCAAGGTTATCATTATCCGATCAAATATATGTACTACTGAACTGAATATAAGACATCTAAAAAAAAAGCGTTTTATTTTCAGTGTTCCGATTGCCTCAGCTCTCTCTCTCTGTATATATATATATATATATATATATATATATATATATATATATATATATATATATATATATATATATATATATAGTGAGAGAGAGAGAGGAAGAGCAGGAGCTAAGGCCAGTAACCATTCGAAAACTTACTAGATGTTCTCGAAAAACGGTTCTAAAGATATAAGAGTTATGGAGAGATAAGTTACTAATTTTTTTTTTTTTTACGGCGCCATTCATGGTGCAGTAAATCTTCTCAACGGGCCTGAAATGAGAAAAATCCCGCATGAAAATCTAAGGCGTTAGCCACCAGGCCACGAGGAGACCCGTTACGATTGTTGTCCACAGTTGTCGTTTTTATAAGCTTGTTGTTTTTATAATTGATTTTAGCTGTAAAATGAATTTGCTAGTAAAACAAGATACTTAAATTGAGAACGAAATTTTTGTTGTTTGTAATACAGCTTTATAAGCAGAATTCGAAGGGTCTGAGTGTACTGTAATTTTTTAGTACATGATAGGTCCTAAATCTCAGTTTTTTTCTAAAGGTTTTATTTGACAAAGTGTTTAACTTGTACGAAATATTAAGTACACCTATTCCAAACTTGGATATGCCACCAGGGACAAGAAGTTATGGAAACGTTCCGACGCAGTTCCTGTGAGTCGGATGATTTCGCTATGCTCATTTTTTTTTTCTTGTGGCTTCCCAACCTTAGGGTCATTAACGCCATTGAATGAAACTTTCATTATATTTGGAGGTGAAATAATCCTATGCTCTTTGCTCTCTCTACGCTCCAAACTGTAAGAACACTATGAAATAATTAGAGTGCGATGTTATCAAGCGTTTTAAAATTCCCAGGCAGTTTCCAGGAAAAATTCGAGCTCTAAGGGTTTCGATAATCATCTTCAGATTAGCTTTCCTTGGCTTTATTGCTGAAGGATATTTAGTAGTGAAATAACAAAGAGCCAAGGACGTCAGTATAAGGTTAGTTGGTGTTTCGATTTGTTCTCGTTCATAAAGCGAAGCTCAATGGACGCTTCCTGCTTACGTCTATGCCTATCGTATGTCTGCTTTTTACACACTAATCACGTAATTCTTGTAAGATTTTTTTGAAACTAGAAGTCTGTTAAAGCAGGAAGGCTTACTAGTGAATAATCCTTGTACGTAGGATTTTCTTTCAAAGAGTTAGTCTCTTAGAACGCCACATTTGAACCACCAAGGTCGGTAGTAAACTAGACTAGAAGTGTTATACTTTTAATTTACGCTTCCTTGCTTGACATTATATCATACCTCATATTATCTCGTTCTTTTAATTCATTATATGTTAAAGAGAAATAGCACGTGCGCATTAATTATAAATTATTATCTTGAATACGACTTAGATATATAATATCTTGTCCTTGAAGTGGAGGTTGTTTTTCTTGATGACTTACTAAACAAGATCATAACATTCATATAAGTGAAAACTTGAACGATAAATAAATGAACCTACAGTATTATTTGAGTCTATATCAAACGCGCTTTTGAAGGCTGAAGCTTTTTGTTCAGTGCGCCTGTTGCAAACCTAATCAATACTTTTTTTTATCTAAAAAAAAAGAACTAAGTTTTATAAAAGCTTATATATATATATATATATATATATATATATATATATATATATATATATATATATATATATATATATATATATATATATAGCCATTGGTCTCGAGTCTTTCCCGTACAAGGCAAGGCAATAATCCATTTTGTTTCCTCCATATATCATCGACATGTTGCCCAAAAGTTTGTTTTACAATGTTTAAAATGCATACAATGTTTAAAATAGCATATCGCTTCGCTGTGACATCTCAATAAATAAATAAAAAATTAAAATACATACATTTATATTGGCGTAATTGATAAATTTTGTACTACATAATTTAAAAGTCTAATGACATTCATCTGGCATTTGGTTTAGGATCATTTGACAAATCAAAAACAAGGTCCAACGCAATGTTGCCATCATAGATTCAGAAGCGACATTTTACAAAGTTACAGGACATTCGTCATTATGACTTGGTATGTCACGGCACAACAATTAGTCTTCCTTTGAACGCCTAACATTAGATGCAATAATGATTATGCCAAATAGAACGTAAATGAAAAGATTAAAATCATACAGATCATTGCAAGTTCTTATTTTTGTTTTATATTTTTCCGTTTGACCGTAATTTGTTTTAAAAACAAATATTGTGTAGCTGTTTCTAAGAAATGATCAAATATTTTATATTTATTGTTGAGGGATGTGCACATATTACTGTTTGTAAAGTACTTTAACTTTTCACAGATTCTAATTTGCGAGATTAAACTTAAAAAAAAACATATTTTGTTTTATCAAAATATGAATATTTTAAGTTTTGCTATTATTTTGGGCCGAATGTGCTCATCCTATGAGGAAACTAAAGAGTAAGTAAGTTGCAGTAAATTTAATTGGCTTAAACTTGAGCGAAAAATAAAATAGGTAGATACAATTAAAAGGCTTACATTTCTAATTCTATATATATTTATATATATAATACCAAACAGGTGAAGAATAACCCTTCAAAAATATTTGAAGGATTATTCTTCACCTGTTTGGTATTATTAATTAATACCCTTCATTTAGTAATCGTTATATATATATATATATATATATATATATATATATATATATATATAGTATATATATATATATATATATATATATATATATATATATATATATATATATGTATACACACACACATATATATATATATATATATATATATATATATATATATATATTAACGATGGCAGGCAAGACATATTAAACAATTAGATGAAGTAATTTTGTGTATACGGGAGAGTTTGCGTGACGTTGTATGGTTGTGTTAATAGCTCCTTGCTTTCAGAAATAATTCCAGTTATCTGTTCGTTCACCTAATTGTAGTAGCAGATGCTTGCTACTCATGTTTTCAATGCTATTCTAGGTGGTGTAAGTTTAGAAAGAATTATAATATTCCTTAAAAAGACATTTCTTTAATAAAAGTATAATATAAAAAAAATGTTTTTAGCTAGCTGAAAACAATTTTTTTAATTAAAATTTTTGAAGTTTACTTCTATCTAGAGAAGGAAACCCCTCTTGTGGCGTCGGCCTAAGCCGGAGTAGCTCACAAAATATATGTGGAATGTCGGACGAAAAAAAAAACGTCTGTTCATCCTCTGTTTAGAAAAATTGTACGATTTTGACAAAATCTGGTACAAAAAAGTCTTAGTCTAAAACGAAAAATCAAGTTCGTTAAACATCAGGAACACTATCTTCAGTGAAATTCAATGTACATTTTGGTTAAATCTGGAATAAATGAAGCATTACAAAAAAAAAAAAAAAAAAAAAAAAAAAAAAAATGGATTTTTAAGTTTTTTAATATATTTAAAATGGTTACGGAATCGTTTTAAGCGGAATTTTAGCACTCAAAAGCCTTAATAACATTTGTTGAAAAAGCTTCAGGCGTGAGTTTAGATGGGCAACCTCAATCGGGGAAAACTGTGCTTGAAGTTTAGCAAGTGTTGTTTTCGTTTCGTTTGTGGCGAAATATTTAGAGTGTCTATTCCAAAAATGACACCAGATATAACCATTGCATGGAAATAGGCATGGGCGTATATAGAAAATAATTTTGGGAAGGGCTGGGAAAATTTCGGGGAGGGGGCTGAGACCATTTCCGGGGTATGGAATACTAAAAATTTAGAAATTAGAATAGTCTTAGGCAACTAAAACCCTATTACACGTAAAATAAATTATTTTTTATGAACTAAGTGACCTTATTTAATTTATTTTTAAGGGTTTCACGACAAGTTTTTACCATAGAATCAAAATTTCGGGGGGGAGGGGGCTGCAGCCCCCTCAGCCCTCCCCCTTATATACGCCCATGGAAATAGGCCATGATCCCGCATCGAGTGCGTCGGACCTTGAAACCTGTGTCACAGAAACTATAAGTAGGAAATACGACGAGCTTTCTAATAGTTTCTATCAAATCAATGCTTCACTGTAAATTACTGAAAAAAGGACCTTGCCCATGAAATCTGGCTGAAAAAAATGCCATTTATAGTCTTCTGGAGCCCAAAAATAGCGGCTTTTTTGTTTCTTTAGTTTTTTCATCTAAAAAAACCCTTGAAATTCGAATATTTGAGCATTTTAATGCATCTCTCCTCCAAACCTGTTAAACTGGGAATCCCTATTACGAGCTTTGAGATTTAGCATCTTTCCTACTAAACCGGAAGAACAAGGAGCAATTTTTTTTTGTATCCTATTGTATATCAAAATCACTAATTTCAAAGTTCCTAATTAAATCCCAGGCAAATATTCTTGGACAATCTCTGGGAATTTGATACGTCACAAAATACTAAAGACATGTACAATAGTTTTATTGAGACGGCATTGACGTTTCCACAAACCAGGAATGTGTTAAATTTTGCATTTTAAGAAATCTTATTCCTGATTATTATTCTCATTTCCTAACCGCGGCTTTAATAAAAAGAGATGGGCTGTCTACAGACGTTCACAGACCTTAAAAATGATTTATTGTAATGTTTCCGATTGTTGGGTTTCTTTGAGTTTAAGAAATGCTTACATAAGGGCTTAAAATGCGTCTCAATAAGGAAATAATAATTTTTATTCAGGGATTTATAAAGTGCAGATTCCAAGACGAAGAAATGATTTGTTTGTCCTTAAACGGTTACGTTGCTGTAAGGAATAAGAAAATCTGAGTTGGATTTCTTATTGCTTTAATTGAAGGTTGCCTCGTTCAGGTTCGCCAGCAAGGAGGTCCGAAAAACTCATTAACATGACTTGGATTGAACTAATTAGAAACAGAACGATGATCAAACTCAATTAAATTAGGTCAAAAGGAAACTTTTAATGAGTACAATCCTTATGCCGCTTCTCACGCATGTTTTCTTTTCTATGTGTCAGTTTTTGAAATTTTCTTTATAAAGTTATCGTTTATTACATTCAAAGTTAAGAAATTACAATAATTTATAATCATGAATAAGATTTTATCTCACTCACTCACTGTTGGGTGCTACAGTATTTGCAGGACCTCTGCCACCATCCTGCTCCATTCCACACGGTTTGCTGCTTGGTTCCTCCAATTTCGGATCCTTAGCGTCCGCAAGTCCTCCTCCAGGTCATCAAGCCACCTCCGTCTTGGTCTGCCTCTCTTTCTTTTGCCCCCAGGTGCACCATTCACCATCAGTTAAGGTATCCTACAGGGTTCCATTCTCTCCACGTGCCCTAACCGCCGTAGTCTATCTTTCTTGATGACCTAGAGGATGTCAGGCTCGCCATACAATTCTGTTAGTTCGGCATTGCTACCTGTCTGTCCACCTGTGCTGCTCTCTTACGGATCCAAAAATCTATCTCAGGACTCTTCTTTCCCAGACCAGCAGGACTCTCCTCATTTCTTTGGTCAGAGTCCACGTTTCGCTTCCGTACACAACAAATGGCCTTATTACAGTTTTGTACAGATGGACGCGAGACGTTTTGAAAAACCTAATTAAAATTTATTTTAGAAAATTCACAAGAAGATTGTTTACCATTATTATTGTTAACCATTATTTTTGGGACGGATTATCTATAGGTTACCACCCTTTTCTAGCCAGGATAGGGCTGATGCGTTTTCTTTTAGCACATTCCTCCGAAGGAAAGTAGCTTTTGAGGTTGCACTCATGACGGAATTTTTGAAAAATTTCTTCAAATCTTTATCTATCCTACCTAGTAGGCACCGAAAATGACCCCCGTTAAAATTTATATATATCTATATATATGTATATATATATATATATATATATATATATATATATATATATATATATATATATATATATATATATATATGCATATATATATATATATGCATATATATATATATATATATATATATATATATATATATATATATATATATATATATGTGTGTGTGTGTGTGTGTGTCTGTTAACACGATAGCGGCCAGAGTTTTTGGTTTTTCTTCACGAAACGTGGTATATAGCGTTCAATTAGCAAACGATTGAACGAGTTCGTTAACCATCAAAATCGGTCTACCGGGAGGGGGGTTTACCCCGGACCCAAAACACTAATTTGACCATGCCAGCCGTAGTTTTTGTTATATATCAACGAAACTCGGTATTCGATATGTTGATCTCAAGAGAGAAATACGTTGTAAAAATAAACTAAATCGGTTCATTACGAGGGAGGGTTTACTCCGGACCCACATTACCAATTTGCCACTACCCGCCGTAATGTTCGTTACATTTCAACGAAACTCGGTATTGGTGGTGGTAATCAACAGAGAAAAATTGTTTGTAAAAATAAACTAAATCGGGTTATTTGGAGGGGGGGGGGTTTACTTCGGACCTAAAGTACTAATATACTCATACCGGTCGTAATTTCTACTGTATTTTAACGAAACGCAGTATACGTCGTAGGTATCTCATGAGAAAGAAGTGTTGTAAAAATGAAGTAAATCGGTCAATCGGAAAGGGGGGTTTACTTTGTACTATATTTCAAAAGAGTAGCCCGCCAAACATAGGTTCCCAAAGGCGCCGCGAGGAGCGCTATCTCCCACTAGGGGGACTGTATCCTGTTCCTGCGTCAGATCAAAAGACGGAATATGAAGTTTTTGTGTATTTATTAATTAGTACAGTATCACGTATTAAAATAACTCTGGAAGAAAATTATTTATAAAATTAATAATTGAACAGTTCTCATAAGAAATGTAAATGAGCAGAACTATTCACGTGTTTATTTTATTTATGTAGGTTATTTACAGCAAATTATTCAATAATGTAGTCTATACTACAAAAATTCTGAGGAAAGTGCTTAGTTATGCAGCTCCTGCGTGACGGACTTTTTTCCTAAAGAAATGCCACCACCCCATAGTGGGAATCGACCCACGACTTTTGGCATGGAGTGTTAAGTGCTCACGCCTTACCGCTCACGGCCACCGGCCCTCCAGAACAAATTAAAAGTCATTATAATATCCCAGGGTACCTTTAAATTGCATAATTGAAATGCAAAAGCGATTTTAAAATTCGAATTCAGAGAGTTTATTGTGTGAAATATTTTGGCATTTTAAAACATTAAAATATGAAGTAAGTAGGTTTAGAATATTATGTCCAACTTGAAATTCCTTGTGAGAATACTAGTGTTTTTGTTTAAGGTAGATGAAGAGATTTTAATTATAATTATACTTTTAGATACTTACTCCTTGCTTACCTACTAACTCTCAAGTTTTTATATAGGTAACTAGCTGAATACCCGTGCTTCACCACGCCGATAAGTATTTTTTATATAGAGTTAAATAAGATATTATCAAAATTAACGCTACTACATAATTTTGTACAGCTTATTATTGCACGGACTTATAAGTTAACCAGGAAACACGATGGGGAGGTAACCGTGCTTGTAAAAAAAAAAAGAAGAAAAAAAATATAACAACCGCTTAAAAAGATTGGTAAACAGGGACAAATACACGTTGAAAAGCATAAAACTAACAAATTTGAAGTTTTAAGCACTTATCTCTTCGATTGACATCGCCCCACCGAACATTACAACAGAATCTTATTGTAGAGAATATAGTAACCTTTCTAATAGCCACTTCCACTTACTACGAGTTCCCAACCGTTTATATTTTTGAAAATATACTGAGATCCGAAAACTTTGTATCACCATTCATACAATTTTTTTTCCATTTACTTCGTTTCTGAGTACCCAAAAAGAAAATTAGTTTTGAAAAGTATTTCTATCAGTTTTTCTGGTAAATGGCTACAGAACTCGCTTAAAAAATGGTTTCATTCGTTTTCCTACGTTAAGGAATCTTTCGCACAAATTTCGCTCCAAAAACCATGTTCCAGTAAACGGATTCAACGGGTTAATGAACTTGATCTTTTAAATGAGAAAAATGATTTTTGTACCAAATGTTATCAAAATCGAACCATTTTTGAGCCAGTGAGGAACTTCTTAATAATTCAACCCCCCCTCCCCCCTAAAAGTACTTAAACGTTTGAATATTAAAAAAACCCTTTATTAGCTAGTGTTTACACTCTAAACGGATGGCCCATGCAAAATTTCAAATTTTTGTGCCAAGTGGCTCGGGATATTATTACCTCGGATGGGCCATCACCAGGGCGTAAACTCCATCAGGGACAAATTCACATTTTATTTCTAGTAATTCAAGGACTGCCATCATAGTTGAAATTAACCTCAATTAAAAATAATACTATGAAATAGATAATGTACGGTAACAGCTGTTCTGTTATCGTCCTAGCAACGCATGCTGCCTAGGCTTGCCTGCTCTAACCAACTAAAAATTTAAACCCCTCTAAAAATACTTAAAAATTCGAATATCAAAAAATCCTTTCTTATCGAGTGCCTACGTTATATAGGGAGTGTCCATGCAAAATTTCAAATTTTTCTGTCGAGTGGTTTGGGCTGGGCGATGATAGGTCAGTGAATGAGTGAGTGGTATTTGACAAATATATAGTAGAAGATTACTTTCTTTTATGCCGTCTCTCATGTTAACCGAATCTATCAAACGTTGAAATAACGGGCTTACGTTATCAAGTCTGGAATAACAGAACAAGAGCTAGTATAAAAGCATTCTGCTAAAATTCATGAAGCCGACAGTCAGAAAATAAACATGGTTCAGTAAAAGTCTCGGAGACCAGGGTCAACACCTACGGATTTTAATGTATGCATAATTGTAAGGCATTGGCCTTGGAAGGCCACGCAGAAGTAACATTCTCCGATGCCTGTTCCTCTTTTTGTACTAAAGACCTGGTTACGAATGCACGTCATTTACCCAGGTGTTTTGTTTGCTTTGGTTAAGCTTAAAGAGAGTTCTTCCTGGTTCGAGACCAGTTTTTTCCTCATGATATAGATGGTAATATGTGGTTATGCAAGCCAGTATTATCTTATGTATGCACTTTTCTTTCAATTAAATAGAGTAGATTTTGTTCGGCAATCTTTCTTCTTAGAGATTCCTTGGGTCTTTTTTACTTTACCCACGCCAGTTACTTTTTAGAATAACGTCATAATATTTTGTTACAATATTGTAACAGGTTTTGCTAGGCTATATAAAGTTTATACATGAAAGCGGTTATAGATTATAAGACACGTTAAAGTTGTGTTTGTTGTAGTTGTCAAATAATGAATTTGATTAAACTGAGTCGTGTGTTGAAATCGGAAGAAGTAGCGTATAGAGCATTACAAAAGTATGGAGTTCTGCCTAAAACGCGGAAGTGTAGAAGAGGGCATTTCATGAAGCTTGTATTTCCAAAGAAAAGAGCCCCATTATTTCGATGCCACTTGAGATTTCAGTGTATATTAAAATCAATAAAAGCCTATTGGCCTCCGGAATAATCAACCATTTGTATTTTCAATTTTTTTTTTTTTTTTTTTTTTTTACATTTGTTGAATAAATAATTTATTTAAACTAATTATTAGTTTAAACATCTGTTCTTCATAACTATTAACTTAATGATACGATAAATAACTGTTTTAGTAATAAAAGTAACTGGCGTGGGTAAAGTATAAAAGACCCGATTCCTTGTAAGGATTTCTGTAAAATGTTTGGAAACATCCACGTAGATTATAGATAGTCTAGAAAGCCTGCTCATTTATTAGTAGAGGAAAAGGTAGTATTATGAGCCCCCTATTTGTTTTTCCCTTTTTTTCTAATTGCCTATGAAGTTTTTTTAGAATATTCGTTCATAGCGTTTACTACAATATTTTGTGAACATTCTTATGAAATAAGAACTTTTTTCGGTAGCTTTAAGTCTATTAAAAAAAAAAAAAAAATTCGACGAATGTCAATTTATTAGTAAATCTTTTCGTGCTGGTAATATGAGCCCCTAAGAAAGAGAAATAAAATGACTTATTTATGACATTTTCATTTATTACAAAATCTTGAAAATGCATTACAAAGAAGAAAATAATTTATAAAGTAACTCGGAAAGCGTTATTAAGGAACCATATAATTGCTTTATGACTTTTCCGTCTATTTGCAAAAATCACAAATTTAAACACCCTTGTCACATCCAGCGCGGTCATTTTGTGCCCACATTTCGCAGATTCGTTGTACCCACAGTTCTCCGAGGTTATCTGATAAAAATAGGCCCACATTTTTCCGGGGGAAAATCAAGAACGGAGGTAAAAGAATCTTTCCTCTCAATCAAATGATTCGAGGGATTTTACTTTGAACTACTGATATTCCAGTCTCATCTACATTGAACACCTTATCAGCTGGATAGTTGTGTCGACTTCCTGGATATCAAAGAAATTGTCGGCTGCTTCTTTGTTAAATCCATTAGCTCTTGAAAACGATGTTGCAGCTGGTTTCAAAACAGACAAAACATTCTTATGGCGATTCATGAAGTGGTCAAACCAAGCTCTTCCAACTAACCCATCTCCTGTGAATGGGGGCTCAATCGAATTTCTTTCATACAGTTGTTAAGCCACTCGGCCTACGTTACAGAGCCCTTAAGTTTGGGGGCTCATATTGCAACCCTCGCCGTGTTGGAATTTGAATACGCATAACGAATCTTTGTAACTTGAAAACTTGCATTGTATCTACACAGAAATAATCTCTGAAATGTCCTTTACACTATTCAATAAGGAACTAGATGAATTTTGAATGGACATATACTGTAATTATAAGCAGATTACTTACCTATCAAAGTTTTTCAGATCAAGATATCAAATAAAACATTTTTAAACACAAACTATCAGCTGAAACTGAGCGAGAACACTCCAGTGGTGAGAGCCTTTACTGAACTATCATTTGAAATTATCACCGCCAAAATTTTTTTTTTTTTTTTATTAACTTTTTTATTTGAAATCTGTACAAATTATTATATGTACAATTATCAAGTTTGTTGATACAGATACATAATGTAATAAATTGAACAAAACGGTTAAAGTAAAAAAAATAAAAACCATACAAATTTGGAAGGAGCCAACCATTGTTGGCACTTCCGTGGCTGTCTAAATATCTATTTCAATGATCATGATACGGTTAGGTGAGTAAATTGTCTCGTGGCCACTGTCTCTTGAGCCGCCTGGGAGGATTGTCTGGTTGGGATCGGGACGATAAAGATAGACCTTCAGGATTAGGATGGTAGGACAATTTGGAGTGGAACATTTGGAAACGGGTTTTAGCAAGGTCAAGGACAAATGGAATGTTAAGGTCATTGTGAAGGGTTTTGTTTGAGACGTAGAAAGGGGCATTTACAATTTTACGGAGTACTTTTGACTGGAATGCCTGTATTCTGTTGATGTTGGATGGTTTTGCAGATCCCCAGAGTTCAAGTCCGTATGTCCATATTGGTCGAATGATTGTTTTGTATATCGTTAATTTGTTCTGTATTGATAATTTAGATGAGGGTCCAAGTAGCCGTCTAAGTAGTCCGTATCTTTTGTTCAGTTCTTGTCTTTTCAGTCTCGTGTGAGGGTTCCATGTCAGTCGGCTGTCAAGGTATAATCCTAGATATCGAACCTCGTTGGATACTGGTAGTGGAGTGTTATTGAGATGGACAGAAGGGCATGATCTCCGGTTGAGAGTGAATGTAACCTGCTTACATTTTTCCGGGTTGATTTTTACTCTCCACATTTCACACCAATGTTGAATAGCGGTAAGATGTTCCTGCAGGTGTTGGGATGCTACTGAGGGATCGGGGGAAGTTGATAGGATGGCAGTATCATCTGCGTAGGTTGTTAGAAGGGTTTGGGGGTGTGTGGGAATATCCGCAGTGTAAAGAATGAAAAGGAGAGGACCAATAATACTTCCTTGAGGGACTCCGGCATTTATGGGGCAGGTCGGGGAAAGAGTTGTGCCTTGCTTGACTTGGAAGGATCTGTTTGACAGGTAGGATTTGAGGATAAGGAAGTAGGTGTGTGGAAGTATTTGCTTTACTTTGTAAAGTAATCCCGGGTGCCAAACCCGATCGAATGCTTGAGCAATGTCGAGAAAGGCACTCGTGGAAAAACTCTTACGTTCAAGCGAGGAGGAAATAGCGTCTACAACTCGTAAGCACTGTTGTATAGTGGAATGATGGGAGCGGAAACCGAACTGATGGTTGGGAATTTTCTTCGAGGATTCTATGATAGGGAGGATTCTTTTATAAAGGAGTTTTTCGAATATTTTAGACATTAATGGGAGAAGGCTGATAGGTCGATAGGAAGATGGGCAATCGGGAGGTTTATAGGGTTTGGGAAAAACAATAACAACTGAGAGTTTCCAGGGATTGGGAAAATGGGTTGTTCTTAGGATTGAGTTAAACAGATATGTGAGGAATGTGATGGCCTTCTGGGGGAGTTTTTTGAGAATCGTGGAGGTGATAAGGTCATAACCAGGAGATTTCTTAGGGAGGCGTTTGATGATGTGTTTTACTTCTGACGGAAGAAAAGCTTTGGGAGGGAGGGACAAAGGTAGAGGAGAATTCAGGTAATCTTCGATGTTTTCGTCGTGGGAGGGGCTGGTTTGAGGATTAGGGGAAAATACTGTAGTTAGGTGTGTGGAGAGAAGGAGCGCCTTTTCTTCATCACTTCTGGCCCAGGTCCCATCGCTGCGTTTGAGAGGGGAAGGGATTGGGTGGAACTTTAGGATTCTACGAGTGACTGTCCACAGAGAACAGTCTTCAGTGGAGAGGGATGAAAGGTACTCGTTGAAGGATTCTGAGCGGAATTGGGATAGGGAAGATTTCAGCTGTCGTGTCAGTCTGTTGTATGCGTTTCTGTCCGAGGGATAACGGGATCTTTGCCATAGAGCTCTGGCCCGACGCTTGGCTGCAAGAAGTTCTTGGATGTGGGCTGGGAGTTGCAGTTTGGGCGGAGGAGGCAAACTTGTCCTTGGTCGGCATGAATTGCGGGCACAGTCCTGAATAGCTCTAGTAAATTTTTCAGTGGCTTTGTCTAAGTCTGTAGGGGTTTTTAAGGGAACAGTCAGGTCTATGGAACGTTCTAAGTTAAGCTGAAATGTTTGCCAGTTGATAGGACCGGGTGTAAGGGTTGGTTGTAAAGAACGGGGTACAGGGGAGGAGAACATGGTTAGGAGAACCGCAGAATGGTCCGAGGATAGGTCAAGGAGCGATTCAATAGAAGTCGCTATACCTCCCAAGCCAGACGAGATGAAGAAATCGACTAGGTCAGGACTGCGGGATGGGTCGGTTGGCCAGTATGTTGGAGTGTTGGGAGATATTGGACGATAATTCTGGGAGTTAAGGATATCGTAAAGGATTCT
The DNA here is from genome assembly GCA_946811695.1 of Gonocerus acuteangulatus. Taxonomy (NCBI): domain Eukaryota; kingdom Metazoa; phylum Arthropoda; class Insecta; order Hemiptera; family Coreidae; genus Gonocerus; species Gonocerus acuteangulatus. Next base: position 58,840,836 of record OX328126.1, read on the forward strand.
GCCACGGGAGTTAGCTGAACGGCTTCCCCACATGGGGTGTTTCGCGTTGAAATCACCCCCGGTGAGGAAGCGGGGACCAAAGGATTGGAATATTGACAGGAATTCAGGATGGTAAATGGTGTGGTTGGGAGAACAGTACACTGCGGACAGTATGATATCGAAGGGAGAAAGGGAAAGGGATATGGAAGTTACCTGCAGGCTTGCTGATGCGATACTGGACTCCTGGTGATGCTTGATATTGCTCTTGATTAGAATTAGAGTCCCGTGCTGCGCCAGAGATGGATGATCGGTTCGATAACAGGAGTAACCCTTAACACCAAATGACATGGATTTCTTTAAGTGTGTTTCAGTTATTAAAGCAATGTCGATGTTTTCGTCAGTTAGTAAAAGTGTGAGTTCATGTCTTCTTGTAGTAAGTCCGTTGGCATTCCACAAAAGGATGGAGAGATGGGGATTATGGAAGGGTTGCATTTTGGGATTTAGGAAGGAAGTGGGCTATAAGGGTGGTCATCAGGTTTATAAGTGGAGTGAGAAGGGTTTCGAGTTTGTTTAGAAAAGAGGAGAAAAGGATCATTGGATCTTGAGCCTGGACCTGAGGGATTTGCTTAGGTGGGGCTGGAGTAGTAGGGAATGTAGGCAGGGTTGGGGGTTGCAAAGAAGTAGTTGATGAGGTAGGAAGGGAAGATGGTTCTTGTGGTTTTGGTACGGGGGTCTGAGCTGGTGTTGGGACAGGCGGCTTCTTTTTCTGCAGCGAAGTCAGTAGAGATGAGTAGGTCACATTCGGCCTGCGGTGAGACGTATCCTGTGCTGCTGGAACGGGTGGTAGGCTGGGGAAGTGGGATGGTCCGCTGGGTGGTGAAGACTTCTTGACATCTTTTTGATGGGTGAGCTGGATTCTCTGCCTCTGCACTCGGATCGTTTTAAGCGCTTTATAGACTTCGCACCCTTTGTAGCTGGCGGTATGATTCTCGCCGCAGTTGGCGCAGCAAGGAGGTACGTCGAGTGGTTTGGGACAGTCCTTAGAGGAGTGCTCAGCCCCACATTTGACACACTTGGATTTATGATGGCAGTATGAGCGGGTATGATTGAATTCCTGGCAGTTTAGACATTGTATGACGTCACCGCGACGACGTGGTTCCTCTACTTTAATTTTTGTGTAGAGTAAATATTGTTCACGAAATATCTCTTTACTTTTTTCATTTTTTTCTAAATCTACAAAAAAGAGTGGTAGCTGCGCCTTTGTGACAGGATGCCTTACGTTGTGCGCTCTTTTGACTGAGTAGCCTTTCTTGGTGAGTTCGGTGATGATTTCTGCCGGGGGAGTTGAATGATGGAGGTGGCGGATAACCACCCGGTATGATTTATCTTCTGGGAGTTGATAGCAGTGGAAGTCAGCTTCTTTATTTTCCAGGTGATGAATTATTTTCCTGTAGGAGTCACTATCGGAAGGTTTAATGACGATATCATTAAATCTCGCTCGGCATTCAAAGTTGTTTTCACCAACAAGACTTGTGAGAGTACTGCATAGTTGTTTGAAGTCAGTTACTTTTCTGATATAAATATTGGGAGGTTTCGTAGGGTTTTCTTCGGAAGTGTGAATTTGCTTTGAACAGTTGCCTTGTGTCTGAGATGGTTTTTTTTGTTTAATCTTAGGGGGTGTCAATACGTCACTGGCTTTATTGCGTAACCTTTTACGTCTCCCCGTTGCGATATTATCGAAGTCGTTGGCTGAAGTTGACTCAATGACTGTCATGTGCTGGTCGCTAGCTTCAATTGAGGACATCGTGAGCCACAATAATTAATTTAAAAAAAAAAAAAAAAAAAAAAAAAAATATAGTCGTCCCGGGCAGCCTCGAACCCGAGTGCTTGCAGCTCGGAGAATCGAACGCTACCGCTGAGCCAAGGAGGCTGCTGGAGATACTAGCTGTAGCGCAGGGTGTAGTATCTGGATTTCTGAAGGAGTGACGACAGCCTCTCCGTCAGGTGAGTGCAGGAGCACCCCCACCACTAGCCTCAGCTAGGGTAAAGGCCTACAAACTGTAGGAAATGAGTGTTTTTTACTCACTATTTTAGCAGTGATCTGGTTGATGAAATTCCTTCAAACTTCACCGTAATGTTCACTAGTAGATCAACTACCACTGAGTCACTTTTCATAAACGAGGATCACCTCGAACCACTTCAAAAACACTCGTTTAACGGAGCTAGAAAAACTGCTGTGACATAGGCTATACCTGGGACACTACACCGCCAAAATGAGCCCGCTGTATGAATAGATATTAAAGGGGCTCATATTACATGCAGGGCTCATTATACCACCTTTACCTCTATATTCCGAGAGTATCCCTAGTTTCATTAGGGATTAAAATATTTTTCCTTGGTTTCTCTTTTTCTGTGCGTGTTTTCTAAGATGAATGAACCTAAAACTTGACGATCAGACATAAAATTTAGCTACGTCATGATTCAGAAATTCCTCTTTACGTTATAATAATAATTTTCTTTTAAGCCGACTAATAATACACTTAATGGAGACTTCATTTTTAATCTTAGTGGTTACTCTTGGCCCCTTCAGCTTCCGCCCCTTTCGCTGAATTAACTTGCCATGTTGTAAATGAAGCCCATTATCTCAATACCGAAGCGTGTAACGGGAGGATCTGGGATCAAATTCCAACATGGCGACTTGATTTTTAAACAATAAAGATTTGAAATGGATATTAATTACTTATAAATTGAGTGGTTAATTCCCAAATATTTTAAAAATATTGGGAGTCCGACGCTTCAAATACTGTCCAAAGACGAATAAGTTTATTTATAACAAAGAAGTATTTAAGTGGAAAACCAAAATGTCTCTAACCTCAGACTCCACTATCCGTTATGAAGGCAATAGTGATAAGCAAAGCGAATATATAAACAGTGGGAAGTGCATTTATTATTATATGAAAAAAATTCCAGGAGAGTTATGAAACCAGAGAATTAACTGTAAGAGGACTGTAGTTCGGCTCCCGAGGCACCACTCACTAGGAGACGGCTTCAGGAAATAGGAATCAGCGAAGACCAAATAGCAAGAATAGCTGAATCAATTCTTGCTGGGCCTCATTCATTTTAGGCACCTAAAACAAAGTGGTATGGAGTTTCATCATCCGCAAAGCATTGTTGTCACCATGTCGTATTCGTAAGCCCCATGGAGTGAAAAAAAAATCTCTTCATTTTATCTTATTAATTTATATATTATTATACTTTAGGAGCTTCGCAACTAGGCGATTAATTTAATTATTCTTTAACTTATTATTATTGTATTTTATATTATATAGTTTTTCCCCCATTTCTGTAAATTATTTCATCATATAATTAATTTATATAGGGTTTCTTTTTTTTTTTACATATTTTTCCTCTTTTCCTTGGGGGCGAGCATAGATCAGTAGTAGAGCTCTGGGCTAGTATGCTGGAGGACCCGACTTCAAATCCCCAGCAAGCATCAAAATTTTTATCTTTTAGTGTCTTCGTTCTTGGGTTGAATCCGGCCAGCCTGACCGTCCATAGGCCAATCCAGCATTTAATTTATTTATTAATGTGTACCTGCAAAGGGGAAAATCAGGCGGCCGGACTGATCGCACTATCTCCTTAGTGTGCCGTATGGTCATGAATCAGATACCTCTATAGTATCTGCTCCTCAGGGCCCTCGTGGCCTGTTAGGGGACTGATTTTGTTTTTTCCACCTTTCTTTGAATGCCTAAAGTAATGGTGGATGAATATGTTGAGTCTCAGCAACCCAATTGCTGTCAATTTGGGAAACAAAACTTTTTTGTAACATAATTTTTTTCCATTGTTGTCAATGGATTTAAGAAATATTGCCTGATTACCATCGAATTATGAAAAATCGACATTTCTCGCGTGGAATTCCGGATTATGTCATCGGGTCGAGGTCATATTCAGGGTTTCCTCCTCGCCGGGAGGGAAAAACCTTCGAAGGCGGCGTCTTTACTGGAAACCTTATTTATTTTGGAAGTCGAGATAAAAACGTCCGATGGTGCAGCCCAGTTATAGTCCACAGACCGGACCAGCCTAAATATATACAATTTTCAGTACAGAACGGGTTAATAGGATGGTACTGCTAACTTCAGCGGTACTTCATACTCCAAAACGTCTACGCATTATAGCCCAAAGCTAGTTCCCAAGGTAGAAACTCTTATCGTTAGAACAATTCCTTATAATTACAGGACCAAGGAACTATGTGCAAAGAGTCTCTTTCTTCCATGTTTAATTAATCTGAGAGATAAGGAAGTAACCTAAGACTACAATCAATGCAAATAGCTTTAAGGCCGAGAATATGGCATTCATGCACGCACGCACATTCTACATAAACATGTATCCGGTCAAATATATGCTAGACGGAAGGCCAATTGAAATTATAATAGAATTATAATGCCATTTAATTTATTGTAACAAACCCTAGATGTTTCACTGGTGGCTCTTCAAGAGCTAAAATACTCATTAAATTACTTATACAGCCTAATTCCATAAGTCCACCTAATTGCAGTATGCCATCTTGGACGCGTGCGGCTTCAATCAGCTGTCAGTGACAAAAGTTCGACTCGCAGGAGCTGCGTTACCTTAGCTACGTTACCGTTTATATCCTTAGTACCATTATTTAGGGAATAGAAGCAGTTATTGGTAGGTTATGATATTTCGTAAGAAATATAAAATGAAATCTCAAAAAGAAGCAAGATTTTAGGCGCCACAACAGAAAACTGACGGTATCCTAAGCAGAAATGACTCCATCCTCTTTCGCTCTAGGAAAACATTATAACCGATATTTTTCTCATTTTGTAACATTGGTTTACTAAAATAATCTTAAAAAAGTGAGACAAAAAAAACGGGAACGTATTTTGCACACTAAAGTTTGGCCCACACCATGTCAAAGGTCAGTGGGCCACAACATGCCCATACCCAGAGATGGGCATAATTTTATTTATAAATAAAAATACGAATTTATTTGTACTTCATACATTTGTGAATACGAATATAAATAAATTCGTACTTCATATATTTGTGAATACGAATATAAAGAAATTCGTATTCATAAGTGTGAATACGAATTTATTTTTATTCACATATATTAAATATAAAAATACAAATAAAATTTTATTCGCAAATTTTTCTGCGAATAAAAATAAATTCACAGAAAAAATTGTAAATAATCACAAAAAATGTGAATATTTACAAAAAATCAAGTGATTACAAAAAAAAATCACATTAAAATATACGAATAAAAATGTATTCACATTTTAATTTGTGAATAAAAATTTATTCACAATAAAATTTGCAAATACATTATGAATTTCCTCGTATTAAGATGATATTACAAAAGTTATTGAAGGTGATTTTTTTTTTTTTTTTTTTTTTTTTTTTTTTTTTTTTTTTTTTTTTTTTTTTTTTTTTTTTTTTTTTTTTTTTTATGGAGGTACAGATGACAAACTGTGTCCCTGCAGCATGGCTGGTGGTCCCGCGGCGGACTCTATTAACTATTAACAGACATGAAATACTTCGGAATCTTTGTATATTGTCCTTAATTTTTTTTTTCTTTTATGGTGTATCGAAATCTGAGCCATTAGTACCATTTTTTCCTTATGAGCTTATATAATACTTAGATTTAGCTAGTAACAATATTTTACACCGCAATTAAAGTGATTTGCTCTTCTTATAAACATAATATTTATATTATAATATAAACATAACACATTAATTTGGCTGACAAAAAAAAAGTCCGACCCGCAGGAACTGCTTCATCTTAGCGCGGTTCCGTTCTTATCTCAAGTGCGATTAGTGAAGGAATATAGCAGCTATCGGTAGGTATTAGCACCATTTCCCCACCCCCCTTAATATCTTCAAAACAGTTAAGAAATCGTGGGAAGTACGATATAACCATTCAAAAGCTTACTAAATTCTCTAAAAAAAAGATTCTGAAGCAAATTTCGATGGGGCAATGTCAGTCGGAGAAGTAAGTGCTTAAAACTACGAAAGTGTTAGTTTTGTTATTTTAAACGGGTTTTTGTCACTGTTTACCTCACTTTTGTTTTTTTAAGTTTATTTAACGGTGGAATGAGTATTTCATTAAAGCTGAGAAAATAAGAATCATATTGGTAATAGAGTTTTCCTAGAGTGAGCGTCGCGATGACGGGAGAGTCCCATCCGCTTAGAAAACTGTCAGTTTCCATATGTGCCGCTTTAAGCTTCCTTCTCTTTGATATTTTATTTTATATTTTTAACGAAAGATCAAAAACTACCGATAGCTGCTACTATTCCTTTACTAATCGCACTTCGGATAAAAACGGAACCGCGCTAAGATGATGCAGTTCCTGCGAGTCGGACTTTTTAGATATTTTGATTAATTTTACCCTCACCTCCGGTTTTTATTTGCCAAAAGAAAAATATTATTGGAGTTCGATCTCCTGCATTTTATCCCCAAAATGTAATGAACGGCTTCAAGGAAACCGCCATATTGTAAATAATATATTTTATAAAATTTAATATTAGCAAAACTTTTGATGTCTATAAACAATCCTCTTACTTACTTGTAGCTTCCAATAAGTTAATGACAATGTACTTTTGCAAATGCAATTTTTCGTGTAATGATTTGTCTAAATAGGACAAGGATACTTATATACTTACTTATAAGGGAAAGAAGAATTATTGAGGATGTGTCGAAATCGTTGGCCAACGAATTTCTTCTTAGGAAGCCAAATTGAAGAGTACTGACTTCGGGAAGATAATTAAACCTTAAAGACAACAGCGGTTGCAATTACAGTAACGGATGAAAAATTCCTTCTGTAATGTTTAACCAGCAGGTGACTGATGACCCGTCATTACTCACACCGATTCTAATATTTAAAGAGAAAAATCGCGTTTACAAGCCCATGCTATTAAAATCATTTGAATTCATGTGTACCTTATGACTAAAACATTTAATAAAAAAATAAAATAAAGTAATTGTTTTTACTTTTTAAAACGTCCGTCACGCAGGAGCTGCTTAACTAAGCACTTTCCTCAGAATTGGGTAGTGTCGAGTGCATTCCTGAATAATTTGCCTAAAATAACCTATATAGATAATTAAAATTGTAACGTCCATTTATTATTAATTACGAATTTTAGGACGGGTTATCTACAGGTTACCACCCTTTTCTAGGCAGGATAGCGATAATGCCTTTTCTTTTTTCTAAAGAAAAGCCACCATCCCTCGAACCCACGACCCTTTGGATAATTAAAATAAAAACATTAATAGTTCTTCTCTTTTGCATTTGTTATGAGCAGCTGTTTCAATTATTAATTTTGTAATTAATTTCCTTCCAGAGTTTTGTGTATGCGTGGTACTAAACTACGTAAATACATATATATTGTATATAAATACACAAAGCTTCACATTTTTGATGAATAATAAAAATGAACACCTCCTAATGAACCAATTTAGTTTATTTGTAAAACACATTTTTCTCTTCGGTTGACCACCACGAATACCGAGTTTCGTTGAAATATAACAAAAATTACGACTGGTATTGGCAAATAACTACTTTGGCTCCGGAGTAAACCCCCCCCCCCCCCTCCTAATGAACAAATTTAGTTTATTTTTACAACACATTTTTCTCTTCAGTTGACCACCACGATTACCGTGTTTCGTTGAAATATAACAAAAATTACGACTGGTATTGACATCTAACTACTTTGGCTCCGGAATAACCCCCCCCCCCCCCCCCCTCCAGATGGACCGATTTTGTTGGTTAACGAACTCCTTCAATCGTTTGATGGGGGAATACAATATACCAAGTTTCGTAGCAAAAAAACAAAAACTCTGGCCTATATCGTGTTAACGGACACATATATATCTATATATGCATAATAATTCAGATCTATATATGCGATAAAGATTCGAAGAAATTTTTCAAAATTTCCGTCATGAGTGCAACCACAATAGCTACTTTCCTTCGGAAAGTGCTAAAAGATAAATTAATGAAATATTTTGTTATTACGAGTATTTTATGTCATTTGGTTAACTCTTAAAATCTATTAAAAAAGCCCGACTCACAGGAACTGCGACATCTTAGCGCGTTTGCGTTCTTATCCCTATCCCTAGCAGCAATTAAATTTCAAAATTCATTATTTTTTTCTTTTTGAGTTCTATGACAAGGTGTTTTTATTCATAATTTTTTAACAGTATTGTACTGGAGTTTTCCTAATTTCGAGAAAAAATAAATTTGTTTTGCTCAATTTGTTTCTAAGGAAATATAATATTTTTTTTTTCTTTTACCTTCCCTAATTAATTAAAAATCAACCAAATATTTTACATCATAGTTTATTTATTTATTGAATAACGTGTGAATTACTCATGGCTAAAATATTAAAGATTGATCACTAATCACACATGACCACGAGAGTAATGAGTAGTTTAATCATCACTTATCACTTTTTACTCTTTTTCATTTACTGGATTAATCGCTCAATACTAGTTTTGACTGAATAAGAACCAATATAGATCGCTGAACTTCTCGATATTCTTAAAAGATATATTACGTGTGTTATAATTAGTCGGCACTTGAAGGTTTTCAAGACCTTGAAATATTTCTAAACGAGTGTTAATTCGCTCAGGTGAGACATAACAAGAAACACCAAGGCGAGCAACTTATGTTACAAGATAATTTACAATTTTTGTTTTAATGTATAAAATTCGTTTACATATAAGAGGCGTTTTGTCTCAAATATTTTGTTTTACTTCGGCTACCGTATGAGTGTTTTTATTTTTTGTTTTGTTGACATATTATTTTATACGTAACGCTTACGTGATGTTGGTATTACGAGAATTGGTCCTTGTCCTTGGTTCCCAAATTATATAAGCATTTTGGAATTTATTTCCAAGGAGTTTCACGCAACATTTAAATGATTAAAAAATAACAAAACGCTTAGAAGGAGCTAAAAATTGAAGCAAATTATCATATCTTGATAATTTGGCTCTTGTTTGGCTCATTCCGGAGGATGGTAGCCGTTGTGGTTTCTTTAATAACGCACCAAAAATTATAAATACAGATATCTAGACGCCAGGACAAGTTCCGGCCTACGCACACTGTGTTTATATTATACACATATGCACCTTAAAACTTTGCTATAATGTACCTCTTGGGTTGATAAAAAGGTAAGTATGTGTTTCCTGGACATACCTTGGAACACCAGGTACTGCGAATAGGGGAAAGGTGCAAAACAATATTGCCCAAAAGTAGTGTTTTATTCAGAAGCCAACTATCATTAATGTGAAGAAATGCAAATTAAGGAAATTTTACTATGAATAATAAATAAGGCAGAGACTTTTAAGGGGGTTAAAATGTAAATAAATAAAAAAAGTACTTAGTTTTTATTTTTACTATTAAATGAAGTGTTTTTATTCACTTGCGATTTAAATAGCGTCTTCAATAAACATCTTTGAAAATAATCATAAAAGGGCAGACACTTTTGTGGGGTTTAATTATCAGAAACATGAAAATAAATGTTGCCTATGATAGACATAGAATAAACTGCGTGTAGCCGGACGAGTGAATGAGAGCACCGCGCAGTTGTGGTTGTTCCCTGCGCTCTCATTGGTTCTTACTTGCATGATCTTGAACAGCTGTTCCGGTTTAAATGGCAGCGTGAATAAAGCTCTCATTAAATATTAGAATAAGTGTCTGCCTTATTTATTATTCATTGTAAAATTGTCCCAATTTTACATTAAAGATACTTCGCTTCTGAAAAATATTTGGGCAATTTTTTTTTGCATCTTTCCCCAATGCGCAGTACCTGGTGTTCCACGATAAGTCTAGCAAACACATATTTACTTTCTTATCTACTCAAGAGGTACATTATAGCAAAATTTCAAGGTGCATAAAACACTTCTTGAATCGTGCGGTTACTGGCTCTCGGACTATCAGGTATTATACTAACAGATTTGAGTAAAATTGGAATGTTTCATAATTCTACATTGAAGCGTTTCTGAGATACAAGCGTTGGAAAATCGGAATTTATACGACTCACTCACTCATCATAATTATTAGGCACTTCTCGAAAAGCTAGTGACATTCGGTCGTAATAACGATATGTTCTTGGTTTTCGTGGTATGTTTAGGGAGCCATGCTAAAAACATGCAAGATAAATAATAGGAGTGTACCTAAACGGGTTTATTTTATCAGTGCCGCTTTCTCTTCTAATCGATCATTGATGGTATTACGCTGGTTTTATCATGCTTTACCTATCAGATGCGGGTCCTACGTAAATGTCGACCCGATTTGAATTAATCCACCGGCCAGTGTTAAATGCTGTCCTTTAATAATTTATTACTTTTTAATTTTGTATTTATTTACAGATTTATGTATTATCTGAACTTTAGTTTTTACAATATTAATTTTGATGTCCGACTCGTATGTATAGCATTATCTTATGTTTTCCTATCCCTCCGTCTGTCTTTCTATTCAAAATGTTATTGTTTGAAAGCATCTGTGTCTGAAATTTCGGTTTGTGTGATACCTGCTGTTTCTAAGTATTTTTTTTAATGCTGTAATCCATTTAATTTTTCTTAATATTGCCGTCGTTAAATCTGCTATGCTCGTCTCGAAACGCACACACATATATATATATATATATATATATATATATATATATATATATATATATATTAATTCTTGTGAAAGATGACCCGATATATATATTCCACTTTTTCTTGTTTGTTTTTCTGGCAGGGGGTCGATAAAGCAGTACACTCTTTGTTCACATTAACTGCTTTATTTGTTATGTTTCGCCCGACATGTTTCGTGCCTTTTCGCACCTCTTCAGGGGCTTTCCTATGTAACAATGTTTTTTGTAAATCCTAAACTTTAAATTGCTTACACTAATACACATATCCTGTCCCTAAACAATTTACATCTCAACATATAATATTTTAACTTAATCTTAATCCTACCTTATCAAGAAGTCCTCTCGTCATGTTGTCTAGCTTGAGTCAGGCGTAGTACTGAAAAGTCATCTGTGGTAATTAATATGGCTGTTTGTATCGATTCTTTAGCTATTTTCATGGTATCGATTATTGGTGAAATTTGTTTTGTGAGGTTTAATTTATTATACTATGGAAAATTTGGTGCACATTCTTTAAATCTGTTTTTTTATTTATGGCAGTGTTGGAATTTTTAATTATGTAAATATTTTCTTTGATTTTTCTTTTTAAAGTGTTCCTCTCTTTATTTAAAATGTGAACGTCCTTAAAGTTAAAGTTATGTTTTAAAGTTAGTGCGTGTTCTGTCAATGTTGTCCTGTTTTCGTTTGTGTCTATGCTTTTTGCGTGTTGCACGATTCTCTTTTGCAATAGCTGTGCCGATTCCCCAATGTAGCATGCGTTGCAATCGTTACATCGAATTTTGTATATATTGTTCTTTGTACTTGTTGGTTTAATTTTGTCTTTAATATTGCTAAAACTATTTTCTATTTTGTTACCATATTTCCAACTTATTTTACCTACGTCTTTACATATCGGGCGAAACATAACAAATAAAGCAGTTAATGTGAACAAAGAGTGTACTGCTTTATCGACCCCCTGCCAGAAAAACAAACAAGAAAAAGTGGAATATATATATATATATATATATAATATTTACATATTTTGTAATATTGACGAGCGGGTGCTATTGCCGAGCAAAAGGTCCAGTGACGATCCATTTTCTTTTTAAAATTATTATTACTTTAATGTTGATTTTGAATTTGTCAATTGAAGGGGTCGGGGCAAAATAGTGCCAAGCAACATTTTCAGCAATACTTAACTGTAGCTGTTATATGTTGGATATTATTCTGGACTATCAGTTGAAATGGTTAGGAGCAACAAGATTATGTAGCATACAGAGTTATTTTTATTTATTTATTTTTTTTAACGGCGCATCAACATCTAGGCCATTAGCGCCTTTACAGAGTTATTATTCATATTTTAGTAGTTTTTTCATTATAGACTTATCAGTGCCACATAATATCTAACATATAGCAGCTAAAGTTAAATTTTGATAAAAATGTTGCTTGGCACTATTTTGCCCCAACCCCTTCAATTATTATCTTGATAACTTTAAAAAGAATTACATCTCAGCTTCAATCTTCATAATCATTAAAAATATATGTATTATAATGATAGCGATTAATTTCTAAGAAGAAGATATATAATTTTCTGCCGCCTAGTTAGGGCTCTGTAAGACTTTAAAAAGTTATGCATTTCAGGAAAGCCTCCCTAATGAAAAATTGATTTACCATGGCGTCGGTTTTATGTTATAAAAAAGCATAATCTTTATTCTTCGTTCTGCCAATAAGAATGACCGCTATTACGTTCGCATATTCGTTGCATACCATGGGAAATGCAATGGAATGCAAATTCATTTTCCATCACAAGCTCTTTAGAATCGAACAATATATTTTACGAATAGATTTCATAGCATTCTTACATAACTATTAACTTTCTCGTGTCTGAGAAAATGTTTGCAGCTGTATAGAAACCTTTCATAGTAAAAATCCATACGACGGGTGATAACTCTCATTTTTTAGCGCGGTTCCTCCCTCCCCCATAGGGAGGAACCCCGCTTATAAGGTTGGTACAATGAAACAATCCGGAAGTGCCGACAAGAAAATTTCGCGTTTCAGAACCCCTAGAGACCGAAAATAACAGTGGTTCAAATTTGTATATATATATATATATATATATATATATATATGTATATATTTATTTATATATATATATATATATATATATATATATATATATTTGTCTGTTCGCTCATTTCTGGCTTCCCTGATGGTCCGATTTTGATGAAATTTGGTACAAAAATCTGTCGTCCAATTTGAAAGGTCAAGTTCGTTAACCAGCAAAATCCTCCCCCTGGAAGATGGCGTTTGGGGCGAAATTCGCGCAAAAAATATCGTAAGGCTTACGTTTTTGAGTTCATAAGCTTGTAAGTACTCTTTTTATAGGCTTCTTGGGCTAGGAAAACGAATGGAAACATTTTCAAGGCGATAGCTTTAACCGTTTTCGAGAAAACTGAAAAAATAATTTTTGAATGCCGTTTTTGGTTTGGGTACTTAGAATCATGGGATTCAGTTGAAACATTTACTGCATGTTCTACTTTCATTAAAACTATTATGTTGAAATTTTGGCTGCGTTTGGAGTTAAGGAAGGGTTAGAATAAAATATTTTATTAACAGACATAAAAAAGTTTTGGTAACTTTGTATACTTTCCTTAATATCTCGAAAAAGGTTGAGAATTTGGGAAACGGAAGAATACCATTAGAAAGCTTACTAAATGCTCTACAAAAAAGGTTCTAATGAAAGTTTTGATTAGGCGATGTCAATCGGAGAAATAAGTGCTTAAAACTTTAAAGTAATTGATTTCGCTTATTCGAACTGTTCTTTTTGTCTTTGATACTTAAAATTATGGGATTCAGTTGAAACATTTTCTGCATGTTTGAATTTCATCAACACTAATATGTTAAAATTTTGGTTACGTTTGGAGCTAAGGAAGGATTAGAATAAAATATTTTATTACCAGACATGAAATGTTTCGGAACTTCGTATACATTCCCTAATATCTCGGAGACGGTTAGGAATATTGGTAAACGGAGGGTTACCAAGCGAAAGCTTACTAAATGTTCTACAAAAAAGATTCTGAAACAATTTTTGATTAGGCTATGTCAATCGGAGAAATAAGTGCTTTAACTTTGAAGTAATTGATTTCGTTTATTCGAGTGGTTCTTTTTGTTTGTTTTTATTCCTTGTTAGTTTTTAATTGCTTAAAGTTGGATGATGTATTTGACAATAAAACAGATTAATTAAAATAAGAAAAACAATTCATTGTTAAAAATATATCAGGCTGTACCGTATGAAATGTCAGTTTTGGATTTGTCAATTTCCTTCAAATGTCTTGAAACTGTCGAGGCTCCTACTCCGAGTTCTTTGGCATATTCCCTAGTGTTTTTAATTGCTTATAGTAGTCAAATGTATTTGTCAATAAAGCAGGATACGTATAATTAGAATCAATATTTTGTTTGTTAGAATTCGAAGATGCCGTATGAATATCTAGATTACAGTACTGGTGTTGATTTCGTTCTTTAGAATTATTCGTGGTATTCCCTATTTTCATCTGTTACCCATAGTTTTTTATTGTTAGTAGGTTTTTCTTATTGATTATAGAATATAAATCTATGTGGCTATAAAACAGGATACGTAAAATTAGTGACAATATTTCGGAGATTTCTGAGCGAAATACTTTTAAGATTTTCTACCACCACGAACGGCTTTTTTCCTCTATTTTTATCCACTAGATAGGCTTTATTTTGCATATTATTCTATATAAGTTTTATTCAGCAGGGGATTCTGATGAAATGTCGTGTTTTTGCTGTGGATTTTAAATACGATGTATCTAAGATTGGATAACATTAGCGAGTCTACATAGTTAAGAACCGACGACGGAGGATTACTTCTTGCTATGATTTAGTCTACATATGTATATTAAGTCCTAAATCCAAAAAATAAACTTCACAACGGTTAGATACTATGAGCGAATATGGCGGTTCAATGCCCGGAGAAACAAGCGGGCCGCAGTAAATTGACCTGCTAAGAGTTAATCCTCAAGAGCTGTAAATATACCCCAGGTATCTGCCGACACAAATACAAAGCCTAGGCGGAGAGCACCCCAAAAACTCAGATCCAAACATAAGTTATATACTAAATATTCATAAAGACTACTTAGTTGTAAACCGATTCATCAATTAGCAATCAATAGTTTTCAACAAAGGTTATATACTAAATATTGATAAAAAGTATTTAATTAGAAAAAAACAATATTCCACAAGACTTGTTTTTGGTCCATTTGTGTCTACTCCATAGACTTACTTAGGTATATTATTCTATTGTAGTTGGGCAACTAAACTTTGTTTTATTTTGTTAAATAAAGTTTTTTTTCTTGACTTGTTATTCGTCAAGACTTTTATTTGTCCTTGTGTATTTACTAGATAGGTTTTATTCAGCATATTATTCTATATAGGCTATATTAGGCAGGGTATTCTACTCAATCTTGTGTACTTCTTCTTGATCCTTCAGTACATGGGCGTATATAAAAACAATTTCGGGGGGGGCTGAGACCATTTCCAGGGTATGGAATACTAAATATTTAGAGCTTGGAATAGTTTTAGGCAACTAAAACGCTATTACACGTAAAATAAAATATGTTTTATGAACTAAGTGATCTTATTTAATATATTTTTAAGGGTTTTACGAGAAGTTTTTATCATCAATTCAAAAGTTCGGGAGGGGCTGCAGCCCCCTCAGCCCCCCCTCATATACGCCCATGCTTCTGTATCCTCTAGAAAGGCTTTATTAGGCATATTTTGTATTGATTTATAGAGCTTTGCTTTAGAATGAGAGCCAGATTCTGTAATTTCCGCTTCTGTGTAAAAGTTAGCTACTGTCGGTGTCCCTGACGCCTTAATATCACTTTTATTCGAGATGTTCGAGAGGATTTTGACAATTTTCACGAGATATATAAAAAAAAATAAGTTTATTTCTTTTCTAAGCTTATCAAATGGCACTAGGGACATGAACGGAACCGCGCTAAGATGCTGCAGTTCCTGCGAGTCGGACTTTTTATTTTTACAGGGTGGAACAAATATACGATCTTTTCCGTTCCTTAGACTCGCAACTTAAGCAGACTTTGTATCTAACATGCTCACAAAACAAAATTTATTCTCACAGCTGTGGATCGGATTATTTCTGAATGTTTACGAATTGGTTGTGGTCACCGTCGGCCTTCTTCAGCGGGTTTCTCTCTTACATCAAAAGAATTTGTCATTGTTGTTGTCAGTGACGAACCATACAATGTTGATTTTGAATTTATCTATTATTTATATCTTGATATATTTGGAAACATTAAATCTCATGAGATTTGAATTACGCACATCTGCTCTAAGTGCAGGTATCTTTTCCAAATATCTTCCAAATCGCAGCACGACATGTTATGTATTCTCTCTGAGCTAGGGCTACAGATAGATGGCGTGGCGTCATGGGCGTATTTAATAATAATAATAATTGTAAAAGAAGCCTATAACAACGAAAAATGTTTTCTGCATTTACCCTGGTCTACTAGCTATCCAGAGGACAATAAAACTCACAATTTACTCTAAAATATTTAAAATTTTCTGTACATTCTAAATGCCTAGGTGCGCCCAGCCCCCCCTCCTCTTCGGAATTATTTTCTATATATATGAGGAGTAGGTGGGATTTAAATGTATCAATCGCAGTATGTTACACAGGATAAAATACTGTCAATGTTAATCTGATCCAACGAAATATACAAGCGAGCTTTAAGTATGCAAGTTATTTGAATTTCCATAATTTCATAAGTAAATTATATTTAAATGTAACGTAGCATTTGTTGCGTGATTATGGCTTCACAGGAGTAATTACGCAGAAAAGATTTCTTGGGGAGGAAAAACATGATCAAGTCTCCGTTAACTTTTTATTTTCCGTGTTGAAGGGATAAGTAGGAAGTGCCGAAAAATAAACCACGAAAGAAGTTAACTTTCGAAAGTCGACTTTTATTACCTCAAACAACCTTTGTAACTACTGCTCTATAAATCTCAGTTTATGATTTGTGTTTTAGTCCAGTCAAATAATACATTGTACCTTGCAAAAGGTGGGGTAGAAGAATTTATTTTTTTAATTTGTACGTATTAGTACTGAGGACATATTGAAAACAAGGTAGAAAGAACCGATCAAAACACTGACGAAGTTTTATATACTTATTCTCGGACTGGGATCGCCCCAGCAAAAGTTACTTAGGCATCCTCTTTGAAGGAAAAGTGTACCTACAATCCTATTATCGCGAATGAAGATGATTTTTTCGCGCTAATTTTGCGTAAAACCCAATTTTTCTCATAATTGAACCAAAAACTTTGACACCAGTTAGGCACTATCTTTGACAACAGTTAGGCACTATCTTTGACATCAGTTAGGCACAGTCTTTGACATCAGTTATGCACTATCATTGACATTAGTTAGGCACTACCTATCTTTGACATCAGTTAGGCACTATCTTTGACATTAGTTAGGCATTATTTTTGAAATTAGTTAGGCACAGTATTTGACATCAGTTAGGCACTAACTATCTTTGACATTAGTTCGGCACAGTCTTTGACATCAGTTATGCACTATCATTGACATTACTTAGGCACTACCTATCTTTGACATCAGTTAGGCACTATCTTTGACATTAGTTAGGCATTATCTTTGACATTAGTTAGGCACAGTATTTGACATCAGTTAGGCACTAACTATCTATGACATTAGTTAGGCACAGTCTTTGACATCAGTTAGGCACAGTCTTTGACATTAGTTAGGCACTAACTATCTTTGACATTAGTTAGGCACAGTCTTTGACATCAGTTAGGCACAGTCTTTGACATTAGGTAGGCACAATCTTTGTCATTAGTTAGGCATTATCTTTGACATTAGTTAGGAACAGTCTTTGACAATAGTTAGGCAACCGAATTAGCTCTGAATAAAGTTTATTAGGATCGTTTATTACGGTTCGTCCGGACTGCTGGACTTCAGATAAACCTTGACATCTGGCATGAACCTGGTGCCTAGTAGATTGAAGCGGTGGAGATTTCAAAGTATGTTTTCATGAGAGCACTAGCTACATTCCTTAGAAAAGCTTTAAAAAAAGTACTTATGATTATAATGTGGGTATTTGCGTATATGGACTCAGTCAATACTGAACCATGTAAGGACTTCACAGCGATCCACTGATGACCTGTCATCTGTGAGTCTGAGCTTTCACCAAATTTCTGCAAGTGTTGTGCCCCTTTCGGAGAGTACGCCTTCTTGTCCTTTCTCTGCAACTCCGTAATGGCCGCTATCATCAGCACCGTTAGTGACTGTCGGACAATCACGTAGGAACATTCCTTTACGCTAGGGAACGGAAAATCTGTTAATATTAATTAATTAAGCAATATTAAAACTTAGAGACGAGAGAAATAAAAAAGAAAAGTTTGTGGATATAGGCTCTTAAACAGTCTATATTATTTTTGCAGTATCAACCAACCTGTCAAACAAAGGGATTAAACCGTGCTTTCAAGCGATGAATTTCCCACGGCACAGGCTTATGGTTGAAATGTAAAACAATGGAAATATTCTAAAACATAAAGACAAGCTCTTCGTCTTTTTTTCTCTGAACTTTTTCTCTTAGATCAATTATTTGACCAAAAAACGCTTTTGAGCCGTCTTAAATAGTATACCCGTTATTTAAAATAATGTGTTTTTATTTTTCTATACATATAACAAAATTCTAACGGATCGCTGTCTGTACATGGAAAATATACGAGAAAAATATTATTATTTTTTTGCCTGTTTTTCTATGCGTTTGTGCACGCTAATCTCAGAAACGGCTTATCCGATTGAGATGCGGTTTTCACGAATATATTGAGGTAAGCTTCACTCAACATCTAGTGTTTTTGTTTCATGTCTATTGGTTCATAAATAAAAAATTGTCCCAATGTAAATAATCACGTCAAACATTTGATGAACTATCTAAATCCATCTATTCTTTCTTCTATATATTATATCTATATCTTCGTTCTTTCGAGTCCAGTTTCCAGCGAGCTTATGTTTCGCGATGACAATTAATAAAGCCTAAGGTCAGGCGCTAAAAGTTGTGGGTATGGATCTAAGTATTATCTGTTTTTCGCACGGACAGCTTTATGTGGCTCTGTCACCTAGCAATCCTAGCAGCCTGTATGCTTTGAACCCCGATGGCTATACGTCTAATATCTTGTATAGAGAAGCATTACTGTAAAATAGATTTTTTATTTAATACCCAAACGACGGTGTTTATTTATAAACAAAAACCATTTTATTATGGATTAAAATCCATAATATACCAAACGATATATCCAAAAATGCTGCCAAAAGTCACTATTTCACGCGGTCACAGATTGACAAATATATTTCTTTTTAAGAATGCCCCAAAATATTTCTAAATTGTTTTCAATTAATTTTCCAGTTTTAGGTTACAAATAAGCAAAGGGAACTCATGCCGGTTTTAAACCTTGAACTTCCTGTTCTTTAGTATATTTACGAATCATGTACCTTAGACAATTTTTCTCCTTTCGTGTCGACCATAAGCTAGCGAGGGTACGTGCTTGTAGCTACAGATGTCGGACTTCTCTCTATTATCGTTCCCTGACACCATGATGTGGCTGGCTGGAGAGAACTCTGGAAGGATATCGACTCAGATTCTCCACGGTGGGAGTCCACTCTTGACTTCCTTGAGACCCAACTATCTCTGACAATGGTCCGAGCTGGGGTCGGGAGTCCTCTCTCAGCTCTACAATGGAGGTGTGGACAATCGAGCCAATGGAGACCCTACGTGGACGCGGGATCATATCATCCGTTTGACAGCATCTGGGGAGGGGGATGGTCAAGGTGCTTATGTTTGATGTAGGGAGATGGGACGGTGACTTGCAAATTTGGAATTATTACGGGTTAAAGTCCCAACAAGAAGGGCCAAGAGCATACCTGCAGATATCCCCAACCTTGGAACAGGCTGGAAGTTTTGCGGAAAGCATATTTTCAAGTCGATTGCTGTGTAATGTCTTATTTCTGGTAGCGCCCTTAAGGCGAGGAATACAAATAGGGGTCAGCTGTTATTAAAACTGGCTCAAACAAAATGGAATTAAGTGTTTATGAAGAAAATAGGAAAATTGGAACTAAATTACCACCTTCAGATAAAACCAAGCTCCACCTTGAACCATGTAGGGAAAGGGGGGAGGTTGTTTCTCTAGCAAAAAAGAAGCTGCAAACGACAACCTGCTTTAACCCAACATTAGAAATATACCGTGGAACATAATGACGGAATAATAATGAGTCTAAGAGTAGAAAACATACTTTTTTGACCTCATCTGACTGAGCCCAGCCAAACAGACTTCAAGGCAATACGGAAAATGCGTTCGAATTGGTCTGCAACATACATTTAAATTGCTGTACATATCTTGCAAATATTTTCCCCGCGAATAGGACCCACCGGATATTTTTTTTTTTTTGATTGACTAAGCATCTCCGATAAAAATGCCCATTCTTTATCATTAATAATACAATTTTTCATCAACTGTGAAGTTCACTAACTTCGCCATATGGCCACGCTTTCCCAAGTCACGTGTGGTTAAGCCGTATTTAGGACTAGGTCAGTTACGCTTGTGCACGTCTGAGCCGACCAGAGCAGAATCCAGTGGCCTATACGTTTACGACTTTAGAAACAGTTAGAATTTGATTTCCCTATCTCCTATTCTTCATAGACGTTTCGTTTTAAATTTTCGCCATAATCTCATTTTAATTTATGTTCCGCCTGAGGGCTGTTGAACTACTCGAATATCGTCAGCAAAAAATGCATACTGTATATGACTCACACATCTTAAAAAAATGTAAATACTCCACCAGGATTTTTGTGCTCTTTGGCAATAGATATACACCTATATCGAACTTTATTTAAAATACAAAAATGCTGGGGGAAGGCTTTTTTTTATCATTTATGAATTATTTTTTCCCATAAACCAAATGGGTAAGGACTAATTACCAAGCAAGCAATAAAATCACGATGTGTTTCATTAGATGTCCTTTATTAGATGGAATCAAGAACTTTTCCGAGAGAACGATTTCCATGATTACAACTTCTTTGGAATGAAATAAAACATAATGTATTTGAATCATTCAACGGCTAGTAACAGGTATGAAAATGAAGAAGTAGTTTAACCAACCACCTCTTCTATTTGATTATAAATTCCTCATAATACTTTAGGAATAGAAAAAATGCCTATTATTTTTCATAAAAATTATTAATGTTTTAACATAAAGAAAAACAAACGAAGACAGGTATAGTTGGGATTCGGCTAGGAAAAAAACGTCAGACTTTCAAAAAGAAATCTGTATTTTGGACGTTTCGACTGCAACAATGGCAGCCTTCTTCAGCTAAAAAATATATACAACTTATAAGTAAAGAAAATGTACAAGTAGTAAGTAAAAAACTTCATTGTTTCTGAAAGTACAATGAAGTTAAAAAGGTTTAAATCAAATTCATCAACTTTTTACGCTAGTAACTATTATTAAGTCCAAGAAGAATAAAAGTCCGTCTCGCAGGAACTGCATCATCTTAGCGCGGTTCCGTTCATATCCCTAGTCTAATTTCAAAAGATTAAAATAGAAGCAGTTATTATTTTGGTTCCACCAGTCTTTTTTTTTAATTAATTATTATAATGGCGTTTCAACCCTTAAGGTCACTAACGCCATTCCTGTGTATAGTAAAGTCTTGAAAGGTCATGATTTACGATCTTACCTGGAAGGGTCGGCTAACACTAGAAACGGTCCCAATGCAATATTTTGCCCAATATATCTACAATATATTTGTTTTATCTTTTCATGCATTTATCTTCGAATTTGCTCTCTACCTTGGATGATTATAAATAAATATTGTCTCTTTAGATGATTTAGCTCAATTTGAGAATATATGTTACTTATTAGTTTCAGACGTAACATGGTTTACTTGGAACAAATAAAAAATTAGGCGCACACACTTTGGGAAAAACACAAGGAAAAACATCTTCTGAAGCTTGGCTAATGAGAAATGTGTAAAACTAAGTGTTAACGTTTAGGGTTAAAGAAGCAGGAGAAAATATCATAGTTTGGCATGTTGATCTTGTTTCTTCTCTGGCAGTCTGCCAGAAAATGTTAACTCATGGGATAAGGAGGGCGCGGCGAAGAAGGTTCCGTGCTACATTGATTTTCATGTGAAAATCAATGTAGCACGAAAAAAAGCGACACGCTGAAAAAAAGCGACAGATTTCCGAATGCGTCCACATTAACTTAAACCCCAATAACATTAATTATAAGCAAGGTCGGGCGTGGTCAGTACCTGAATGGGTGACCGACCACGTGCTGTTGGCATTATAAAAGGGCGGCAACCTATAGACAGCCCGGCGCTAATGGCCAAGATGTAGATGCGCCGTAAAAACAAAAAACAAAAAAAAAACAACATTAATTACAAAACCGACAAACAAAACATCTCCCCTGCTTACTCCTCCGTCTTCTATAAATTGTCCTGACCTCCTTTTTTATCTTTGTTCCCAGGCTCCAGACAATTTCTCTACTTGTGTGTCCCAAAGCTCTTAACACCTTTTACAACCCCCTTTTACAACCCGCCTTTACAACCCAGCAATTGTACCTCTTTCATCTGCACCGATTTGCCGCCCCCCCACCCCTTTTTCATAACTATAAAGACCACCGGTGTTGTTGCTGTCGTTCATACTTCTACCATGGTTACCTAAGTTGTCCTCGAGGTCTTCCTCCCTCCCCCCTAGGCATTCTCTAGTGGTATGTATCTATATATTAATTGTTATAAATTGTATTCACTTATAAAATAGATTTTGTTTTTCACTACATAAAAAATGTGCGTTGTTTTTACTGTTTAATTTTTTTTGTACTGTTTTTACTAACAAGTTCTACATGCTGTTTTCTTTCCAACTACCGTATTTTCATTGTTTTTAAAAATAAGATTGGTTAAAATTTATTGTATTGATATATATACTCCGCTCATTTCTTCCTGTCTTTTACTTACTACTTGTACATTTTCTTTACTTATAAGTTGTATATATTTTTTAGCTGAAGAAGGCTGCCATTGTTGCAGTCGAAACGTCCAAAATACAGATTTCTTTTTGAAAGTCTGACGTTTTTTTCCTAGCCGAATCCCAACTATACCTGTCTTCGTATCTCTACAGCGGCTAACTATCTCCATCTACACTATAAAGAAAAACATATTAGCACTTTCCGGGAGAACGTTGTTATTAAGGTTGCACATGCATCATGAAAATAAGTGAATTTTTGGCATCTTTAACATTTTCTGGCAGACTGCCAGAGAAGAAACAAGATCAACATGCCAAACTATGATATTTTCTCCTGCTTCTTTAACCCTAAACGTTAACACTTAGTTTTACACATTTCTCATTAGCCAAGCTTCAGAAGATGTTTTTCCTTGTGTTTTTCCCAAAGTGTGTGCGCCTAATTTTTTATTTGTTCCAAGTAAACCATGTTACGTCTGAAACTAATAAGTAACATATATTCTCAAATTGAGCTAAATCATCTAAAGAGACAATATTTATTTATAATCATCCAAGGTAGAGAGCAAATTCGAAGATAAATGCATGAAAAGATAAAACAAATATATTGTAGATATATTGGGCAAAATATTGCATTGGGACCGTTTCTAGTGTTAGCCGACCCTTCCAGGTAAGATCGTAAATCATGACCTTTCAAGACTTTACTATACACAGGAATGGCGTTAGTGACCTTAAGGGTTGAAACGCCATTATAATAATTAATTAAAAAAAAAGACTGGTGGAACCAAAATAATAACTGCTTCTATTTTAATCTTTTCAAATTAGACTAGGGATATGAACGGAACCGCGCTAAGATGATGCAGTTCCTGCGAGACGGACTTTTATTCTTCTTGGACTTAATAATAGTTACTAGCGTAAAAAGTTGATGAATTTGATTTAAACCTTTTTAACTTCATTGTACTTTCAGAAACAATGAAGTTCTTTTATGGATGCTCTATAACGTTGCGATCATGAATCAAAAAGTTATTTCCTAATCGCTCCAACGCAAATGTTTTCTTCAATTAATAGACAGGAAAGAAGAAGCTTTATCTAATCTATAATGGCATCATGAAAATAATAATAATAATAAAAAGACTAAAAGTAAAATAATCCATCGGGGAGACACAAGCCGTTGCGTCAGTACCTTATCAATTCCATTATCGGTAGACGACTCATATATCCCGTTTGTATGTATGTTTATATTTGATTTTATCATATAAACAGGATCATCAAAAAGCGATATTCTGTTTCATAATAAAACTTAGTGTATTCTAACTACAAATCATCATAAATAAATCAGCATGATAAACAATATGTGGTGAAGTAATTTGGGATTTTATATTTTAGTTTTAGACAATTTATGAATTTCAGATGCTTTCGATTCAAACACTGCCTCAAATCACCATAAAGTTTTAATATTTACCCTATTTTTTTATTATTTTTTTTAAATTGCTGATCAAATTTACTTATATCCTGAACTACTAGATCTAGGTAATAAGTTGACGTGGTCCTTGGTCCAAAATGTTAGGAGCCACCCTACTCTAATTCATGTGATAGATTTATTGATTTAACTATCAAAAGATAATCTATAATCAATACATTGACAAACCTTTTGACTAATTTGAAAAAATAATTTTGGAGAGATTTATAGAATATAAATACTGCAGCTGAAATATTTCACATTCTTACATTGTAATTCTACAATGTTTTCCTTATTGGCAGTCAATATAGTATTTATAATTTATTGACTACTCATTAAGAAAATTGTTTATCTTGCCAACGATGTTGCATTATCTGAAATTGATGCATAAAAAGGGTTAAGACATCACCATAAACAAGCTCTCCTTGAATTATTATATGACAAGCTGCAATTCTATATTAATTTTAATAAACATTAGAACTACTCACAATTAACTGACTACTAACTGACAATTAACTTCGAACAATTAAATATACCGTCGTGGAATGGCCTTCTAGCCACCGAGAAAACAAACTTGTAAAAATAGTTCTGGCTTGGCTACTAAAAGGCAGACTCGTTGAGGTTGTCTGAAAATGTTTTATTACCTTTGTTACATCATGCTAGACATTTAAAACATTTCTAACCCTATAAAACTGAAAGGCCAAGAGTGAAATTGTGTTAATCTCTACGTCATTTTTTACTTTGAAACAATTGTTTGGAAACGTTTAATAGTCCTCCAACTGCTCAAAGTTGAAAGTAATTTCTGGCCAATTAAAAACAATTTTTTTTATCATTATTTATGTGTTTCATCTCTTTCTATTAGTCATAATGTTTTATGACTACGTGCAAGTTGCCCAGAAATTTGTATCTGGGTCAGGAGTGTAAATGTTCTTATTCTTTTCTAATTAATAACCAACATCAGTTGCAGGAATCAAACATTATTCAGACGTTCTGAAGTTCGCTACGCTTTAACACACAAGACCGTCGGGCTTAAAATTGCCATTAATTCAATCTCGACTTACGGTTTATTATCTTATGTTGTACGAACTAAATTGAGCAATTGGATGGTCAATAAAAGCATAATTAATATTATTGGCTTGCTGAAATGATTTAAAAAAAAAAGAAAAAAATACCGACCGAAGACAAAAATAATATTTTTGAAGCCGCCGTCCACCGTCCAAATTTTCCATTTTGTTTTCCACAACTGTTGTTGCACTGCCTCAGATTTGTTTTTTTGTTTTTTTTTTAAATGTTTCAATATGTAAAAAAAAAGTCCGTCTCGCAGGACTGCATCATCTTAGCGCGGTTCCGTTCATATCCCTAGTCTAATTTGGAAAGAGTAAAATAGAAGCAGTTATTATTTTGGTTCCACCAGTCTTTTTTTTTTAATTAATTATTATAATGGCGTGTCAACCCTTAAGGTCACTAACGCCATTCCTGTGAGTAGGAAAGTCTTGAAAGGTCATGATTTACAATCTTACCTGGAAGGGTCGGCTACACTAGAAACGGACCCGCTAGTGAGAAGGTCTTGGAATCTTGGAAATCTATATTTCTAACAATAAATTGTTTTTGTTATTTTACTTAACCACTTTTATTGTCAAATACATTATCCAACTATAAGCAATTAAAAAATAACAAGAAATAAAACAGACAAAAAGAACCATTGGAATAAACGAAATCAATTAATTTAAAGCTTTAAGCACTTTTTTCTCCGATTGACATCGCCTAATTAAAACTTTCTTCAGATTCTTTCTGTAGAGCATTTAGTAAGCTTCCGAATGGTAATCTTCCGCTTCACAAGATTGTCAACGGTTTTCGAGATACTAACGAAATTATACAAAGTTACCAAAACTTTTTTTGTCTGTTAATAAAATATTTTATTCTAACCCTTCCTTTACTCTAAACGTAACAAAAATTTCAACATATTAGTGTTGATGAAACTCGAACATGCAGAAAATTTTTCAACTGTATCCCATAATTCTAAGTACCAAAATCAAAGACAAAGAACCCTCCCTAGGAAGGACGCTAGGCAGTTGAAAAGCTATATATCTTGGAAATCCATATCTCTAACATTAAATTGTTTTTCTTATTTTTCTTAACCTGTTTTATTTTCAAATACATTATCCAACAATAAGCAATTTAAAAAAACA
Organism: Gonocerus acuteangulatus; assembly: GCA_946811695.1. Lineage (NCBI taxonomy): Eukaryota > Metazoa > Arthropoda > Insecta > Hemiptera > Coreidae > Gonocerus > Gonocerus acuteangulatus. Next base: position 58,867,173 of record OX328126.1, read on the forward strand.
AGGAATAAAAAACAGACAAAAAGAACAGTTCGAATAAGCGAAATCAATTACTTTAAAGTTTTAAGCTCTTATTTCTCCCATTGACATCGCCTAATCAAAATTTTCATTAGAACCTTATTTTTAGAGCAGTTAATAAGCTTTCTAATGGTATTCTTCCGTTTGCCAAGATTCTCAACCTTTTTCGAGATATTAAGGAAACTAAACAAAGTTACTAAAACTTTTTATGTCGGTTAATAAAATATTTTATTCTAACCCTTCCCTTACTCCAAACGTAACCGAAATTTCAACATATTAGTTTTGATGAATGTAGAACATGCAGAAAATGTTTCACCTGAATCACATGATTCTAAGTACCCAAACCAAAAACGGTATTCAAAAAATATTTTTCCAATTTTCTCGAAAACGGTTAAAGCTATCGCCTTGAAAATGGTTTCATTCGTTTTCCTAGCCCAGGAATAATATAAAACGAGTACTTAGAAGCTTATGAACTCAAAAGTCCGACTCGCAGGAACTGCATCATCTTAGCGCGGTTCCTTTCATATCCCTATTGTCATTTGAAAAGCCTAGAATAGAAACACATAATATTTGGTTCGGCCTTTGTTCAAAGGGGTTTATGACTTTACCTAGTTGGGTCCGCCAGAACACAGAATCCTCATCTAGAGATACCTATTTAGTCGTTTCAATGCATTGAAAAATATCAGAATTTTTTACATTTTCTTGTGTTCCTTTACTATAGTAATAATTCTACAAATAAAATCAATTAAAAAAATAAAATAAAAAACCAACAGAATAAAGTCAATTGAAAATATTCAAACGAACAATGAATTGTTTTTCTTATTTTACTCAATCTGTTTTATTGTCAAATACATTATCCAACTTTAAGCAATTAAAAAAAAGCAAGGAATTAAAACAGACAAAAAGAACCGTTCGAATATACGAAATCAATTACTTCAAAGTTTAAGCACTTATTTCTCCGATTGACATCGCTTATTCAAAACTTTCTTCAGAACCTTTTTTAGTAGACCATTTAGTAAGCTTTCGAATGGTAACCTTTCGCTTCCCAAGACTTTCAACCGTTTTCGAGATATTAATGAAAGTATACGAAATTCCCAAAACTTTTCCTGTCTTTTCATAAAATATATTATTCCAACCCATCCTTAACGCCAAACGTAACCAAAAGTTTAACGTGTTAGTTTTGATGAAATTCAAACATGCAAAAAATGTCTCAACTGAATCCCATGATTCTAAGTAACCAAACCAAACTAGGCTTTGTATTTGTGTCGGCAGATACCTGGGGTATAATTACAACTCTTGAGGATTAACTCCTAGCAGGTACATTTTTTGTGGACCTACAGGCAGTGAACGGACTCTCTATTCCCTCATAGTATCTAACCGGTGTGAAGTTGAATATTGTTTCTAATTATACGTATCCTGTTTTATTGACAAATACATTTGACTACTATAAGCAATTACAAACACTAGGGAACATTCCAAAGAACTCAGAGTAGGAACCTCGACAGTTTCAAGTCATTTGAAGGAAATTGGCAAATCCAAAACGGACATTTCATACGGTACAGCCTGATATATTTCTAGCAATGAATTGTTTTTCTTATTTTAATTAGTCTGTTTTATTGTCAAATACATTATCCAACTATAAGCAATGAAAAAATAACAAGAAATAAAAACAAACAAAAAGAACCGTTCAAATAAACGAAATCAATTACTTCAAAGTTTAAGCACGTATTTCTCCGATTGACATCGCCTAATCAAAAATTGTTTCAGAATCTTTTTTGTAGAACATTTAGTTAGCTTTCGCATGGTAACCCTCCGTTTACCAATATTTCAAACCGTTTTCGAGATATTAGGGAAAGTATACGAAGTTCCCAAAATATTTCATGTCTGTTAATATAATATTTTATCACTTTGTATGTATGAATTTCAAACATGCAGAAAATGTTTCAACCGAATCCCATGATTCTAAGTACCCAAATTAAAAACGGTATTCAAAAACTATTTTTCCAATTTTCTCGAAAACGGTTAAAGCTATCGCCTTGAAAATGGTTTCATTCGTTTTCCTAGCCCAAGAAGCCTATAAAAAGAGTACTTACAAGCTTATGAACTCAAAAACGTAAGCGTTACGATTTTTTCTGCGCGAATTTCGCCCCAAACTCCATCTTCCAGTGGGCGGATTTTGCTGGTTAACGAACTTGACCTTTCATATTGGACGACTGATTTTTGTACCAAATTTCATCAAAATCGGACCATTCGTCTTCGAGCTAGAGAGCGAACAGACAAATATATATATATATATATATATATATATATATATATACATATATATTTGTCTGTTCGCTCTCTCATAGGTTCAAAAATGGACCGTTTTGATGAAATTTGGTGCAAGAATACTTTTTCTAATTCCAAAGATCAAATTGCTTAACTGATCTTATCGTATTCACTCAAATATTTGTTCTATTATTTTTATTTTTATTTTTTTTCGAGAACCTATTTGTCTCAACAAACTTGGCCATTGTACAGTTTATATTTTCTAAACATTTAAAAAAAAAAAAAAAAAAAAAATGAAAGAAATTTTACTACTATTTGTACTATTTTTGCTAGTATACTTTTCCGTTTTGTAACTTTTTTCTATTTTTTCTCATTGAAACGTTTTACTGGTCAAACAATGACTGAAATTAATGTAATAAAAGTAAAGAAAAAACAAAGAGAAAAATATTTTATTAGCAGAAATAATTTGAGTTTCTTGTACATACATTCTTATGCATAATTTTAACAAAGTTCATAAGTAAATATTTTTCTTTTGTAGCATTTATTTTTACTTTAACAAACAAGGTATTGACGTCACCATCTTGGAAAACATGGAGCAATATACATCCAAATTCTTAGAACTTTTTTTCCATTATGTGATTTGTAGTTTCGGTTTCATTCAAAGCCTGCCTTATAATTTGATGGTTCATGACATGCTTTGAAACTCAGGGTTAACTGGTTAAAAAAATGAGATCACTCCTATGATTTTATACAATTTCCCTTAACCCTGAACTCAATCGAATTGTTAGAAAAACAATCTTCATATTCGTAATAGCTATATTCATCTATTCATCATAGTTCGCTGAAAGTATAGATAAAATTGTAAAACCTATAAAATTAGTTGGAATAAGAATGTGAAAAGTATTGTAATTTATGCTCAGGCGTCATTATGTAGATTATACATTTAAGGCTTGGGCACACAGGAAGCAATCTGTATCGCGGCTGGCAGCGATCTAACGATCGTTGTGAGATAAGGGGACATCACATGGGACGCGATATCTTTGGGAGCAATACTTTTGTTAATTTAAATAAAGCATGTAAATGCAACTAGCTAGAATACTATGAACTATGAATACAATTAACTAGATAGAATTCGTGTATTTTTTTTATTATTTATTTTTTATTTAAATTTTAATGTCCATTTATTATTAACTACGAATTTTAGGATGGGTTATCTATAGGTTACCACCCTTTTCTAGCCAGGATAGGGGTGTTGTCTTTTCTTTTTTCGAAAGAAAAGCCACCACCCCTACTGGGAATCAAACCCACGACCCCACGACCTTTGGCACGGAGTGTTAAGTGCTCACGCCTTAGCCCTCATGGCCACCGGTTATTTTTTTATTTTTTTTTTATTAAAACAACATAACCTCAAAACATATGATTCTCAACGAATAATTCAGTTTCTTCACCCAAACTGATCGCACGACAAAACTGTAATTTTTTACCACTGTATCGTCTGGCAAAGCTTTAAAGACTAGCTCGCTACGACAGATCGTCCATACACTACGTAATACAAGTATCTCCCGCCACCCACGGTCAGATATCGCTCCCCGCCGCGATAATGATCGCGTCCTATGTGTCCGAGCCTTTAATCAAACGGTTTTTAGCAAGTTTCCTCTCTCCCTGTTGGGAGAAAACTCACTTGTGACGACGACTTGATGACGCAATCCGGAAGTATGCGAGAAATGTCGACGTCTCATAACTCATAGATCAATGAAGGAAATTCGTTTGTCAACGATATTTCTTGTATTCTTTTTTCAATATGTTCACTTTTTTATAAGTATTTATACTTGGAGGATCGTATTTTAGATTGATACATTTTTGATAACAGTTTTCGAGAAAGCCTGAAAAATGGAATTTTGTTGGGTGCTCAAAAACGACAGAGTGGCTTGAACATTTTTTCATGCGTCAGAGAAAACTTGGTTTGTTGAATTCGTCAATAGAAGGTGAAATATTAGAAATTTGTATTCTAGGTTTTCTAAATCACACCAGAGATTATATCGAATGGAAACACGCTAAGATGACGCAGTTCCTGGGTGTCGGGCATACTTGGGATGCTTTTGAGTCCTTTTAAACTGCAAAATCAGACGTCAACGATTTTATTTCCCAAAATAACTTATGTAAAACAATTAACACAATGAATTCCGCAAGAAAAAGCAATTATCACCCTGTATTACTATCTTAAATAGGTTAGTGAATGGTGATTATTACTCCGAAGTGACTGGTCTTGAGGATGGGAGCCGGTGACCCAGTAACCCCTAGTCTAGAACCGGTCTGACTCAGGAAACTCCAGCTCACCCTCAAGCTCCTTGTCTCCACCATGAACTTGTCCGTGCTTCAAGAGTAACAGCTTCTTCTGTCCTTTCATTTTTAAGATATTTTAACAAAAAAAAAATATCTCAAGAATATATAATTTGAATGGTCACATTTTTTTTTTTTTTTTTTTTTTTTTTTTTTTTTTTTTTTTTTTTTTTTTTTTTTATTGCTTGATCGTAACGGAGACGATTAGGAAATTATTGTTATTTATGTTGCTTGACCGCAGCGATGGCGATTAGCAAATATGAAGATATGTATGGAAACGTCAGCCTTTAAACGTCGAGAGTTTTAGTAAATATAATAACTAAATAAAGAATAAATTATAATAATCATTAATACAATTTTGGAGAAAGTATAAGGTGAATAAATTTAGATAAAAATAAAACGTTACAAAATAATAAATAAATAGAGAAAGAAATAATAATTTAAAAAACAATAAAAGCGTATTTTAGTTAAATCTTGTGATATGTACCAGTGTTATGTAAGTGTTTAAATATTGTGTCCAAGTAATGGCTACCATCAGTCAGAAGTAAAGTAAGGTCGGTAGGTATGTGTAAATGTTCTCGTCCTCTGCAGTCTGTAAGTAAATGTCTTATCGTCAGCAATTCGTTACACTGTCTACATATCGGTACGTCTCTTTTGGTCATTAGGTGTCCGTGAGTAAGTAGATAATGGCCAATTCGGAGTCGGGTTAAAACTACCTCGTCTCTCCGATTATTTCTATTACTGGATGGCCATTCTTTTACTGTATGTTTAATTTGTCGCAGTTTATTGTCGTTTATGTTGTTCCATTCTGTCTGCCTATGCATTAGTATATTTTTTCTGCAATGTGAGGTTAGATCTTCGTATGTAGTCTCATGTATTTCTATATTCTGTAGTGCAGTGGCTACCTTGGCTTGTCGGTCAACATCTGTGCTTTGAGGAATGTCCACATGTCCTGGTAGCCATACTAGTGTTATGTACTTGATCAAATTTTGAAGTTGTATAATTTCATTTAGAATTTTTGAAACCAAAGGGTGTGTGTTGTATGTATTCTGTAATGTTTTCAATGAACTCAAAGAGTCTGTAAACAAAATAATGTTTTCCAATTCTGTTTGTTCTATACTCCTTAAAGCTAAAAGTATGGCCTGAAGCTCAGCAGAATATGAACTAGAGACTGTTGCTAGTTTCAGTTGGAAGACCTTTCCCCCTACAATAGCAGCAGCACCGGTTCCATGCTCAGTCCGAGGGACTGCTGTCAGGGTTATTGTTGAGGATTTCCTTGAAAAGTAGTTTATAAATGTGTCTTGATGTTTCGTCTGATTTTTTGTAGTTGGTCAAAGTAGTGTCTATTTCCAAATTTTGTATTTTCCAAGGAGGAATCTCCAGTAATAAGTTCGTATGTAAAGGTGTATTGGTATCGGGCATGTTTTTGGTGTATTCTTCATACCTGACAATGAGAGGTCTTGGTCTAGTACGATCTTGCATATATTTATTGTAGAGTGGATTATTAAGAGCCATATTTGTAAATTTCAAATACTCATGCTTTAGGACGTACTTAATGCATAACGCCTCTCTTCTATATTTTAATGGAAATTCACCTGCTTCTACATAAATACTGCTTATTGGACTAGACCTGAACGCTCCCGTTGCCAGGCGAAGTCCTGTGTTGTGGATAGGGTCTAACATTTTAAGAGCACCGTCGCGGGCCGATGAGTATGCTACACAGCCGTAGTCCAGTATTATTCACAAAGAGAAGAAGCTGTCAAGATCCCAACCTGACATGGTCACATTTATTATTATTTTTTATAGTTGCTCTCAACGATGACATCAGTAAACCAAATAAATACATAAAAAAGCCAATGGTCATTGGAGTTGAGTAACGCCGGGCGTGGATAGTTCCTGAATGAAAGACCGTCCACGTGCTGTCGGCATTATCAAAGTGTGGCAACCTGTAGATAGCCCAGTTGTTGATTCACTGTTGAAAAATAAATAAATTAATAACTACTTTTTCCCAGGACAGGCAGACAAGCTGTTAGATCACACATGCAGCATAAACTCCTCGCATCCAGAAATAATAGAAATTTTAAAGGCATGAGAAAAAGCTGCCTACCAGATTCATATACAAAACTTGCTACAAGACAATATGAGCTCAACCTATCAATCACACACCAAGACATAACCAATTCAATTAAACAAAATATTATAAATTATTGGCAAGACAGCTGGACTTGATAAACTGCCAATAAATTAAGCATGGGCGTATATAGAAAATAATTTCTGAGCGGGCTGGGAAAATTTCGGGGGGGGGGGCTGAGACCATTTCCGGTGTATAAAATTCTAACAATTTAAATCTTGGGGGGTGAGGTTAGCTCAGTGGTAGAGCGCTCGACTAATGAACTGCTAGGTTCAAAACCCGAGCGCGCACTAAAGATTTTTTCTTCTAGTGCTGCCGTTCGAGGGTTGGATTTGGGGTCCCAGATCGTCCCTAGGCTCACCCAGCCTTTAATTAATTTAATTAATAATGGGTACCTTGGGTGCTAATGACTCCAGCAGTCGAAGCAGCCAAGGGGAAAATCAGGCGGCCGGAGCATAGTATTGACCACACTATCTCCCTAGTGTGCCGTATGGTCAAGAATCAGATACCTCTACTGTATCTGCCCCTCTGGGCCCTTGTGGCCTGTTACGGGACTGATTTTTTTTTTTTTTTTTTTTTAGATCTTGGAAGAGTTTTAGCCAACTTAAACGCTATTACACCCAAAATAGAATATGTTTTGTGAACTAAATGCTCTTATTTAATTTATTTTTAAGGGTTTTATGAATTTTTTACCGATCAAATCAAAATTTCGAGGGGGGGGGCTGCAGCCCCCCCTTATATACGCCCATGAAATTAAGTAAAATCAAAAATACAACGCAGGTGTGGGCATCCACCTACCATAATAACAGACGAGAATAAATTGTGCTAATTCGACTCAGAATTTACCAAACAATACTTACACACGAATATCCAGGACTTAAAAATGACAGGAATTAAAAAAAAAAGTCCGACTCGCAGGAACTGCATCATCTTAGCGCGGTTCCGTTCATATCCCTAGTGTCATTTGAAAAGCTTAGAAAAGAAATAAACTTTTTTTAAAATATATCTCGTGAAAATTGTCAAAATCCTCTCGAACATCTCGAATAAAAGTGATATTAAGGCGTCAGGGACACCGACAGTAGCTAACTTATACACAGAAGTGGAAATTACACAATCCGGCTCTCATTCTAAAGCAAAATTCTATAAATCAATACAAAATATGCCTAATAAAGCCTTTTCTAGTGGATACAGAAGGATCAAGAAGAAGTACTCAAGATTGAGTTGAACAGTGGAGGTGTGTTGACTTGTTTTTGCATCCTGTTTACCAAGATTGAGTAGAATACCCTGCCTAATATAGCCTATATAGAATAATATGCCTATCTAGTAGATACAGAAGGACAAATAATAAGTCTTGACGAATAACAAGTCAATATATAGAATAATATACCTAATGAAGTCTACGGAGTAGATACAAATGGACCAAAAGCAAGTCTTGAGGAATCTTGTTTTTTTTTTCTAATTAAATACTTTTTATCAATATTTAGTATATAACCTGTGTTGAAAACTATTGATTGCTAATTGATAAATCGGGTTACAACTAAGTAGTCTTTATGAATATTAGTAATAGTATATAACCTATGTTTGGAACTCTCCGTACCCTGGCTAGGCTTTGTATTTGTGTCGGCAGATACCTGGGGTATATTTACAACTCTTGAGGATTAACTCCTAGCAGGTAAATTTCCTGCGGACCTTCTGTTTCTCTGGGCACTGAACCGACTCTCTATTCGCTCATAGTATCTAACCGTTGTGAAGTTTATTTTAGCACTTTCCTCCGAAGGAAAGTAGCTATTGAGGTTGCCCTCATGACGGAATTTTTGAAAAATTTCTTCAAATTTTTATCGATCCTACCTATTAGACACCGAAAATGACCCCCGTTAAAATTTATATATATATATATATATATATATATATATATATATATATATATATATATGTCTGTTAACACGATAGCGGCCAGAGTTTTTGTTTTTTCGTCACGAAACTTGGTATATAGCATTCCATTAGCAAACGATTCGACCCATTAGCGAACGAGTTCGTTAATCACCAAAATCGGTCCACCGGAAGATGGGGTTTACACTGAACCCAAAACCCTAATTTGACCATGCCAGCCGTAATATTTGTTATATTTCAACGAAACTTGGTATTCGTAGAGGTAATCTAGAGAGAAAAGTGAGATGTAAAAATAAACTAAATCTGTTCATTAGAAGGGGGGTTTACTTCGGACCCACAATACCAATTTGCCACTACCAGCCGTGATTTTTGTTACATTTCGACGAAACTTGGTATTCGTAGTGGTAATCTCGAGAGAAAAGAGAAATGTAAAAATAAACGAAATCGGTTCATTAGAAGGGGGGGGGTTACTTCGGACCCACAATACCAATTCGCCACTACCAGCCGTGATTTTTGTTATATTTCGACGAAACTCGGTATTTGTAGTGGTAATCTACAGGTACAAATGTTTTGTAAAAATAAACTAAATCTGTTCATTAGAAGGGGGGTTTACTTCGGACCCACAATACCAATTTGCCACTACCAGCCGTGATTTTTGTTACATTTCAACGAAACTTGGTATTCGTAGTGGTAATATAGAAAGAAAAGTGAGATATAAAAATGAACTAAATCGGTTCATTAGAAGGGGGGGGGGGGTTTACTCCGGACCCACAATACCAATTCGCCACTACCATCCGTGATTTTTGGTATATTTCGACGAAACTCGGTATTCGTAGTGGTAATCCACAGGTAAATATGTGTTTACCTTTATATATGGGGGTTTACTCCGGACCCAAATTCCTAATATACTCATACTGGTCGTAATTTCTGCTGTATTGTAACGAAACGCGGTTTACGTCATGGGTAACTCATGAGAAAGAAGTGTTGTAAAAATGAGCTAAATCGGTCAATCAGAAAGGGGGGTTTACTTTGTAATATATTTCAATAGAATAACCTGCCTACGTAGGCTCGCAAAACCGCCGCAAGGAGCGCTATCTCCCACTAGAGGGACTGTATCCTGTTCCTGCGTCAGATCAAAAGACGAAAATATGAAGTTTTTTGTATTTATTAAGTAGTGTAGTAGGTACCATGTGTAAACATAACTCTGGAAGCAAATTAATAATTGAACAGTTACTCATTACAAAATTAAAAGAGAACTATTCATGTTTTTATTTTATTTATTTAGGATATTTTAAGCAAATTTTTCTGGAAAGCAGTCTACACTACCCAAATTCTGAGGAAAGTGCTTAGTTATGCAGCTCCTGCGTGACGGACTTTTTTGGATTTAGGACTTAATATACATATGTAGACTAAATCCTAGCAAGAAGTAATCCTCCGTCGTCGGTTCTTAACTATGTAGACTCGCTAATCTTACCCAATCTTAGATACATCGTAATTAAAATCCACAGCAAAAACACGACATTTCATCAGAATCCCCTGCTTAATAAAACATATATAGAATAATATGCCAAATAAAGCCTATCTAGTGGATAAAAATAGAGTAAAAACGCCGTTCGTGGTGGTAAAAAATCTTACAAGGCATTTCGCTCAGAAATCTCCGAAATATTGTTACTAATTTTACGTATCCTGTTTTACAGCCAAATAGTTTTATATTCTATAATCAATAAGAAAAAAACTACTAGCAATAAAAAACTAAATGTAACAGATGAAAATAGGGAATACCAAGAACCATTCTAAAGAACGAAGTCAACACCAGTACTGTAATCTAGATATTCATACGGTATCTTCGAATTCTAACAAACAAAATAACGCTTCTAATTATACAAGCTTAATTATACGTATCCTGTTTACTGAAAAATTCATTTGACTGCTAAAAGCAAGTACAAAAATAACGAGCAGTGAAAAAAAAAAACTGCGGGAAACACACAAATAGATCCGTTTAAATAAACGAAACTAACTAAGTTTTAAGCACTTATTTCTCCTAATGTGACGACCCCATCAAACATTTCTTCAAAACATTTTTTGTAGAGAATGTGCAAGCTTTCGAACTGTTACATTTCACTTGCCACGATTTCCTAACCCTTTTCGAGATATTTAAGGAAAATATACGAAGGGGGCCGAATAGATATTCATACGGGATCTGAGAATCCCAAGATTCCGCAAAAATAAAATATTGTTTCTAATTATACGTATCCTGTTTTATTGGCAAATACATTTGACTACTATAAGCAATTGCAAACACTAGGGAATATGCCAAAGAACTCGGAGTAGGAGCCTCGACAGTTTCAAGACATTTGAAGGAAATCGCCAAATCCAAAACTGACATTTCATACGGTACAGCCTGATATATTACTAACAATGAATTGTTTTTCTTATTTTAATTAATCTGTTTTATTGTCAAATACATTATCCAACTTTAAGCAATTAAAAAATAACAAGGAATAAAAACAGGCAAAAAGAACCGTTCGAATAAACGAAATCAATTACTTCAAAATTTAAGCACTTATTTCTCCGATTGACATCGCTTATTCAAAACTTTCTTCAGAACTTTTTTGTAGACCATTTAGTAAGCTTTCGAATGGTAACCTTTCGCTTCCCAAGATTTTCAACCGTTTTCGAGATATTAATGAAAGTATACGAAATTCTCAGAACTTTTCATTATTTCTAGCAACAGAAAATTGGTCTCATTTTACCTATCCTGTTTTACACAGAAATACATTTTCCTAACATAAGAAATTACAAAAATAAAAAATCAATAAAAAACTAAGGGAAAGAGACATAAATTACAAAAAAAAAAACGTTCATAAGAACTAAACAGACGTATTTGAAGTTTCAAGCACTTATTTCTTCGATTGACATCACCTAATCAAAAAATGTTACGGAATCTTTTTTGTAGAGAATTTAGAAAGCTTTCAAATAGTTTCTATTCACTTATCAAAATTTCCCAACCGTGTTCGAGATATTAATGAAAGTATACGAAGCTCCCAAAACTTTTCATGTCTATTCCTAAAATATTTTATTCTAACCCTTCCTTAACTCCAAACGCAACCAAAAGTTTAACATGTTAGTTTTGATGAAATTCAAACATGCAAAAAATGTTTCAACTGAATCCCATGATTGTAAGTACTCAATCCAAATACGTTATTCAGGAACTATTTTTCCAATTTTCTCGAAAACGGTTAAAGCTATCGTCTTAAAAATTGTGTCATTCGTTTTCCTAGGCCAAGACGCCTATAAGACGAGTACTTGCATGCATACGATTTTTTTCGCGCGAAAGTCGCTCCGAAACCCATGTTCCGGTGGGCGGATTCTGCTGGTTAACGAACTTGACCTTTCAAATTAGACGAAAGATTTTTGTACCAAATTTCATTAAAATCGGTCCATTATTCGCTGAGATATGCTGCGAACAGACACACACACACACACACACACACACACACACACACACACACACACATATATATATATATATATATATATATATACTAATTTGAACCACCGTCATTTTCGGTCTCTAGGGGTTCTGAAACGCAATATTGTCTAGTCGGCACTTCCGGATCGTTTCATGAGATCAACCTTATAAGCGGGGTTCCTCCCTATGAAGGGAGGGAAGAACCGCGCTAAAACAATTTTCTAGTTATGCAATGACTTTACCATAAAACACCTATTTAATGGATGCAGAAGTCGACACAAACTAAATACCCTGGGTGCGGTGCCAATTAAGATACCGTGATCCATATTTAATCCTTCTAGCACTTTCCTCTGAAGGAAAGTAGCTATTGAGGTTCCAGTCGTGACGGAAATTTTATATATATATAGTTATATATGTGTATATTAACACGATACAGGCCAGAGTTTTGATTTTTTCGCCACGAAACTTGGAATGTTCCATCACAGCATTCTTCCATCAAACGATTGAACGAGTTCGTTAACCATCAAAATCGGTCAATGTGGAGGGGGGGGGGGTTTACTCCGGAGCCAAGGTGCCAATACCAGCCATAATATTTGTTATATTTTAACGAAACTCGGTATTCGTTGTGGTCAACTGAAGAGAAAAAATTGTTATAAAAATAAACTAAATCGGTTGTCTAGAAGGGGGAGGGGGTTTACTCCGGACAGAAATTAATAATTTCCTTACATCGGTCGTAATTTCTGTTGTATTATAACGAAACACTTTATACGTCCTGGCTATCTAAGAAGAAAGAAGTGGTATGAAAATTAACTAAATCAGTCTATCAGAAGGGGGGGGGGGGTGTTACTTTGTACTAACTCTGGAAGGAAATTAATTACAAAATTAATAATTGAAACAGCTGCTCATAATAAATGCAAAAGAGTAGAACAATTTATGTTTTTATTTTATTTATCTATATAGGCTATTTTAAGCAAATTATTCTGGAATGCACTCGACACTACCCAATTTTGGGGAAAGTGCTTAGTTATGCTGCTCCTGCGTGACGGACTTTTTATTATTCATTTATTTTGAAAAAATATAAGAGTTTTCTTTTCTTTTTATAGAAATAGATGATTATTTGGGGGTTATTTAACAACCTGCTTACACCTGGGGTGCATATTTTTGTTCAATTAAAATAAAAATGTATATTTCTTTAATCTTCAACATTTCCTATTTTCTATAACCTCAATATTTTATTATATGTTGTATTTCTTTATTATTAATAATGATGATTTTTTAAGTATTTTCATTATTTTTGTTTTTATATTTCATTTTTGTAGATTTATATTTCCCAACATTTCTAACTTTTTTCACCCCTCCATTAATTAATTAATAATATTTTCTTAGAAATTTATATGATTCTTCTGAGTATACTTCATGATAATATGTACCTAATACCCTATAAATGCATAAATACATATGAGGTATGTAAATGTAGATAATTATGAAAAATAAAGAACCATTGAAAATTCACATTCTCATGCATATTACTCGTGTTTAATAAAGTTTCCAAAGAAAAAGATGAAGGTTAAACTCTTGTAAAGGTGTATATATTTATCCCTTTTAAAGAACTTCATTAATAGCTAACATTATTGAAAAAAAAATACAACTATGTAACCCGTGGCCTTCGTATAAGGAAAAAATTAAATGATTTATTGTCGCAACGCTTGTTTTCTTCAATCTCTTGAGTTCATTTGAAAAAAAATGTCGTTTAATTAGAGGATTATATAAAAAAAGTACTAGTTACTTTTATTTTACTTCATAAAGCAATGAAATAATTAGAATGAACGCTTTATTCAAGTAATATATTAAAGTTAGAATGTTAAAATTAATGGGGTTGCATGGCACACAGCTGACTAATTAATCCACCGATACAATTTTTTTCTCGTTTTATACGGATGATTAAGTCTGGAAATTTGAATATTTTAAATATTCCTTTGTTATTATGATTGTTCTACATAGTGGTAGTCCAATATAAGTTTTCATTTTAATGTTTCAACCAAGTTGACCAATACTTGCCCGAACTTTTATCATTTTTGTAGGCACCTCAAAAATATTTTTCTTGATCAAATATAATTGCTGACATGAGTTTTTATAATTTTTTTCAAATTCGTCTTCATTATGAGAAATCATTTAGAATACAGTCTATATTGTTTCTCTTATATCTATAAGGGCTAGCTAAAATTACCAGTACTACATACTGGGTAGTGAGGCCAACTAACATAAAATTAAACGAGGAAAACAATTAAATTATAAATCCTTAAATGATAACAAAACGGATTGAGAAGAGTAAATGGTTCTAAGATTTTCACACGCATAAGCGTTTATTAATGATACATGAGCTAATATGCATACAATGAACTCACATTCAAGGCCGCAGTCAATTGCATATTATAAAACATATATTCAGCATTCCCATTAGAAATATGCTTCGGAGATTGGTAGATTTGCTTGATTAAGGAGCAATACTACATAGTAATATCAAAATCAAAGTAATTTTGTCCAATTTATGAATAACAAATAAATCAATATTTGTCAATTCTTTATCTCATGTTATATGGGATATTAAAGAATAAAAAAAAATAAAGTTTTAATTTTTCAAAAACAAAATGGCGGCTGTGTGTCTGACGAACGGAACCCCTTTTTTGTACTGACGGTAGTCTGCAGGCGGCAATTTTTAATCCAGAACAAAAAACTAAAATATTTTTAATTATTCATTAAATATTTTTAAAATAAGAAGGGTAAATCTAGTAAAGTACGTTGGATTTTTAAGAAATATTAACTTTTTTGATAATTGAGAACCATTCTTCATTTTCTATTAAAACAATCCGTCGAAATTCGGTCATAAAAATATAATAATTCAATGAATGGAAAAATGTATTTGTTTAATACTGCAAGTCTGGTCCTTCAGCCCAGACTCCACCTTGGTTTTCTTCTAGTCTTTACCTGTAATCAATAAAAAAAAACAAAAAAAAAAAAAAAGGATGAATACAACAGGAAAAAAAAATATTATAAAACTACTAAAGTACTAAGTTAGATACACTTAGTCCCCGCCAGCACAATTAAAGAACACATTTGATTGGTATACTTGCCCTGTAAAGAAGACAACTCCCACGAGAACAAAAAAAAAGTATTTTTGTTTCCCCCCCGTATCCATCTTTAACCATCCCTATGGAGAACGCTTGAATAAAGGGTGCTTATCATTTATTTATTTATCTTTTTTATTTTATTTTATTTTATTTGCTTTTATTTATGTATTTTTTAATTTATTGTTTTATTTTATTGTTTGTATTTATTATTTTTTGTGTGTGTTTGGCTTCGGCTGCTACATACAAATCTGATATTAAACCAATCGTAATGTTTTTTTCGGTTGCTTATTCTTCTTGCATCTGTCTCATTGAAGAATACCAGAGGTTGTAGCTTTAATCATGGTCTATCCAAAACACATTTTGAATAACGTAACATATGATTGAACACATTGGTTGTACTATTTTCGTGCCTCATGGCTTTAGTTAAATTATATGATGATTTTAAAGATTATGAAAAAACGGTAGAACGTTATTAGAAGAAAGGCCTATATAAAAGAAAAGACTACTCCGAAATGGGTACGTAATAAATCTGTACCAGAGAGGTACTGTATGAAGTTGTCACAAGGGAAGAACATTGCTTATTTTTATATTAAACTAGCTGTTGCCCGGTGTGCCATGCTACACCTACTTTCTGCATCTAAAAAAGCAAAAATAAATTAGAAACCAAATAAGTAATATTAAAATCTAATAACGCAAATCTGTAACTGTTTGGGCTCACAGTTCCGAACCCGTGACCTCCGAACTGTGAGACCTAGACGAATTTAACTTAGCCTATACCACTCCTCGGATCAAGATCTACCTGTGTCCCAAGTGTGGTCAAAATCGGTCGAACGGTGTGGATTTGTATAAGGAACAAACATACAGACAGACCGCTGGTAGACTTTTTTGACTTAGCCTACGAGACTCCCCGGATCAAGACCTACCAGTGTGCCAAGTTTGGTCAGAATCGGACAAACGGTGTAGACTTGTATAAAGAACAAACAGACAAACAGAGAGACACGTGATTTACATTTATATATATATATATATATATATATATATATATATATATATATATATATATATATATATAGATTAGAGACGTTGGCATTAAACGAAAAATACCTGATAAGTAATACTATCAATGCGGCGGAATACAGAAATTGTTGAATACAGACAAATACCAAAGTTTAAAGTCCTTCTTGAAACAAAAGGTACTATTTCCGAAATTCCTCTCAAAGAGAAGGTCCATGATGTACACATGACGGATTACAGCCTTTTATTTCCACAAAAAAAAGAAAAAAAAATTCTTTATTCCCTACTATCTGTAAATCTTCACTTCATTTTAAATGCAGGAACATTAGTCTTGAAAAAAAATATCATAGAAAGGAAGAGAGGGAGAAGAAGAGTGTGAAGCAGGTGCCTAACACCGTAAGACAAAATCTAGGTCTCAAGATTGCCAGAGAGCCTGATCCTAAAGCTGGTGATTGTCTTTCACCGTTACTTTCACGGCTACAGGTTTATCACGAGAACATTCACCACATGGTATACATTCTCTTCCCGTAGTATCCTTATTAATAACGTATTAAGCCGTAAATAAATTATTCTTTGAGAATTATCTAAGATCGTTCTACAAATAAATTACTGTATTTCATTAAGTTATAATTTATTTTGTTTTTTATTCTTTATATTTATATAGAAATCGTTGCTTAAAATCCGAAAGGGTCGGATTCGTTCTTTTGAACGGGGTTTTGTCTCTGTTTTACCACGGTTTTGAATTGTTTTTTTTTTTTTTTAAATTCCATTGAACATTAAAATTAGTATTTTAGTAAAACAAATAAATCTGAAAGAATAAAAATACTAGTGACTGAGCGTGGGACGTTGCAGTAATTGTTTCCCTATAATCAATTATTACCAGCCGTGAACTTTTATTATTTACGACAACATAAATCCATAGCGTTATTACTAACTTCTTGAACCTCTTATGTAATTATTAGCAGGGGGAAAAAATAAAACAAATCAGCATAAGTGAATTATTATCCCATTCATTTTGGCCTAATGCTTGTCCTTCAACAAATAAACAAAAAATAAAACTAAAGAGATAAAGGAAATATTCTCACGAAATGAATGAGAATGAGCTTAAGGAAAGGCCAAGAAAATATATAGACCTCAAGAGCAAGTGTTATAACATTTTCAACGAAAAATGTTTCATTTATGTGGTTTGTGCCGTTTATCATGGCATAATACACTTTTTAGATGGTTTATCTGTGGGTTACCACTCTTTTATTGGAAAAGTGGAGCTTCTGAACCTTTCCCTTTAGTTAAACCTGTTCTATAAGCATTAATCGGAAATAAACAGTGAGCGTCAACAGTATTGATAAAAGTACAGATTTAAACTTAGTGACGGCAACAACTACGATAACCCCACATAAAGAAAAGTTTACGGAACTAAACTTAATGGCACCAATACAGGGTGTCTGGTAGCAGATTTATATTTTTAAACTTAAATAAAAAACGTTATGATTGACACAACGTTTTATTAAGAGCATTGAACGATAGAATGGAAATGCGGATTTTATTTTTTAAAGAGTATGCCAACGGCCATAGCCACGTTGAATACACCGGTTCTCGTAGATCACCGAAGTTAAGCAACGTCGGGCGTGGTCAGTACCTGAATGGGTGACCGACCACGTGCTGTTGGCATTAGAAAAGGGTGGCAACCTGTAGATAGCCCGGCGATAATAGCCAAATAGTTGATGCGCCGTAAAAAAAAAGTATGCCATCCAGATGCCTTCCGTCGAGTTGAACACGCTGTTAAAATTGAGCCTTGTGTTCTGCGCCACACGCTGCAATAAACTTGGTTCAATTGAGCTGATTTCTCGACGAATATTTTCCTTTAAAGCCACAAGAGATGGGGGATTGTCATTATAAACCCTCTCTTTGAGGTAGCCCTATAAAAAATTCTATGAGAGTTAGATCCTCCCAGGGCGACCCGGTGGCCATGGGATGTCCCCAAAGCGACTGATCAGTTTTAGGGTGAAATTTTCCCGAAGAAAATTCATCGAAGCTCTTCGAAGAGTCGCCCATCTTGTTGAAACCACGTGTGTGAAGAGTACGAAGGATGAGCTCGCAGGTTTGGCAAAAAGAATTCTGTAATCATGTGTCGATAATTTTCACAGTTGACATACGTCGCCTGGCCTCAAGAATTTTCGAAAAATGGTCCATTTATCTCATGCGTGGATAAGACACACCAAACAGTTACCCTGGGGCAATGCAATGGTTTTTCATGTTTCAATCGAGGGTTGCGGTTTCTTGGAGACCAGTAACGGCAGTTTTGCTTATTGACGTTGCGATGCTCACTCGACCCTTGCGACATCGTGACTGACAAATCCGCACAATCGATAATTCCAACGACGCCACCCTCCCTCCGCACCGTTTATTACTTTTTTAAATAATCGTATTTAAAAATATAAATTTGCCACCAGACACCCTGTACCTAGGATAACCTAACAGTACAGACATAAATCCATTTAATGTACGAATGCACGGAAATATTTAAAGTAAAATATTAAATCACTTAAGAATTATTCAATAATTTTTTCATCTTTTAAATAGGAGACCCGATGGCCGTGAGGGTTAAGGCGTGAGCACTTAACACTCCGTGCCAAAGGTCGTGGGTTCGATTCCCACTAGGGGTGGTGGCTTTTCTTTCGAAAAAAAGAAAAGGCATCACCCCTATCCTGGCTAGAAAAGGGTGGTAACCTATAGATAACCCGTCCTAAAATTCATAGTTAATAATAAATGGACGTTAAAATTTAAATAAATAAATAAATATTTTAAATAAAATAGCTACAAATATTTAGCAGCTGTGTCAAGAATTACTGAGAAATCTATGCCCCAGCTATATTTACTTGTTTTGTCGATCATTTTTATGTTGTTTTTTCCCAAATTCCCAAGCATTCTAAATATTAAAGTGAATAATGTGGAATATATTAGTGTTTAACAGAGTTAAAGGCAGATTTAATATAAATATAAAAAACAAAATAAATATCAGTCTATTAATTATTATTTTATTCTGTTTTCTTCAGGTATGAATTGACATAACTTACATATTTAGCGGCAAGCATTACAGTGAACAGTAAGTACAACCCATCGTGTAATTATTAACTATTATATTAACTATTTTAAACAATTTATTACCACTTGTTTGATTTCTTTCAAGAGGTAAATAGGGCCACGTTATTCCGATATTTAAAAACTGCACCCTTATTTTTCTACTGAATTATTATAAAATTTCATTCTAAAATTTTAAATTAATATTGTTTCAGTTCAATTGACATCAATTAGTACTTTATTTTTCCAATGTACATTTTTTTTTTTTTTTTTTTTTTTTTTTTTTTTTGTTAATGGGAATTTCTCTATTGAGATTGTACTGGGAATGCATGCATTTTAGCGCGGTTCCTCCCTCCCCCATAGGGAGGAACCCCGCTTATAAGGTTGATACAATGAAACAATCCGGAAGTGCCGACTAGAAAATTTCGCGTTTCAGAACCCCTAGAAACCGAAAATAACGGTGGTTCAAATTTGTATATATATATATATATATATATATATATATATATATATATATATATATATATATGTGTGTGCGATTTTGATGAAATTTGGTACAAAAATCTGTCGTCCAATTTGAAAGGTCAAGTTCGTTAACCAGCAAAATCCGCCCACTGGAAGATGGCGTTTGGGGCGAAATTCGCGCATAAAAAATCGTAACGCTTACGTTTTTGAGTTCATAAGCTTGTAAGTACTCGTTTTATAGGCTTCTTGGGTTAGGAAAACGAATGAAACCATTTTCAAGGCGATAGCTTTAACCGTTGTCGAGAAAATTGGAAAAATAGTTTTTGAATACCGTTTTTGGTTTGGGTACTTAGAATAACGGGATTCAGTTGAAACATTATCTGCATGTTCTACTTTCATTAAAACTAATATGTTGAAAGTTATGTTACGTTTGGAGTTAAGGAAGGGTTAGAATAAAATATTTTATGAACAGACACGAAAAGTTTTGGAAACTTCGTATACTTTCATTAATATCTCGAACACGGTTGGGAAATCGTGGTAAGTGGATTGAAACTATTTGAAAGCTTACTAAATTCTCTACAAAAATGATTCTAAAACTATTTTTGATTAGGTTATGTCAATCGGAGAAATAAGTGCTTAAAACTTCAAATACATCTGTTTTGTTCTTATGAACGGGTTTTTGTCGTTCTTTTTGTAATTTTTGTCTCTTTCCCTTGGTTTTTTATTGCTTTTTATTTTTGTATTTGTAAGGAAAATGTATGTGTGTGTAAAACAGGATAGGTAAAATGAGACCAATTTTCTGTTGTCAGAAATAATAAAAAGTTTTGGGAACTTCGTATAATTTCTTAATATCTCGAAAACGGTTGAAAATCTTGGGAAGCGAAAGGTTACCATTCGAAAGCTTACTAAATGGTCTTAACCGAAAGCTTACTTAATACAGTTGAAACATTTTCTGCATGTTCGAGTTTCATCAACACTAATATGTTGAAATTTTTGTTACGTTTAGAGTAAAGGAAGGGTTAGAATAAAATATTTTATTAACAGACAAGAAAAGTTTTGGTAACCTTTTATACTTTCGTTAGTATCTCGAAAACCGTTGACAATCTTGGGAAGCGAAAGGTTACCATTCGAAAGCTTACTAAATGGTCTACAAAAAAGGTTCTAAAGAAAGTTTTGAATAAGCGATGTCAATCGGATAAATAAGTGCTTAAACTTTGAAGTAATTGATTTTGTTTATTCGAACGGTTCTTTTTGTCTTTGATTTTGGTACTTCGAATTATGGGATTCAGTTGAAACATTTTCTGCATGTTCTAATTTCATCAAAACTAGTATGCTGAAAATTTACTTACGTTTGGAGTTAAGGAAGGGTTAAATTAAAATAATTTATTAATAGAGATGAAAAGCTTTGGAAACTTCGTATACTTTCCTTAATATCTCGAAAACGGTTGAGAATCTTGGTATACGGATGGTTACCATTCGAAAGCTTACTAAATGCTCTAGAAAACAGGTTCTGAAGAAAGTTTTGATTAGGCGATGTCAAACGGAGAAATAAGTACATATAACTTAGAAGTTTGATAAACGATAATTGATTTCGTTTATTTATACGGTTCTTTTTGTCTGTTTTTATTTCTTGTTATTTTATTATTGCTTCTAGGAGGAGGATGTATTTCTCAATAAAACAGGGGAATAAATACAAATTCTTTGAACCTGTAACAGAACTGAAAACGTAAATATTCTCCGTGTAGGGTCAGTCCGGGTCGAGGTAGTAGGCCGGTTCAGGTAGGCTTTTATTGCACTTCATAAATCAAGATTCATTGTTCTCATCAAGCATTCTAGGACAGCTGACAGTTACCTTTACCTGTAGGAAGTCATGCAGCCAAATGCTATACTAGAAATATAATTATATTTTGTGGTTGAATGTGGCCGTAGTTCAATAAAAAATAACACTACTTTCTCATTTTCATGTACAATATTATTTTGTTTAATTGCATTTAAAAGTAAAATGGATATGTTAGCACTGCAAGTTAAGTAAATTAGAAATATATTCGTAGAAGAGTCTTCGTAGACCGAAACTTGGGACGGCAGAAAGAGTAATTTCTGCTTAGGATAGTTTCATCCCTAGCCGAAAATCTTGTTTTTTTTTCATATTTGTTTACATTAGGAATGATCCAAACAAAGTAATAACTGTTTCTATTCTAAGTCTACAAAATAACACTAGGGATCTGAATGGAACCGCGCTAAGATGACGCAGTTCCTGCGAGTCGGACTTTTTGAAACATTGCTTCAAATCTTCGAAAAAATTCTAGAGAATGCCTGGGTGGTTTAGGCAAAGTGTAGAATGTATTAGTTTCTACATCATATTACACACATTGCCTAGGCATTCTATAGAATGCCTAGGTATTCTATAGAATGCCTGTTGCTTATTTGGCATGGTATAAAATTAAAAAGGTTTTGAGTATATTACATAAACTTTACTTAGATACTAGAAAGAAATGACAACAGGTAGAATTCGAGTATTCAGAATCAATGCAAACCACTTAAAAAGTCCGTCACGCAGGAGCTGCATAACTAAGCACTTTCCTCAGAATTTGGGTAGTGTAGACTGCTTTCAAGAACAATTTGCTTAAAATATCCTACATAAATAAAATAAAAACATGAATAGTTCTCTTTTAAATTTGTAATGAGTAACTGATCAATTATTAATTTACTTCCAGAGTTATGTTTACACATGGTACCTATTACACTACGTAATAAATACAAAAACCCTCATATTATCGTATTTTGATCTAAGGCAGGAACAGGATACAGTCACTCTAGTGGTAGAAAGCGCTTCTTGCGGCGGCTTTGTGAACCTACGTCTGGCGGGCTTTTCTATTGAAATATATTACAAATTAAACCCCCGCTTTCCGATTGACCGGTTCAGCTCATTTTTACAACACTTCTTTCTCATGAGTTACCCACGACGTATACCGCGTTTCGTTACAATACAGCAGAAATTACGACCGGTATGAGTATATTAGGAATTTGGGTCCGGAGTAAACCCCCCCTTCTAATGTACCGATTTAGTTTATTTTTACAACACATATTTACCTGTAGATTACCACTACGAATACCGAGTTTCGTTGAAATATAACAAATATTACGGCTGACATAGTCAAATTAGTGTTTTGGGTTCGGGGTAAACCCCCCCTTAAGGTGGACCGACTTTGGTGGTGAACGAACTCGTTCAATCGTTTGCTAATTGAATGCTATATACCAAGTTTCGTGAGGAAAAAACAAAAACTCTGGCCGTTATCGTGTTAACAGACACACATATATAGTATAACACATATATAGTATATATATATATAGATATATATAAATTTTAACGGGGGTCATTTTCGGTGTCTACTAGGTAGGATCGATAAAGATTTGAAGACATTTTTCAAAAATTCCGTCATGAGTCCAACCTCAATAGCTACTTTCCTTCGGAGGAAAGTGCTAATAAAATGCAATGAAGAGAGAGGTAAAACCGAAGGAGAGCGTCCTCAGCACCGATTTTCTTCAAAGTTTGCACTATAACGTATTTTGCTGCACTAAACATGAATCCGTTAAAAAAAAAGTTGCTCTCAACTAGGAAAGAAGTTATTAAGCACTAAAGTTCACTGTTATAGAGGTTATAAAAGACGGCGTAAACAGCGTATTTGTAAACATGCGCATGCGCAATAATCCTTAATGAAGAAGTATAATTGAAATTTAGACTCACCTGTCGTAGCTGACCTGTCGTAAGCTGTCGCTTTTGGGCATACGTGCTATGCGTATCCGCTCGCTACGCTCGCTCAAGAAGATATCAAAACCCTAGTCAATCCAACTCGCAGAATTTTTTTTTTTTTTTTTTTTTACGGCGTATCTACTTCTAGGTCATTAGAGCCGACATCCAGGGTGTAGCGAGGAATTTTACCAGCGAGCCGTAGGATGATAAAATTCCTGCCGGAGGTTGAGAATCGAACCCACCATCTCCCGCTTATGAATCCAAGGCGCTAGCCATTAGACCACGGGAGACCCCAACTCGCAGAAATTAATAGAATTCTATTAATTTCTGCAAGTTGGATTGACTGGCCTAGGCATTCTATAGAATGCCTGGATTCTATAATTTGCCGGTAACAAATATACTGATATTTCAGCCACTCCTATTTTCATAGTGTGAATGCAAACCTGTTGATCCCACTATAATTTCTAACAGCATTGAGATGAAGCCATTAGGAACGTGCGTCATTGCTGACTATCATTGTCTCCTTCAAGGGTAGTCTTGACAGAGGAGGAAATCCTGACAGAAATAATTCTAGAGCCAGTAAAGAAAACCATAAATATTAACAGAATATTTTGTTTTAGTGAATACACTTCCGTAAGATTTCTTATTAATAACTCGTAAAATTATACTTGTTATTTTTTCCCACGTTAGACACGTCACGTCTCCGTCCCGTCAGAGAGGAAACGCACAGCACGAATCCCCAAAGTCGTCCTAGGCATTCTTCTAATTCTCCTAGACATCATCAGACGCGATGTTCGGTGGATATAAATCCGCAATCACACTGGGCAAAATGACTGTTTTACGGCGACAAAAGTCGAAAATGTGATGTCGCCGTAGAAAGTCAATTCACGTGTCAAAACATGCTCAAGTCTTCTATTCATTAAAACCGAACAATTTTTTTATCTATTTTAACCCAAACCTGTTTAAAACAATAATGAATGCAACCATTGCTAATCTCTTCGACTTCCTCGTTTAGTCTTGTTCCAACTGTGGTCCTTTTAAGTTGTGTTTTAAAAATTGTGTGCAAATTTTAAAAATTCTTTTCACAATGGATTTATTACCTAGTGGTATGTTCTATATAAATATATAATATATACCTAATAACAGAAAGGCATATCGATGAAAAAAAAATATAAATGAAATTATTACTAGATTGTTCATATTTTGTTGATTACTCAAGTTTGAGTAAGGTTTTATAAAAAGTTCCACAATGTTCCACTTCCAAATATTTTTTTCGATAAGCCTTAAGCTTCTACTTTACTGTCTTTAGACTTTCAGCTCCCCCTTCTTCCCCCTTTTAATGCAAATTTAAATTTAGTTTAGGCAGTCAGATAGAAGCTGAAGAATCCGCGACGCACAGTGGGCGAAAATCACATTTCAGATGGACAAATTTAAAAAAAAAATTTTACAAATCACTTACTAAATACTTTCTAGTATTAGTAGGATTAAGGTAAAATGTAAATATTTACTTTCTTGGATCATGAACGGGCGCGGAAGGGAATATTAATCGGACTCTAAGAAAGGGAACATTTTTCCAGTGTTTATTGCAGTTTTGTTCTTGTAATTACTTTTCCATTTTTTGAACAGAAGCTATACATGATTATTTAAATTTCATGTTACCGATGTATATGTAATTAGCGAATGTAAGTGTAGTTTACCACATGATCCACTTCAAGAACTGTCATTAGAAAATGAGGCAGACGATACTGACTCGTCAAAAGAAAATGCTGAAGGATGAAGCACTACAGAATCAGACGATGATTGATGGATAGTTCGTTTTTAGTGCATAATATAATTTTATATATTTGTTATTATTAAAAAAAACAAAAAACAAGTCAGTACAATTACTTTTTTCTTCAAGTTGTTAGTCTATTTTTGTTATTTATTTTCGAATTATAGCGTATTTATTACTTTTTATGAATATATGTATTATGTTTATGTAAATAATAGATGTAAAAAGGTACTTCTTAAATGTTCCATAGATTTACAAAATGTTTTCCCAATATTTATCTATTATGTCAAAGAATTTGTGTGTCTAAAACGTTTGTTTGTTGGATATACTAAAAACTATGGGTCAACGATTTTTTTAAATATTTTCCCCTATCTCAGTGACCTCAAAAATATTGAAAAACACAAAAAAATAATTTCGTCGCCCTAAAAGTGGATTTTTGCCCAGTGTGCGCCGGTAGTTACTCCTACAAGCTACAAATCCTGTCTTTCATACTTTGCCTAAAGCACAGTAGGCATTCTATAGAATGCCTAGGCAAAATAGATGAAATAAGCTTTATTTCATACATTGCCGGCAGGATTTAGGCATTCTATAGAATGCCTGATTATATACTTTGCCGGTAACATATATATATATATATATATATATATATATATATATATATATATATATATATATTATACATTTGCGCTATTATACGTTTCTAGCAAACGGCTAAAATGACGCAGTTCCTGCGTGAGATTTCATTGGAGGTGTTTAAAGTTTTCGCAAAATATAACGGCATCATTTCAGTGCGTTTCCGTATAAATCATTTATGCCATTAGTGAAGGAATGGAAGAATTGACCGATTTTTATCTTTCGTGAAAAATATAAAATGAATTCTCAAAGATAAGCAAGATTTTACGCACTACAACAGGAAATGTGCGAACAGGACTCGATACCGTTTTTTAAAAATTCTTTCCTGAGTGCAACCTCAATTGCTGCATTCCCTTCGAAGGTATATATATATATATACGAGTATAATATATTTTAGTGGGAAAACATGACCTTTCGATGATGAACAACCAACCCTTAACTCCATAAACTACCGATATTTTGTATATGAAAGCTAAGAGAAGGATGTAGCCGAGTTTTCACTGACCCGAAAAGACCTCGGTCACGAATATTGCTGCAAACTATCGATGGTCGTGTACTAAAATGGATTCGCTACGCCACATTCCCTCTTGCTCCAGGCGCGCCGGTCAACAATACTTTCCTTTGGCAAGCATTATGTTGACATTCTCTCTGTCTGCTGGGTGAAAGAAAGTGACGAAATAACATTTCTTTTCGAAGGTGACCCAATAACTTATATTTTCCTTGCGATATACAGGCAGAAGGTTAATGAATAAAACCGTTTTAGCTAGATGGACACTTTGTAAAAACTGCTCAACCGGTTAAATGGTTGTATGTCTCTTCAGGAGCACAGAAACATATTGACATATAGACGTCGGGGAAAAATAGTGCCAAGCAACATTTTTAACAAAACTTATTTGTAGCTGCTTTACGTTGGATATTATGTGGGACTATCAGTTGAAATGGTTAGGGGCAACTAGATTAAGTAGCATACTTAGCTTGGAGTCATATTTTAGATGCATTTGCATCATATACTGATAGTCCGCATAATATCCAACATATAGCAGTTGCAGTTAAGTTTTGTTAATAATGTTGCTTGGCACTATTATGCCCCGACCCCTTAAATTTAAAGTACCAGTTGTACAGCATAATATTAGACAAGTGAGCCTTTTGCTCTGAGGATCTTGTCAAGAAAACATTTGACAATTTGACGAAGAATTTAGTTCAACAACTACGCAACAATCTGACTTATTGGTTTAGTTGACCAACGCAACAAGAAACAAATTATTTCAGTACTGTGGTTTAAATTCCGGAGCTCTAAAGAAGAACTTTGTACAAAATGGATATTAAATTAGTAATCTCTTCTGTAGATTGCCATGAGTCAAATGGACTTAACGAAAGGCTCAATCAGTCTCTGATTAATAGGATTAGGTGCAAACTGAATGGTAGTGGAGAAAAACGTGCATGGTCAAGCATAGCACATGAGTATGTTCAAGAATATTTTAAGACCATCCAGAGCACAACTAAATTTGAATCCGAACATTTACTCACTGGGAAAAAGTCTGCTATATCTCCACTCAATACTCACGATCAAGATGATCTCAAAAAAGATTGAGAAGCTGCTTTTTTAAATTCCATTTTTTATCGATATGCTTAGTTTTGACAATCCAGAAGTAATTATGAATTTAAAGTTGTGATCCTTTCCTCATTCTTCGTAGAATTTCACCGTCAATGTATGAAGTGGTATTTTGAAGCAAAAAAAAGATTTTGTGTTTTCTTAGTTGTAAATTTTCATTTTGTTCCAGTGAAAAAGTGACTTCAAGGGGTAGGTGTAAAGTTCCTTCACTCTAGGATTTTATCATGAAGGCATCTTATCATGCAGGCAGCGGATCCCACGTTTTATTTGTGAACGTTTATCAAATTTTCACACACACATATTTCTGTATATATATATATATATATATATATATATATATATATATTCAGGCAATATGGCAATAATTTCAATATGGCGACCTATTATTCAGACCACTTATGGCACCAAGAACCAGGGCCGCCACATGGGGGGGACGACTTTCCGGGTACAGTTGTCCCGGGCCCGGGCACCGTGGGGGCCCGGGCGATCCTCGCTAATTGGAAAAAAGTACCGAAAGTGACCTTTGCAGCACCGATTGTCGGCTTTTATTCTCATTTTGCTCAAAACTCAAGATGAAAATAATTTTAAAATGCCCAAAGTCCTATAAAAAAAGTACTAGAATTTTCATTCTGGCTCTGAGAAGTAGGGGCCCGGCTGTGAGAAGTGGGGGCCCGTGATCTGGTCCCGGGCCCTGCTCGGGATTTTTCCTTGTTATGAAATGTGGCTCTGAGATGTGGCGGCCCTGCCGAGACCATGTATTAATATTATCAACGAGTTGGATTGACTAGAGTTTCGACATATCCTTGAGCGAGCGTACCGAGCGGAAACACATAGCAATTCTGCCATTAACATAAGTCCTTTTAATTTCCTAGATTACATAACATTAGCAATTATATATTCATCTGTGGCAGAAGGTCAATTTTATAAAAACACACTTTCTTTCTTCTGTACTCTTTTATTAGGCTCTACATGTTTCACGTCGCTGTGACGCCTCTTCAGGAGCACTTAATCTAAATAAAATAAAATATGGTTACAGCCTATCCATTAGAGAACCTTCCGCAGGTAGGGCCACGTCTGGACGTCCAGAGAGTACAGAAGAAAGTGTGTTTTTATAAAATTGACCTTCTGCCACAGATGAATATATTGGAAAAATAGGGTCACTGTCTTATAATTAGCAATTATGTCAATTTAATAATAGCTATGCGTTTCCGGTCGATACGTTCGCTCAAGGTTATATCGTAACTGTAGTTAATCCAACTCGTTGGTAATATAGATCACTGGTTTATATCGAAACTGTAGTTACACCTTTCTTGGTGTAAAATATTGCGTTGCTGAAAAAATGCAATTGCATCTTTTTCGGTATTTGGTAAATTCCAAAGACTCATTTTGACCGTGGAGAGAACAGCACAAAGGACACAAATTGACTCTTAAAAAACAAACAACACTCACAACTCACTGAAACAATAAATTTTAAAGGAGACGAATTTAAGAGCAAGGCACACAAAACAATGAAGACTAGAGCGAAAAAGAGAACAACCAATGGCTTATTTCTATTGCTTGATCTGTTGGCTCAAAAGATCAACCAATAGAAATACTAGTTGTTCTCTTTTCCGCTCTTATAATCGAGATAACCTCATAATAACATGTCATTTCATGAACCGGATCACTGGGTGTGAGCCTGAACAGGAGTCGGTTCTCGAGATCGGTGCAACTAATACGTAAGTACCCATTTTTCCTTCACGAGAATAAAAATAACAGATTTCAGCAGATAAAAATAGCAGTTTTTTTTTATTGTGTTTCTTGAATTTCAATATAATTTCAGTTTTTACCCATGGTTAGATGTATTGAGTGATATACATATCGCTTAAATTCAATACTAGTACTAATATTAGTGACTTGGAAGAGAGCCTGGTGTTTTGTTTGTTTGTACGTTTCCGCCTTTGTGTATATTTGCGTGCGAGCACATCGTGAACGTGTATATTTATTATAATTTTACGTGTCAGACTTCAATTATTAAATCCAGAAATTATTCGGACTGATTATCTACAGGTTTCCTATTACTAGCTAATTAAGACGAGATATTTTTCCTTGTTATGAAAAAAAAAAAAAAAAACTCATACCATAGAATCCCATCATCCACTCATTACGCTAAAATGCTTTATTGAACATGTATTTTCTTTTTTTTTTTATTTTAACGCCCACCACCAGAAGCGAGACTTGAACCCACTACTCAAGGCTCTAAGTGCTCACGCCTTAGCCTTCAGGTCCTCCGGGCATCCTGTTTAACATTTACAGTCAAAAACACTTCATATTTCAAATTTTATTTTACTATTTTTTATTATTATCGTTCAGATACTCCACTATTTACGCGTTTAGCATTCTACTGAGATATAATTCCTTCCTTATTATTAAGACACCAATGGTCGTGGTTTGACCATGATAGTTAAATAAAACGGTCTCCACCGACAGGTATGACAACAGTTAAATAAAACTATACTTTTATTTGGAAATGAGGTTGTATTTACGGTAACGTTTCGGTTTAACTTCCAAGTGCTCATCAGGGCTCTAATACAAAACTGGACCAAAGAAGTGTAATAATGAATGAAAATTCAGTAAAAACAGCCTTTAAGTATAATGTTTTCCTTATTTTTGTTCAAGCATATAATTTAATGCAAATTTAGGTTCGTCTGAAAGGAGAAAGTTTCTCAACGGGCAGATTAAGAAAATTCTTACAATAATTTGCTGATTCTGCATGGTTTTCTAGTCTATAGTTGTCGAAGGATAGTGCGTAACTAAGTAGAAGTCCTTGGATAGATAATTTTACTGAAGTAGAACCCCCTGGGCCATGGTTGATTGAACAGGAATGTCGGGTGAACGAACTTATTACTGTAAAAAATAATTGATTAGTTTCCTCACAAAATTATGGACAAAACGAATGCTTTTTTTTTTGATCTGCTACTCCGAAAGAAATATCCTTGAGCTGTTTGGAGTTTCTTTTATTTTAGATTTTTGCTAATTAATTATTTTTTTATGAGCTTGGAGAATAACGAATACAAATAAAAGAGATCTCAAAATCTTAAACAACTAATGCTCCATGTAACATTCATACTAAAACACTTTAAACTTATTTGGGGTTAAACAGTTAAACGTTGGCGTCAAATGAAGTCGTGATGGCCACGGTTTGGTGTAGAATTGTTAATTCATATAAAGTGTAGCGGTGACTCGCTCGCCTACTATTGCTTCATGTCAGTGGAAGTTGACATTAAGGTCATTGGGCATCGTTCGCGAGCGACTCGTTCGCTAGTTAAAAACCCATCTGGCTTTTGGACTTAGGTTATTCAGATGGTTACGGAGTAGTGTTGTTAAAAGCGAGCCCTGACTAGAGGCTTCAGGCCTGAACCTTGAACCTAGCCTCTACAGTCCGAGCTCTGAGGGCTCGATGAAGTCTCGGGAGTGAGGCTCCATCCTAACCTTATCAAGCCCTGAAGTTTCGGCAAGGTTCTCTCTCGAGCCTTGAAGGCTCAGCCTTGGAGCCCTGGGAAGGTAGAGCTTCGGCAAGCACGGTTATAGTCAAAGCCTTTCTAGTGCTTTACTAGATTATCTCTATACAATAATTACTTACTCTTTAATTATTACATTTTATAAATTTCGATTTGTTGGTGAGATATCTCACCATTTATTTAACAATAATAAATTTAAATTTTTAACGGCATCTTTATTTACAAAGGGAGGTAATTTAGCTGTTATCTCTGATAATTCTTATTTTGCTTCATTTGTAATTTATTAAAATTCAACAGAGTTCAGTTTATAACGTTAATGATTACGCTAAATAAAGTGCTTCAATTAGCTGATTTTTTAAATTCTGTATTCTTATGGATTAAAATCTGAATGAAAAATTGTATGGACTTTTATTATTTAAGGGAGATAAAAGTATGAGAGTGTCATACAGTTAAGAAGTATGACAGTGTTGCCATCACCGTCTAACAGAATTTATTTTTTAGAAAAAGTTACTATTTTTAACCGATTAGTGATCCATATAATCTAGTTTATCGATGTCATGATAAATTTAATTATTTTTATTTATTTATTTATTTACATACTTTGCTTTTAGGGCATGGCCCTATACAAAGGGGTGTGTGCTTACTAACAAATATATACAATTAACATTTAACAGAAATGAATAGTAAATCAATAATAATTAATATCAATAAGAAATGCCATACTTAGAGCCTAAAATATCTTACATTATCAATATTCTAGAGCGAATTTTCGGAGGTTCAGGGATGCTATTGTATAATAGTACACTTTTCGAGCTTGATACTCATTCAAATTGTTAAGGAAAATAAATAGGTTTTCGGGAGAGATGTTTATAATGTCTGGAAGATAGGAGATTCTGTAAGGATTATAGATTGGGCATGCTACTAGTAAATGATAAATATCCTCTAACTGATTACTATTGCAAATTGGACAGATTTCATTGGGGTTTATGGATATTGTAGTATTTTTGTAGTTTAGTTTTATCATATTTTTGTTAATTGTTCTAATTTGGGCTATTACTCTATAAAATGGAAATGGGAGGTTCATATTTAGGTAAGCAGGTGTTTCGTGGTTTGGATTAAGAACAAGTCTATACATGGGACAGAACGAAGACCAAGTGACGCTGTTTTTATCTTGGTCCAATAGGAAAGTTTTATATTTCGCCATTAACTTTTTAATTTCTTTTCTTCTTGCCGGTGAGTTTGAAATGTCAGTAAGAATAGCTCCAGTTTCGAATGCTCTAATAATTTCATCTACTTGTAGGAACCAGTTAAATTTCTTTCTTTCTGGTGAACTCTCTGCAAGCTCCTTTAATTTTTGTAGGAATATCTTTGGGTATCGCTCCGTAGGCATGTCTAGAACTTTGTCCATCCAGTTCAAAGCTTGCTTTAGGATATTCCAGGAGATGGATTTAACGCCTGTCTCTGATCGTACTACATAATGTGGCGTGGACTTCTGAAGGCCTAATATCCTCTTGAAAAAGCTCAGGTGACAGCTTTCCAATTTGCCCAGATAGCGCAAACCCCATATCGATGCACCATAGAGCAGAGTACTGGAAACCATCGCTTCATGGAGTTTAAGCTTTGCATCCCAGCTGTTGCATTTCGACCTCCTACATATATCCCTCACCACACCGCTAGCGAGGTTTGTTCTTGCTACTGCTCGATTCGTAGCCTTTAGGAATACTCCAGTTCTTGAAAACTGCACTCCCAGGTAGGTACATTCATCCACCAACTCAATTACATCATCATTAAATAGAAAAGGCTGCTCTTTCTTTACCCTACCTTGTTGAAATCTAATGATATTAGCACTTTCCTCCGAAGGAAAGTAGCTATTGAGGTTGGACTCATGACGGAATTTTTGAAAAATTTCTTCAAATCTTTATCGAGCCTACCTAGTAGACACCGAAAATGACCCCCGTTAAAATTTATATATATCTATATATATATATATATATATGCATATATATATATGTGTCTGTTAACACGATAGCGGCCAGAGTTTTTGTTTTTTCGTCACGAAACTTGGTATATAGCATTCAATTAGCAAACGATTGAACGAGTTCGTTAACCACCAAAATCGGTCCACCGGAAGGGGGGGTTTACCCCGAACCCAAAACACTAATTTGACCATTTCAGCCGTAATATTTGTTATATTTCAACAAAACTTGGTATTCGTAGTGGTAATATAGAGAGAAAAGTGAGATATAAAAATGAACTAAATCGGTTCATGAGGAGGGGGGGTTTACTCCGGACCGACAATACCAATTCGCCACTACCAGCCGTGATTTTAGGTATATTTCGACGAAACTCGGTATTCATAGTGGTAATCTACAGGTAAATATGTGTTGTAAAAATAAACTAAATCGGTTCATTAGAAGGGGGGTTTACTCCGGACCCAAATTACTAATATACTCATACTGGTCGTAATTTCTGCTGAATTGTAACGAAACGCGGTATACGTCGTGGGTAACTCATGAGAAAGAAGTGTTGTAAAAATGAGCTGAATCGGTCAATCGGAAAGGGGGGTTTACTTTGTAATATATTTCAATAGAAAAGCCAGCCAGATATAGGTTCACAAAGGCGCCGCAAGGAGCGCTAGAGGGACTGTATCCGGTTCCTGTGTTAGATCAAAATACGATAATACGAGGTTTTTTGTATTTATTACGTAGTGTAGTAGGTACCATGTGTAAACATAACTCTGGAAGCAAATTAATAATTTATCAGTTACTCATTACAAAATTAAAAGAGAACTATTCATGTTTTTATTTTATTTATGTAGGATATTTTAAGCAAATTGTTCTGGAAAGCAGTCTACACTACCCAAATTCTGAGGAAAGTGCTTAGTTATGCAGCTCCTGCGTGACGGACTTTTTGATTTGGACGCGTTAACAACTAGACCGTTATCCCTGCAGTATGAGGCGAGCAATTTTAACTTCTCTCGCATATCTCGGTGACTGTCTGCAAATATTATGACATCGTCGGCATATAACAAACATAAGATGTCCGTCTTCTGATTAAGCTGAAACCCAGATTTTCCATGAGCCCTAAAGTAGTCCTCGATGTCAGCGAGAAAGCAGTTGAACAGTAAAGGACTGAGTGATTCACCTTGAAGAACTCCAGAAGTAATCTCTACAGGGTTAGAAGGCATCGCATCCATGGTAAGCGTGGCTCTCTCATAAATTGTCTTGAGAATTCTTATAAATTTCCCACTTATTCCCATATTGTGGAGTTTTAGCCATAGCAGGTTGTGATTAACCGAGTCGAATGCTTTTCTAAAATCGATTACAGCGGATTACAATTTTCTTCTCTTGGCAATGGCTATTTGTATAAGACAAGTAAAAGTAAATATATTGTCCATACATCCACGGCTCGGACGAAATCCTGATTGACATTCCGGTATTATTTCTGATTCTTCAGTCCAAACAGACAGGCGATTTAATAGGATCTGTGTGAATATTTTCAGCAAACAGTTAGCCAAAACAATGTTCCGATAGTTGTCGGGGTTTTTTGGGTCTCCTTTTTTGTAAATCATACTATTTGTGAAATTCGACCAACCGTAAGGGGCCTCTTCAGTAAAAAGAATTTTATTATATAGGCGCAAGGTAAAAAGTTTCCAGTTTTGGGGTAAATGTTTTAGTGGTTCATAGGGGACCTTATCAATTCCAGGGGTTTTGCCATTCTCACGACTCATCAAAGCTCTGTCCAACTCCTCGAGAGAAATGTCGGTATCTGACACACACCAAGAAACTGGATATCTGAGAGTAGCCGAGGTGGATACATGTTCTGAAAGTATATTACCCAATCCTTCGGAAAAACAGCACAAACATTATAAGGTTTCCTTCTTAACCCACGGATTGCAGGCCAGAAGGATTTGGGATCCTTTGCATTACTTAGAGATTCTCTTAAGCTTTCAATATAAAATTCTTTCTTCCTTCTAAGAGTATTTTTGTAAAGAGTTTTAAAATACAAGTAGTTGCTGATTTTTAGCGCGGTTCCTCCCTCCCCCATAGGGAGGAACCCCGCTTATAAGGTTGATACAATGAAACAATCCGGAAGTGCCGACAAGAAAATTTCGCGTTTCAGAACCCCTAGAGACCGAAAATAACGGTGGTTCAAATTTGTATATATATATATATATATATATATATATATATGTATATATTTATATATATATATATATATATATATATATATATATATATATATATATATTTGTCTGTTCGCTCTCTAGGTCGAAGACGAATGGTCCGATTTTGATGACATTTGGTACAAAAATCCGTCGTCCAATTTGAAAGGTCAAGTTCGTTAACCAGCGAAATCCGCCTACCGGAAGATGGCGTTTGGGGCGAAATTCGCGCAAAAAAAAATCGTAACGCTTACGTTTTTGAGTTCATAAGCTTCTAAGTACTCGTTTTTATGATTCCTGGGCTAGGAAAACGAATGAAACCATTTTCAAGGCGATAGCTTTAACCGTTTTCGAGAAAATTGGAAAAATATTTTTTGAATACCGTTTTTGGTTTGGGTACTTAGAATCATGGGATTCAGTTGAAACATTTTCTGCATGTTCTGCTTTCATCAAAACTAATATGTTGAAATTTTGGTTACGTTTGGAGTTATGAAAGGGTTAGAATAAAATATTTTATTAACAGACATAAAAAGTTTTAGTAACTTTGTTTACTTTCCTTAATATCTTGAAAAAGATTGAGAATCTTGGTAATCGGAAGAATACCATTAGAAAGCTTATTAAATGCTCTAAAAAAAAGGTTCTAATGAAAGTTTTGATTAGGCGATGTCAATCGGAGAAATAAGAGCTTAAAACTTTAAAGTAATCGATTTCGCTTATTCGAACTGTTCTTTTTGTCTGTTTTTTATTCCTTGTTATTTTTTAATTGCTTATTGTTGGATAATGTATTTGAAAATAAAACAGGTTAAGAAAAATAAGAAAAACAATTTAATGTTAGAGATATGGATTTCCAAGATATATAGCTTTTCAACTGCCTAGCGTCCTTCCTAGGGAGGGTTCTTTGTCTTTGATTTTGGTACTTAGAATCATGGGATTCAGTTGAAACATTTTCTGCATGTTCTACTTTCATTAAAACTAATATGTTGAAATTTTGGTTACGTTTGGAGTTAAGGAAGGGTTAGAATAAAATATTTCATTAACAGACTTAAAAAGTTTTGGTAACTTTGTATATTTTCCTTAATATCTCGAAAAAGGTTGAGAATCTTGGTAAACGAAAGAATACCATTAGAAAGCTTACTAAATGCTCTACAAAAAAGGTTCTGATGAAAGTTTTGATTAGGCGAT
The DNA here is from genome assembly GCA_946811695.1 of Gonocerus acuteangulatus. Taxonomy (NCBI): domain Eukaryota; kingdom Metazoa; phylum Arthropoda; class Insecta; order Hemiptera; family Coreidae; genus Gonocerus; species Gonocerus acuteangulatus. The sequence continues at coordinate 58,903,588 of OX328126.1, forward strand.
GTCAATCGGAGAAATAAGTGCTTAAAACATTAAAGTAATTGATTTTGCTTATTCGAACTGTTCTTTTTGTCTGTTTTTATTCCTTGTTATTTTTTAATTGCTTATAGGTGGATAATGTATTTTACAATAAAACAGATTAGGCAAAATAAGAAAAACAATTCATTGTTAGAAATATAGCTTGCCAAGAGAAAAAGATTCGTTGACGTCTTTTGAATATTTTCAATTGCCTTTATGCTGTTGGTTTTTTTATTTTATTTTTTAATTGATTTTATCTGTAGAATTATTACTATAGTAAAAGAACACAGAAATGTGTGAAAATATTTGATATTTTCCAATTCATTGAAACGTATGAAATGAAGTATCGGTAGAAGAGGATTCTAGGGTCTTGCGGACCTGACCCCAGGTATAGCCATAAAACCCTTTGAACAAAGGCCGAGGAAAATATTATCTGTTTCTATTCTATGCTTTTCAAATGACAATAGGGATATGAACAGGAAACGGGGTCTCCCGTGGTCTAATGGCTAGCGCCTTGGATTCATAAGCGGGAGATGGTGGGTTCGATTCCCAACCTCCGGCAGGAATTTTATCATCCCACGGCTCGCTGGTGAAATTCCTCGCTACACCCTGGATGTCGGCGCTAATGACCTAGATGTAGATGTGACGTAAACAAAAAAAAAAAAAAAAAAAATACTGGAACCGCGCTAAGATGACGCAGTTCCTGCGAGTCGGACTTTTTTCTCCTGTAAATCCCAATTTTTTGCAATCTTTTAGTGCCTTTTTAGTTTTTAATTTACGACTTAGGCAATCTGCATCAAACCATACCTTTCTATTTGTATTATTATTTGATTGCTTTTTCAGATTAACAGTTTTTATTAACCCTAAAAGAGAAAGGACTCCTTGAATTTCATTTAAAATAATTTCATATAACTGGGTAGTATTTTTGTTTGTCTCTACAAGACCAACTGAGGGAGATCTTTTCATTAAATCAAAGAAAGCTCTAGAAGCGTTAGGGTCCCAGCAAATCTTTTTAACTTTTATATCTATGCCTGAAGGATTGAGTTTGTTTTTTCTTAATTTCGGGATATTAAGGATAATTTTAATTGGAAAATGGTCGGAATGAGTGGCTTTTAACTGAATAAGGGAATCAGAAACAAAGTTTAAATTTGTTAAATTACACCAGACAAGATCCACTGTACTACTACCGTTTGCAGAAATGAATGAGAAATTGCCTAGTGGATCACCAGGAGACCTTCCATTCAGCATAATGAAACCATTCTGCTCCATCATATCTGCCAGGGCTACTCCCTTACTATCACATACCTTATCCATACTACATCTAGTGTTAGTAAAGTGGAAGTTTTCTACAATAATAGGATCCAATTGGTTAAGGTCATACATACGGCAGTTGAAATCGCCTGACAAAATAATAGGGATATTACTATATTCTAAAACTAATTCTTTAATGGCTTTATCTAATTTATCAATAATAAGATCAAATATACAAGAAGGCTTCAAATATATGATACCTAATATAAATGTAGTGCTACCGGCATTCACTCGCGCTAACAACCACTCACAACTCTTGTTTAGAACAGTTACATGCATACTTTTATTCATTATTATAAGTAATATACCCCCACTTGCTCGTGAAGGGAATGAAGAGTCGACAGGAAGAACAGAAACTCTATCCTCACTTAGGAATTTCCCTCTTCTCAGATCATCCAATGAGTATTGTATTCCATTAATCACTGCTTTACTACCATGATATTTGGCGTTGAGTCCTTTTTCCCGAGCAGATTTTATGTAAGGCCATATTTGTTTTCTTGTATATCGCTCTTGCTGGCTGTAATCCCAAGAAAAATGGATATTTGAGTCCGGAATATTTCGTGCTGCTTTTAAAACTTGTAGTTTTTTACGGAATGAAAGAAATTTAATCAGGACTGGGCGAATTTTGGCTGATTTTCTTCCAAACCTCCTGACAAAATCAGTTTCGGCCAAAGTAACGTCTAAGTTAAGGTTTTCCCTGATGAAAGTTATGACGCTTTCTTCCAAAGATTCTTGAGATTCATTAAGATGTTCTGGGAAGTTAAAAACAATTAAATTGTTCTCTCTTCGAGAAATATTATCAATTTGGGAGAGTTTATTTTCAATAAGATTTATTTTTACAGTTGTATTCTGCTCAAACTGCTTCTGAGCAGCTTCCAGTGATTCCAGTCTTGATTTTGTTTCCTTCAATTCGTTATTAAATTGCTCCATCATTGTTCTCATAGCTTGGACATCTTCATTTCCTTTCCTAATTTCATTCTTTGTTTCTATTAATAATTCCATAATAGCCTGGAGTGAGACTGACTCAGCCATTTTTAGAGAATTTAAGAATACTAATAGATAAAACAGTGAATTACACCCTGTAATTTGAAAAGGAAGTATTACTCTTCAATTGTATATAAATGGAAACTATCTTTAAAAGTCCTTTCAAATACTACGTAAGAAGTTTTTTATTCAAAACATTAAATAACCTTCCCTGTCTGCTTCCTCAAGGAGCCCGATATCACTATCAGGAATAAGGTAAGGTGGGGATAGGCGCATGCCCTCTTCACTAATTAATATGGCTAATTGCCTACCTTCACTTCTCATTAATAGATTCTTTCCATCGATCTGGCCACTCACTAAATCATATCAGGCTTCTCTTATTCCACTAAACACATCAGTGTTCTTTATAGATACGTTCTGCAATTTTTCTTGGCGAACTTACACGTAGGGACACTTTAAAACCGAACTTTTTAGAGACCCGATACGAACCGTGTCAACGCTAGCACAGCACACATGATAAATTTAATTGCTAGCGAATAATTTCAGTGTGGCGGAAACAATTTTGGACGAATCTATCAAAGTATATTTCATGAAACAGCTGTTTGCCCGCCGTCCGGCATTTTGGAAATGAAAAGTAAAACGCTTCAAAGCATGCGCCTTCTCCCGAGGCGAGCCTTCAAGGCTCGCGCCTTCTACCAAGCCGAGCCTTCAAGGCTCGCGCCTTCTATCGAGCCCTGTCCAAGCTCTGAGAGCTCGAGCTTTTTGGAGCCGCGCCTTCAAGCCTTAAAGGCGCGCTCTTTTACAACACTATTACGGAGTCGGTTGCTAAGTGTTCCAAAAAGTGCCATTTTGTAATGATAAAAGTGTGATTTTTATGAAAGTCTTAATATACGCATTACTGAACTTTCTTTGTGTGTTTATTGACTATTAAGTGCATAAATACACAAAAAAAGAATCATATTTAACTATTTATATAGTTAGGTCACATTATTACAGTGTGGTGAAATTGGTACATTAAAAAACTTCACTGTTAGTCTATTTTCAACTATTACCTAATACCAAAGGGTCGAAGTTTGCCTAAAAGTATACATTTGTCTGTTCGCTCTCTTTGGACAAAGTTCGACTCATTGGTATCAGTTAAATGATAACAGCCTAGGAGTATAGGTTTATAGCAATTTCAGCACACTGTACTAATGTGGCCACATTTTACGGTACGTAAATATTATGAATGTAGTTAGTATACAGAACTATATATAAAATAGAATGTAGATAGTATAAATTATTCTTTATTTATTTTTTTTAACACGGGAAAATATATCATAAGTATAGATCTTCAAAACTTAAATAAAAAAACAAAAACAATAGTTTTTTTTTACGGCGCATCGACAAATCTTGGCCATTAGCGCCGGGATCCAGAGTGCAGCCAGGAATTTTCTCAGCGAGCCCTCAGATGAGAAAATTCCTGTCGCCGGTGGGGATCGAACCCACCATCTCCCGCGTATGAATCCAGCGCGCTAGCCACTAGACCACGGGAGACCCCCAAAAACAATAGTAAATAAAATAAAGTATGACAGGAATACCATTCATTATTACAAAAGATTGTACTATAACACAACACGACCAATTCAAATAACACATTATCTAAATGAAAATAAACAACAAAAAATCAGGCATAGATGAACACGAAATTAATTGTCCTAAATTCCAATCCAATCCGAAAGAAATAATCGCCCTAAACAAAATTGTTTTTAGTGTAGATGGAGATAGTTAGCCGCTGTAGAGATACGAAGACAGGTATAGTTGGGATTCGGCTAGGAGAAAAACGTCAGACTTTCAAAAAGAAATCTGTATTTTGGACGTTTCGACTGCAACAATGGCAGCCTTCTTCAGCTAAAAAATATATACAACTTATAAGTAAAGAAAATGTACAAGTAGTAAGTAAAAGACAGGAAGAAATGAGCGGAGTATATATATCAATACAATAAATTTTAACCAATCTTATTTTTAAAAACAATGAAAATACGGTAGTTGGAAAGAAAACAGCATGTAGAACTTGTTAGTAAAAACCCTTTGAACAAAGGGTTTTTTATTGTCCGTTTGTCCAATCCTTCAATGCCACCTCCCCCAATACCTCCCCCGAATCCTCCCTCCAGATATTTCGTTCCCTGACATACACACCAGGACTGACGGAAAAACTCACAAAGACTTTAAAAAAAGCCCTCCCGTCACTAAACTTTGGGTTAAAAACCACTAACAAACTTACTACATTGTACACCAAACTCAAAGATCCCCTTCCCTATGACTACGCCTCCCACGTTGTTTACCAAATACCCTGCCAAACCCCCTCCTGTAATGCTGTATACATAGGTGAAACCAAAAATTATATTCACTCCCGCATAACACAACACAAACGGACAATAAAAAACAAAGAAATCCACAAATCCGCCCTCGCAAAACACGCCATAACTAAAAAACACACTTTCAACTTTGACGACACTAAAATACTTACCACAGAACGAAACACCAAAAAGCGACAGATTTCCGAATGCGTCCACATTAACTTAAACCCCAATAACATTAATTACAAAACCGACAAACAAAACATCTCCCCTGCTTACTCCTCCGTCTTCCATAAATTGTCCTGACCTCCTTTTTTATCTTTGTTCCCAGGCTCCAGACAATTTCTCTACTTGTGTGTCCCTAAGCTCTTAACACCTTTTACAACCCGCCTTTACAACCCGCCTTTACAACCCAGAAATTGTACCTCTTTCATCTGCACCGATTTGCCGCCCCCCCCCCCACCCCTTTCTCTTAACTATAAAGACCACCGGTGTTGTTGCTGTCGTTCATACTTCTACCATGGTTACCTAAGTTGTCCTCGAGGTCTTCCTCCCTCCCCCCTAGGCATTCTCTAGTGGTATGTATCTATATATTAATTGTTATAAATTGTATTCACTTATAAAATAGATTTTGTTTTTCACTACATAAAAAATGTGCGTTGTTTTTACTGTTTAATTTTTTTTGTACTGTTTTTACTAACAAGTTCTACATGCTGTTTTCTTTCCAACTACCGTATTTTCATTGTTTTTAAAAATAAGATTGGTTAAAATTTATTGTATTGATATATATACTCCGCTCATTTCTTCCTGTCTTTTACTTACTACTTGTACATTTTCTTTACTTATAAGTTGTGTATATTTTTTAGCTGAAGAAGGCTGCCATTGTGCAGTCGAAACGTCCAAATACAGATTTCTTTTTGAAAGTCTGACGTTTTTCTCCTAGCCGAATCCCAACTATACCTGTTTTCGAAAATTGTTTTTAGATAATCGATGTTAAAACTCGACCAACGTGTGCCATACATATGCAGTATAGAATTTACAGTACTTATGGAATGAAGAAGACGTAGTCAACTAGACATCCCACAGAGCCAGTAACTAAAAAAGTCCGACTCGCAGGAACTGCAGCATCTTAGCGCGGTTCCGTTCATGTCCCTAGTGCCATTTGATAAGCTCAGAAAAGAAATAAACTTATTTTTTTTTTATTTATCTCGTGAAAATTGTCAAAATCCTCTCGAACATCTCGAATAAAAGTGATATTAAGGCGTCAGGGACACCGACAGTAGCTAATTTTTACACAGAAGCGGAAATTACAGAATCTGGCTCTCATTCTAAAGCAAAGCTCTATAAATCAATACAAAATATGCCTAATAAAGCCTTTCTAGAGGATACAGAAGCATGGGCGTATATGAGGGGGGGGGGTGAGGGGGCTGCAGCCCCCTGATGATAAAAACTTCTCGTAAAACCCTTACAAATAAATTAAATAAGATCACTTAGTTCATAAAACATATTTTATTTTACGTGTAATAGCGTTTTAGTTGCCTAAAACTATTCCAAGCTCTAAATATTTAGTATTCCATACCCTGGAAATGGTCTCAGCCTCCCCCCCCGAAATTGTTTTTATATACGCCCATGTACAGAAGGATCAAGAAGAAGTACACAAGATTGAGTAGAATACCCTGCCTAATATAGCCTATATAGAATAATATGCCGAATAAAACCTATCTAGTAAATACACAAGGACAAATAAAAGTCTTGACGAATAACAAGTCAAGAAAAAAAACTTTATTTAACAAAATAAAACAAAGTTTAGTTGCTCAACTACAATAGAATAATATAACTATTTAAGTCTATGGAGTAGACACAAATGGACCAAAAACAAGTCTTGTGGAATATTGTTTTTTTTTTTCTAATTAAATACTTTTTATCAATATTTAGTATATAACCTTTGTTGAAAACTATTGATTGCTAATTGATGAATCGGTTTACAACTAAGTAGTCTTTATGAATATTTAGTATATAACCTTATGTTTGGATCTGATTTTTGGGGTGCTCTCCGCCTAGGCTTTGTATTTGTGTCGGCAGATACCTGGGGTATATTTACAGCTCTTGAGGATTAACTCTTAGCAGGTAAATTTCCTGCGGCCCCCATTGTTTCTACGGGCATTGAACCGTCATATTCCCTCATAGTATCTAACCGTTGTGAAGTTTATTTTTTGGATTTAGGACTTAATATACATATGTAGACTAAATCATAGCAAGAAGTAATCCTCCGTCGTCGGTTCTTAACTATGTAGACTCGCTAATGTTATCCAATCTTAGATACATCGTATTTAAAATCCACAGCAAAAACACGACATTTCATCAGAATCCCCTGCTGAATAAAACTTATATAGAATAATATGCAAAATAAAGCCTATCTAGTGGTTAAAAATAGAGGAAAAAAGCCGTTCGTGGTGGTAGAAAATCTTAAAAGTATTTCGCTCAGAAATCTCCGAAATATTGTCACTAATTTTACGTATCCTGTTTTATAGCCAAATAGATTTATATTCTATAATCAATAAGAAAAACCTACCAACAATAAAAATCTATGGGTAACAGATGAAAATAGGGAATACCAAGAATAATTCTAAAGAACGAAATCAACACCAGTACTGTAATCTAGATATTCATACGGCATCTTCGAATTCTAACAAACAAAATATTGATTCTAATTATACTTATCCTGTTTTATTGACAAATACATTTGACTACTATAAGCAATTAAAAACACTAGGGAATATGCCAAAGAACTCGGAGTAGGAGCCTCGACAGTTTCAAGACATTTGAAGGAAATCGACAAATCCAAAACTGACATTTCATACGGTACAGCCTGATATATTTTTAACAATGAATTGTCTTTCTTATTTTAATTAATCTGTTTTATTGTCAAATACATTATCCAACTATAAGCAATAAAAAAATAACAAGGAATAAAAACAAACAAAAAGAACCGTTCGAAGAAACGAAATCAATTACTTCAAAGTTTAAGCACTTATTTCTCCGATTGACATAGCCTAATCAAGAATTGTTTCAGAATCTTTTTTGTAGAACATTTAGTAAGCTTTCGCATGGTAACCCTCCGTTTACCAATATTCCTAACCGTCTTCGAGATATTAGGGAATGTATACGAAGTTCCCAAAACATTTCATGTCTGTTAATAAAATATTTTATTCTAATCCTTCCTTAGCTCCAAACGTAACCAAAATTTTAACATATTAGTGTTGATGAAATTCAAACATGCAGAAAATGTTTCAACTGAATCCCATAATTTTAAGTATCAAAATCAAAGACAAAAAGAACAGTTCGAATAAGCGAAATCAATTACTTTAAAGTTTTAAGCACCTATTTCTCCGATTGACATCGCCTAATCAAAACTTTCATTAGAACCTTTTTTGTAGAGCATTTAGTACGCTTTCTAATGGTATTCTTTTGTTTCCAAAATTCACAACCTTTTTCGAGATATTAAGGAAAGTATACAAAGTTACCAAAACTTTTTTATGTCTGTTAATAAAATATTTTATTCTAACCCTTCCTTAACTCGAAACGCAACCAAAATTTCAACATATTAGTTTTAATGAAAGTAGAACATCCCAGTAAAATGTTTCAACTGAATCCTATGATTCTAAGTACCCAAACCAAAAACGGCATTCAAAAATTATTTTTTCAGTTTTCTCGAAAACGGTTAAAGCTATCGCCTTGAAAATGGTTCCATTCGTTTTCCTAGCCCAAGAAGCCTATAAAAAGAGTACTTACAAGCTTATGAACTCAAAAACGTAAGCGTTACGATTTTTTATGCGCGAATTTCGCCCCAAACGCCATCTTCCAGTGAGCGGATTTTGCTGGTTAACGAACTTGACCTTTCAAATTGGACGACAGATTTTTGTACCAAATTTCATCAAAATCGGACTATCAGGGAAGCCAGAAATGAGCGAACAGACAAATATATATATATATATATATATATATATATATATATATATATATATATATATATATATATAAATATATACATATATATATATATATATATACAAATTTGAACCACCGTTATTTTCGGTCTCTAGGGGTTCTGAAACGCGAAATTTTCTTGTCGGCACTTCCGGATTGTTTCATTGTATCAACCTCATAAGCGGGGTTCCTCCCTATGGGGGAGGGAGGAACCGCGCTAAAACGAAATTTATTAGGGTGCGTTTACATCTAATAGTTATTGCAGTATATTTATGCCAGATAGAAATTATGACTAATGTAGATTACGAACAATTTCTGTCTGAGATATATATTTCTATCACGAGCTATAAGTGTCGACACTTCTATACCATCAGGTGTAAACACTGTTTATAAAGAGAAGAATTTAATGTCAGAGATACTACCTGTATTGTCGACGCTTCTATACCAACAGTTGTAAACACTGGTTATTTGCTAATAAAGGGCATAAATGTATGTGTGTAAACCGGCCGTACATTTATTGCAAATTACACCAAATCGAGAGCGTCATGCACACATCAATGACATAAATGTCTAGCTATTTCTTTCAGTGTGTAAACATTCTAACGAATATATATCCGACACCTGAGATTTATTTCCTTCGAGAAGTGTCAGATGTAAACGCACCCTTCACATATCTAGAAATCGGCCGAATAATCAGGAGCGTTCAAACATACTACAGACATTTTAAAACCTTAGATTTTTAGAAATAAAAGTACCAATACATTTCTTATTGCCAAGCTCGTTCATTAAATTATACATGCACATTGACTCCGAGAAAGAGTGAAATAGCCAAAGAAGCGATACACTTAATTGATAATTTCAATTCATATTAAGGGAGTGACTATTTCATACAGGATGTTAGTTGATCGAGTAAGAAATAGTCACACTTTTAATTTTGGGATTTTGGGGGGGGGGGGTTTAAGTATCCATTGTCCTTTTAATTTTGGCAATGATAGGTTTCCATATAATGAATATACATATGAATATACATACGGTATGAAAATATACATAAAATGAATAACAGGAAAACAAGCAGTTAATAAAAAAATAAAAAAGTAAATTAAATATCTGTATATGTATATATTTTTTTAATTTTAAAAGAGAATACTTGACATAAAATGTTTAAACGTTTTTAATAAAATTATATTTATATTGGTAAATCAACTTTAACACTAATACGTTCGATTGTTTTCTGCTAATCTAGCCATGATTGATTTTATGAATGTACAGTTTACAAGTACTCTAAGTGCACCTGAAAAGACTTAAAGAGGACCGCGAAACATTTAGAGCAGTGTGTGAGAGGAAAGAGGCGCGAAGTTGGATTATTTGGATAGTGAGAAGTGTTTAGTCTTCTCACTATCCAAAACGCAGATGGCTAACGACATAATGTGTTGGTAGTGGGAAATGTTAGGACACGAGGTAGCTGTATAAATTCAAGGCCGATTACAGATTACTATTGCAAGTTAATGATTTCTACTCTATGTTCCGGGAAATATCATTAATATTTTCATCGTAATTCATATTTGGAGATCTGTAATTTTTTATAATTTCTAATTATAAACAGGTCATAAACCCATAGTTTCGTGCGTCATTATGGTTAGTTTCCTCCACTTATCGCGAAATAGTCGTATAACATTAGCCGTGATGTTAAGCGTTTAAAAAAAATTGAAAAGTGATTACCCTCATCGAAAAAGGAAATTTCATCACATTTTTGTGATAGGTAGGTGGAAGCAAATCGCACTTAGGACTGTTTTTTTTTTAAATGAAATTTTGCTGAAATACTATTTCAATAAGGAATAATGATTTCTTTTTCTTTTAAAAAAGTCCGATTCGCAGGAACTGCGTCATCTTAGCGCGTACATCTCGAAGAAATGGAATAGACTAGCATCACAAATCACTGGAAACTGACAGTAGCCATCTTACACAGAAGCGGATAATTCTTAAACTGTATAAATCAATACAATTATGTACTGAAAATTTACTTACTCTTTGACTACTGCTGAGAAGGCTCTACTCTAAACAACCAAAAATTCGTTGTCATTTTAAGTTCCTTGTTTAACTAGCAAATTCGTCTTACTGTTATAATCAACTATAAATATGTGCTTCATGGCGAATAAAATTCCATTCTGTCGTGGGTTAAATGTTTCTATAAAATAAGAAATAACGATAACTTTAGTTGGAGGCTAGGCGGAAGGTTATATAGACAGCAGAATTCGAAACAAAATACGTCATCATGATTAGCCACTGCTATCTTGATTACCACAGCCACTCCAAACTTATTATTACCAACACCTCTCACCGTTTCTTAGCTTATTTTACTACTATTCTAATTTTACTGATAAATGCAATTTAAAACAAGAAAAAAACAATTAAAAAGTGAGATACACAAAGAGAAAACCCCTTTCAAAACAAGAAAACAAACATTTTTTACGTTTTAAGCGCTTATATCTCTGATTGACGTTGCCCCATCGAATATTGCTTCTGAACGTTTTTTTTAGAGAATTTAGTAAGCATTCGAATGGTCACCTTCCACTTAGCACGATTTCCCAACCGTTATCGAGATATTTACGAAAAATGTATGAAAATCCGAAAACTTTTTATGTCTATTAATACAATTTTTTTTCGCATACTTCCTTAACTCCAAATATAACCAAAATTTAAACATCTTAGTTGGGATTAATTTCCAAGTTGTAGAAAATATTTCAATTGAATCTCGCGATTCTAAGTACTCACAAAAATATAATGACTTACAAAAACATTGATTCCACTTTTCTCAGGAATAGTTACAGATATCGCCTTATAAATGGTTTCATTCGTTTTCTTATGTTAAGAAACCTATAAAACAAGTACCTGCAAGCATATAAACTCAAAAACGTAAACGCTAAGATTTTTTTTGTGCGAATTTCGCCCCAAACACTATCTTCTAATGGGCGGATTCTGCTGGTTAACGAACTTGACCTTTCAAATTAGACGACAGATTTTTGTACCAAATTGTGTTAGAATCGGACCATTTTTGAGCTTGCTAGAGCGCGAACAGACAAGCATATATATATATATATATATATATATATATATATATATATATATATATATATATACAAATTTGGGCCACCTATATTTTCGTGATCTATAGGGTCTGAAACGTGAAAGTTTCTAGTCGGCACTTCCGGATTGCGTCATGAGGTCAACCTCATAAGCGGGTTCTCCCTATGGAGATAGGGAGTAACCGCGCTAAAAACCCCATTGCATAGAAAGTTCGGCTTGAAAAACTTTCCGAGGAAAATAGTATACGGAGCAAACAACGTAAATTAAACACCTAAAAGACATTTGTTCCTATTGTTTGATTACATCAGCAACCAAGGGAAAAAAAATAAATAAATAAGAAAGGCCTTCAGGTTTCAGTTCCGACAAAGCTTTGGCTCTATTAGTGGATGCCTCTCTTTCGAAGATACAATATAAAATTCTAAGACGAACGGCAAAATATCTAGGTTTTCTCATATATCCTTCCTACAATAGATTATTGGAAGCCAAAATGCAGTGTTATCCTGATTGCCCTGAATATCTAGGTTTTCTCATATATCCTTCCTACAATAGATTATTGGAAGCCAAAATGCAGTGTTATCCTGATTGCCCTGAATATCTAGGTTTTCTCATATATCCTTCCTACAATAGATTATTGGAAGCCAAAAGGCAGTGTTATCCTGATTGACCTGAATATCTAGGTTTTCTCATATATCCTTCCTACAATAGATTATTGGAAGCCAAAAGGCAGTGTTATCCTGATTGCCCTGAATATCTAGGTTTTCTCATATATCCTTCCTACAATAGATTATTGGAAGCCAAACTGCAGTGTTATCCTGATTGCCCTGAATCCCTTCCCAGCAAATTTAGAAAAAGTTGTAAAATTTCGACTAAGATGTATTCAATATGCTCCTTGTGACATCAGATATCCACATTAATAACTCTAAGGAATATAAGATTTTCATCTAGATGTGAAAAAACTTTTACTACTAATTACACTTTGTGGGAAATATATTTCTTACCTTGATTTAACGGTCACTCTTAAAATTCAAAATTTATGGGTCTTAATATGAAATTTAAAAGTTATAATAGACCTAACACGACTTAATATTAGTTACCCAATATATTGTATTATTATATACCTCATTTATTGTAATTGTATTGGTATTAGTGGCATAGCAGTCCAGGCTACGAACGCTTAAAACAGCTATAGATGGAAATTTTTGGACAATTTTGGACTTCGTAACTTTGTTTGGGCTGGATAGGAGGGGAAAATATCAAAAGTCCTCGCCCGTAGCCTATGTGCCGGGGAGGGGGGGGGGTTTAGAAGGCGCATTTTTCATTGATCTTGTAAATAAATCATCTATATATCAGATATTACCGGATCTTTATTTATACCTGACTCTTGAAAAAGAAAAATAACATGTAGTTTGCTATTTAATATTTTCACCAAAGCGGCTATTTCAGACCACTGTGCGTCATTGGTAGGATAGGTGAAAATTTAAAGACATTTCAATCCCAGAATATGATAAAACGGAACAACAAATTAATAAGGAGAAAGTCTCCTACCTCATGGAGGTCAGAAGCCCTTTAGATAACTTGATTGCATTTCTATATTTAGCTAAAGTATTCCAGAGAAACACCAACTGACGTCCGGACTTTTATTTATTAGAAAGATTACTTTCACATTCTCAGATTCACTGAGTAAAGCCGTCAATTTCGAAAATCCTATTCTTCGTCGAGGGAATTCCTTTACACTCATGTTAATGCCAAAATGGGTTTTAAAAATATTGATGGAAAATGGCCGTCGGAATATCGAGAAGAAAATGATGAAATCTTATAAAATACACCTAGGCGCCATCGTTGATGCTTCATTGAAGGTGGAGATTGTCAGGATGGAAATAGTCGGGGCGGGGCTTCAGTTCTAATAAAAAAAACTTTTTATAAAAATAATTACAGTTTTTTGTCTTCCAACGTTTATTTTTATTAGCAACGTTTTGTTTTATTAACAATCTGTAATAGTTGATGACATAGTTATTGCCTTAAACCCATTCTTTATTCGTCCTTATCTATCTTTTTTATTCTGCATTCAATATTAGTCTGAATAAATCCTTACTCATTTTTTGTTAATTTAATTGGCCGGTTTACGCTGCTTCAGATATTACCTTTGTTAACATAAGAATTGCGTTACATAAGTTCATATAAGTATGAAATAGCATATGGGTATTTCATGTTTATGATTTATAATTACTTATTTGCATTTATAATTATCTGCATAACACAGAAAATGGCTTGAATGCCAAGGCGAAATTAAAAAAAAAAAAAAAAAATGTACCATCTCCATCCTGGTTGAAAACCTTTTTTGTTAGTCTATACTCTCGAAGATGATTGCCCATTGACCTTGAACATTTAATATTTCTCTTTAAAGATTAATTGAAGAGAATGTGTCGCATTTATTAGGTAAGGCAAAATAATGCCGGTGTGAGACTTCAATATCATTTTTGAGGTGGTAAGTGTGGCATATCTTTCAAGAGTGATGTGCACCTCAATATTGTTTATAATATTTGTGTTCTTTATGTTATTGTTTTTTTCTTACTCTAGAGGAAAACATGACATTCGCATACACTCTAGAGGAGCATGCGACATTCGCTAAAACTAACCCTACTGTTGTAACTACAGCCCGGAAGATAGGCATTTATTTTTGGTTAAAATAGGCAGGCAAAAAGGCACTTGAAATACTGAAAATAGGCAGTATTGTAATTAAAATAGGCATTCATTAGGAGTGAAGGCAAAGAGGAATCTCACTCATTATTAATGAAAATATGTATTTTAAATACTCATTCATTCCTTTATTATCAATTTATCACAGAATTAGTGTACTTACTCTTACTTTCCCTTCTTACAAGCAACAACAAGATGCTTTCTCAAAGTAACAACTCTCATAGACCATAACCCAAACAGTTATTTTTACATATGAATTAGTTATGAGTAAAAACATATAATCAGAAAACTGGGGTCTCCCGTGGTCTAATGGTTAGGGCATTGGATTCATAAGCGGGAGATGGTGGGTTCGATCCCCACCTCCGGCAGGAAATTTCTCATCTCAGGGCTCGTTGGGAAAATTCCTCGCTGCACCCTGGATGTCGGCGCTAATGACCTAGAAGTAGATGCGCCGTAAAAAAAAAAAAAAATAAAATAAAAAAAAAAATCTCATAGACCTTCTAAGAAAAAATGTTTTTCATTATGGAAAAACTTCCTCTGCATTATCTTACCATTTCGAGATCCGGAATACCAGGTAACTACACCATTGTCACAGCAAAAGGGGTGTGGAAGGAGGCGTACTTCTCTCATCCTCTCTCTTTCCTGCTATTCATTATGCCTGTGCATTCCTTCTACCAAGGAAGGCTCTGTTATTTAGAGAGGGTCAATCCACGGGTTGGGAAAATAAGCTTTCGAATTGATATTTGTGACGGCAAAATGTAATTTAATTTGTGAAACCTTTTTTGTTTTCGACGAACTGAAATTCGAAATTCGTTGTGTGCTTTTTAAAATGTTTAAATCGCAGAAAAAAATTGCATAACGAGCAAAAAAAGGCTTTAAATCTTAAAATAGCCAAAATAGGCAAAATAAAAATTGTCTCTACACTTCCTAAATGCACGGAAACATATTTTTTTCTATCTGATTCTTCAATATATCCATTCAGATAAATAAGGCATTTTGCCTAACTCCCGGGCTCTAGTTATAACCTTGAAAAACAAAGGTTTTCAGGTTTATAATAGTGTTCAAGTATTACATTAAATCAATAGAAGATAATTACAAAATTAGAAAGCGTTCGAAGATCCGACCTTGACCCCAGATGGGGTCAACTACATCAGGCAGAAAGATGGAAAAAAATTATAGGAAGACAATTTCTCTGTATCCAGCTATTTAGGCTTGTTGGTTTTTATTGTGAGAGTTCTCTGAAAGATCCAGTTCTTTTTTTTTTTTTACAATGAGGGGAATTCCGCAGCGCGAAGAGTTTCCTGGACACGACCACTCCCTTGAATATTTCCAGAAATAGATTCCAACAGTATGGTAACGTACGATTATTGGAAACTAGCTGACTACCCGTGCTTCGTCATGGCAGGTAAGTTTTTATTTTATTGCGTTTAATAATTTATCATCAAAATTCATGATACAATATAATTTTGTGCAGTTTATTATAGAACGGTTCTCGTCATACTTATTCATCAATTAATGAGTAATCAAAGAATAATGTTTCTTGACACTGGGGCGCTCCGGACTTGTTTCAAGAAACAGATAACCTAGAGATAACCCGTTATCTATAGGTTAGCAGTAACAGCAGTTTAACCAGTACAGGTTAAAATTCGTTTTCAATAATAAATGTACGTTAACATTTAAAAATTTATGTTTTCATGATATCATTTGGAAACACCCATTATATCTAACTAGACGACAGAGGTGTTTTAATAAATCTTTGCTCGCCGGTTCGATGTCTCAGCTATCATTCAAGTGTTGTAAAGCAAATTTCGTTAAAATATAACAAATATTAAGGCCTGCTGTTGCATATTAATATTATAGCACGAAGTGATACTCCATATGGACGGAAACATTTTTTGAGGGAACTATATTTTTACTTTATTTTTATTTTTTTACGGTCACAGTTCTCAAAAAGATTTTAATTTTGTTAGGTCCTGGCCCTACGGCGCACAGTGGTGGCAAAAGCCCGATTTTGGGGAAAACTGTAGTTAATTGCATCTTTTTGATTTCGGTATTATTTTGAAGTATTTTTTGTGCCTAATTGAATGATACCCCTAGGTATTCGATAGAATATGTATTTTGAATTATAAACGGGTTTTATCCTACAAAAACCGTAAAAAACGGCAAGTATTCAATTTAAAAAAGTCATATTTTACTCAATTGGTAGAGATACGTATATGTACTTCCAAATATATTTCCGAGTTGAATAAATTAACAATCAATGTAGTACTATTGACTGTTCTCGACGTATTCCTCTTTATTAAAATATTCGCTTATAACGAATAAATTTTGACATGAACTAATGCCAAAATGCCGTGTCTACTTCGTAAAATTCTCATTGAGTAATTTTTGTTACTACTCATAAGGAGAACATCCAAAGAAAATATAAACATAACATATTAATATAAATATATTATAATGCTACAATAATTTTATTTATATAATGGAAACTAAAAACTAATACATGAGAATATATACATAACAATACTTGTTTAGAGTATTCAAAATTCCAGATTAATTCTCTTATTTTACAATTCTCAGCCCCTTTACATCAACATGGAGGAATACCGACCAATTTAGAGGTAGAAGAGATCATAAGATAGCTACTTACCCATCGATTCATTTATTCATGTATGTATGTATGTATGTATGTATGTATGTATGTATATGTATATGTATATGTATATGTGTGTGTGTGTGTGTGTATATATATGTGTATATATATATATATATATATATATATATATAGACTAAATAATTAAAATTAATACATTTTTGTCTTGAAATTTTATAGTTGTGATTGGTGTACAGAAAATAAACCACTTTATATGAACCTCATATAGCGATACTGTAGAAAAAACAGTTTTTTTCTGTCTGCTATTGTTTTTGCTCGAGGATAAGTATTCTATAGATAAAACAAACTTACTTTCTTTTAGCAACAATGACCCGTGTGGTTGAATTTGCCTTAAGGAAAAAAAAACAAAAAAAAAAACTTACTTTCCCTAGGGGCTTATAATGGAAATAAATACTTTTTCAGCGTACAGAAATCAAATGTTCTACTTAATTTGGCTAGAAATTCTTGTGAATTAATGTATTGATTCAGAGTTGGCAAAATAAATTTGTTAAACTCTTCAGTTATATTAGCTTGTGATTCATAATAATTATCTGGAGTAAATATTTTGATACTTGAATACTCTCCTAAAATAAAATGTTCCCACTTCGTTGTACATGAGTGGACTTTCTCAGGGCTTTTAATAGTATATGCAATATCAGCTGAATTGTTCTGGCTTGTTATAATTGCTGGACCACTGTAATTCTCCATTCTGAAAATAAAATGTTTATATTATATTACAAATAACGCGTTTAGATGGTAAAATGAAATCTTCAAAATTTATATAATTTAAATAAAAGTCCGACTTGCAGGAACTGCGTCATTTGGAAAACTTGGAACAGCAACAGTTAAAATACTTCTATATATTTCGCGAAAAATTTAAACACCAGGGTGCCCCCCTGCAAAATCATCTCGATGAAAAGCGAGATTGACGCAATAAACGAAAAGGCAGAAGCCAAACGGAAATTCCGATATTACAGCAACAAGTAATACTAACACGCTTCTCGTTTGTTTATCGTGTTTTAACGAACAAATTTCAACTAAAAAAAAAAAATAACCATTTTTTTTCCTAATTCCCAAGCCAATAGGTGTCAGGAACGGTATCTAGCGGAGCTAGTAGGAACTAGTGGCCATATTGAATGTCGATTGCAGATACAAGTCGTCCGCCATTTTAAAGATTTATAAAGAACTGGTTCAAGCAAAGTCAGTGGTAAAAGTTCATTAGTTTTACCCTTTCTATATCAAAAGCAAAGAAAATATTTTCAATAAGATTGCAGTAACTAGTCGCAATTTGTAACTGTTGATTTATATGTCGAGATATGAGTAATAAGAGACATAGGTAAGGATATAAAAGAGAAACAAAAAGTTAAACAATGTCTATGGGCCTAAAAGTTTAGAAATATGAATGAATTTTTATTGTATTTCTATATTATATATGTACACACACACAACACATTATGTTCTGCAATTCCCTTTTCAATTATTTGATATATTTTGGATTCAATTTTTGTCTTTTAATATTTTATATTTGAATTATTGTTTTTATTTGAAATTTAATATTGTTATGGCTTTTTATTTGTTAGGCTACTCTGGGTGATTAAATGCAGGGTTATTCCACCAAAATTGACAGTGGTGGTACTGCATCAAATAGAAACACCAATAACTTCAGGTCTCCACCACAATTCATTTGTGGTGGAGACTTGAGGTTGCTGGTGTTTCTATTTGATATATATATATATATATATATATATATATATATATATATATATATATATATATTAAATAGGTTGGATTGCTTTAAAGTTTCCATCAATTGGTCAAGTCGCACTGACATTTCCTGTAACTGTCCTAATCCAGGTTTGTTTAGTATTATTTAAATTTTAACGTCTATTATAATTAATTCAAAATTTTAGGATCTATAAGTTACCACCCTTTTCAAGCCAGTATAGGGCTGAAGCCTTTTCTTTTTTCCAAAAAAAAGCCACCACTCCTCTTGAGAATCGAATCCACAACCCTTGGCACGGAGTGTTAAGTGCATCGTTGAATATTAAGAACTCTGAAATAGCTTCTAATTGTTGTGCAATCTTCTAGAATGTGGTAGACGGTGAGAGGGATCTGGCAGGTCTTAAACATTGGCCTGCACGAGAGACTTTTATTATGAGATGTACATGGACCAGGTTTGCATGGCCAATATCCTTCCTAGGTATTATTACCTCCAATAGCACTATCATCTGATGGTTTAATGGTGGGTTTGATGGTTTTTGGTTGGGTTATGTTTGTGAGAGATACTTCTGTCTGCATGGATTTCCATTTGTTTCGAACTTTCCTACTGACCCAGGTTTTGACCACTAGTTTATAAATTTGAATTAAATGTGATTTGATTCTTGCAGCTTCTTCCTCGTTTGCAGGGTACCAGAAAAAATGTATCGTTTTTCATAATGAGTGCCAGGATGTATTGCAATTGCCAATACTATGAACTGCAGTAATGGCAAAGTACAATGAAATTCGTATTGCTATGGAGGTTCCAACTTTTTTTTTTTTTTTTTTTTTTTTTTTTTGCCCTCAGTGTAGTATATTTCAAAATCTTACTTCCTTAGAGCATTATTTGAAGTTTTATTATTTATAATATCTGAAGTTTTCTTTTTGTCTAATTTTTGTGTTGATGGTTCTATGGCTTTATGTTTGTAGTATAGAAGTTGGTGACTACGAGTAGGTCTTCTATTTTCCTTATTATAGGAATTGTTATTGTCTAATGTCTAATCGAGCGGGGCTAGTTGGTTTCTTTCACAAAGTTGTCTATGTGTAGGATGGAATGTAATTGTTAGGTTGGAGTATGATTTCGACAATATATGAGTTAGCTAGCTCTTGCCACCAAAAAATAAGAGGCAATGAACCATAGACTAATTATTGGGCTGCTCTTGAAAGCTCTGGTATGAGCTTGGTTGGGCTACTCGATCTTATTCGAGTATGATGGATGGTTTCTCTTTGCAGAAGAATAGGGTACACTGCTACTGTCATTCTTCGATCTAATTATGCTCGCATTAGCATAGACTTGCGATCAGCCCCCCAGGAGGTCCGAGCAAATACCCTCATTATTCTAAGTTGTTGAAATCCTCTCACAGATAATTTATGTGGTTTAACCATATCAGCTTCTTGTCGAGTACCAAGCCTCAGAATTTAACATCATTAATTGTAAGTATGCTTCCATTCATGTGAAGCTCTGGATTTTTTGCTTTGTGTCCTTCTCCTAGAAAACAGTAATCAATTGTTTTTTCCTGTAGAAAAATGGTGCTTATTTACCTTTGGCCAGTGCTGAATGTTATTTAATAATAAGTTCTGCAAATTATTCTGCCAGTTTGATTGCTAAACGTCAACAAGATGGCAAGGTCATCTACCTAGAGGAATGGTCCAATCAATCGAGGTATGACATCAACTATTGAGTGGATTGCATCTTTGCAATAAAAAGCTCTTAAGAAAATTACTTATTGCTCCTCTGAAGTCTCATAAATGAAGAGCGAAAATGTCATTTCAATCGAAGGTATTCTAGGCTTCTTCTATGTCGAATAATATTCCAACTGCTTCTTTCTTCTCAATGTACATATTGTTGTTACGAATGCAAAGTATCGAATGCAAAAATCATCACTTTCCAGAGTGGAAAAACTTTTATTAATTACTTTGCTTTTGGCCAGTCAAATAGTCGGCAGATTCCAATGAGAGTTTGCCGTCCAGCAATAATCAGTACCGATTGAAAATGAAAAATATGTTTTTCCGCATTTGATACTTTGCATTTGTATCCACGATATTTAGAATTTCTGCTTCTATTGTTATTTTATCATCTACTGTGGATCTACATTTCTGGAAACCAATTTAAATGTCAGATAACAGTTTGAATTCCTCTATTACGAGCCTGTGTCATTTGTTCACCAGTTTTTGTAATAATTTTGCTGGACAGCTTGTGAGTAATATTGTGCGATTCTCACCATGTTCGGGCGAGGTTTTAGTTTCCCAAATTGTGCTGTATATGTTTAAAAATGCCATTTTACTATTAGGGGAGTTTTTTTTTGTCATTAATTTGTGTATTTCGTCTTGTCCTTGTGTTGTAAGTTTTAGCTCGTCAATAGTGGTTTGAAGTTCCCATTGTAGTTGTATGGTATTTGGTTGGCATAATGTGCCGGACATGTGAAATCTATTTCCAAGTGATGGTTGTCATCTTGATTAATATTTTTATTACAGATATATGTAAAATCTTTTATGAACTGTTCAGATATTATTTTATTAATTAGATTGTTCAACTAATAAGTTGGTAATGGAGTGTAACCATTTTAATTTATCTTATCTATTATTTTAATTTATGGTCATGAAAATGACGTCCTGGCCTAGAACGACACTTTGGTGGCTTTACGTTCCTGATTTGGCTTTTTGTGACTTTTTTGTTTCCTCGGCTGAAGAGAAAGCTGAAAGGAAAGCATTGAGAGTCTAAGGGTAACACCAGAAAGCATTTTAGAACTTTCCTAAGAGATATTTCCTTGAGGAGTTATTACTTCCATAATGCAGCCTGTATGTTGTGCAGTAACACAAATTTTACAATTTTTTGTAGGTGCAGCCATTTCAAGAAAATAATTAGACACTTCACATCTATTTAATTTAATAATAAATAGATGCGAAGTGTCTTAATTATTTTCTTGAAATGGCTGCTGAGACCAATGAATTATGAGCTTGAATCACTCCATGAATTTAAGGTTATACAAAAATTTGATTTGTTAGAATAATTGGTTTATAATTGGTATAAGTGGCGGCTAAAGGGGGGGGGGGAGTTAGCCCCCAAAATGAAAATTCACAATATTTTTCCGTTAAGTGAGAATAATAAATTGTTTAGGCAAATTAATGTAATGTAATAAGTTCTAATTAATGTATGCTCTTAGTTTATCAAATACCACCTTAATGATTTCCATGTTCCTGTTTATAAAAATTTTATCTACTCCCTCAGGCACCGCAGTAAGCCCATACTAAATTAGCCCCCAGAAATGTTTGTCTAGAGCCGCCGATGCCAAGAGTATTTACATTTTAAAAATATATATATATTTCAAGTTACTTCATCAAAATAGATTTATAAAGTACGTTACCTGATGCTGGTTATTTTCAATTCAAACTTCTCCAAGCCGAAAATGCCTGAAATCCTTGTATCACCATTTGGCCTAGTTTCTAGAACAACATCTGATAATCTCATAATTGTAGTTATGTCACCGAGCGAAACACCAGTAACATTCACCGTACAGTTTCCTACAGTTCCATTAACAATGTCCATAATAGGGATATCTGTAGAATTAGATGCCCTGTAACCTATACTAAAATAGTTCAATAGAATGTCAGTTTTATCATTCCAAAGTTGTTTCTCTGCTGAGCCGCAAACCACAAGGAGTTGAAGAATACATATTTTCCAATACATTTTTGCCATCTGGAACAAAAATAAATTTTATTAAACTGGTAAAGATAAATATAATTAATTATCGAAATTGTGATAGTCAGTTCAATCATAATTGTTAAATAAAATTACGTTTTTTATTAAAAATGAATTAATATTTTGCCAACGATTCAGCATAATTTTGAAGCCTTCATCAGGACCGTAAGAGGAGAAAGAACTGATCTGATTGGGTATTGCTATATCACTCATAAATTAAATACTCAGAAATTATTTAATTTCCCTGAGATAGGCCTGAAATCCACGAAATGCTTATCCTGTGGTACGAGGATATCTTCTACGAGGCTTTACATCTCTGTAATATAAAATATTCAAAGAGATATTGAAGAGTCTCAAACATCATAATGAAGTGACATACTAGAAATTTTCAGGTTAATACAAGCCAGTTTCAGGTAGAGAGAATCCTTTCTAATTTAAGCAGGTCCCATTGGAGTACCTCAAAATTAAGTGCATGGGCCTCTTTTTTTATGTTAGATATAACTGACTTGTTTGTCTGAATTGTTTACTGACAATTGTAAATTCTTTATGATTCTATTGTTAGATTCCATGAGTGCAGAGAGAGACCTTCATAGGATTGACAAGCGGAGTTGTAAGTGGTTATTGAAAGTAAATTCATTCAATTGCGCTGTTGATCAAATGAATACAAATAACTTTAATCAAGTTATTATCATAATGGAAAAAAGTATCCTCTCAGCTGGCATAGAACAGTGAAGCAAGTTACCAAAGTATGCAACCCAACTCACTGATGAAAATTAAATGTTAGAAAATGTTTGCCAACATCCATACAGAGGGGGGTCTCTCCCAGTGGTCTGGTGGCTAACACCTTAAATTCTCATGCGGGAGATGGTGGGTTAGAATCCCACGGCTCATTGGGAAAATTCCCCGCTGCACCATGGATGTCAGCACTAATGGCCCAGATGTTGATACGCCATTTAAAAAAAAAAAAAAAAAAGAAAAAAAAAAAAGAAAAAAAAAAGAAAAAAAGAAAAGTGTATTCGGAATTTCTGAGGATGGAATACAAAACTTATCTCCATCCACATGTGAAGTTCGCTCAGAGAGTTTCATCCTCACACTTCGAAACTCAAAAATCTAGCGTTAGCCACCAATAGAGGATCTAGCCTCAGAAGCTTACCGCATTGGAAGAATAATTGAAGTGAGATGATCTTATTGAACTTTCTAAGATCATTAATAAAGTTGTGATGCAGACTTAATAGCTTTAATTGAACTAGCCTGAACAAACAACCAAGCATATTACCTGGTTAACAAACATTCAGCCAAAAGAGAGAAAAAATGTCAGTAACCTTTAACCCTTACAAGTCGGAGAGCCGCATGGATTTAAAGGCTTTGGACCGAGGTCCATCCAATCCTACGGACACCACCTGGACAGGATTCAATAGCAGTGCCTCTTCTACCCATCTCTTCTCATTTTTCCTAATACAGTCACATTATTTCTTTCTTTATAAAGTTTTCTGTCACCATATTCTAATTTTATGAAAATAAAATCTTTAGAATTCACTTGAGATTCGGGCTCAGGTCCTGCAATACCTAAACCTAGAAGTGAAGACAGGTATAGTTGGGATTCGGCTAGGAGAAAAACGTCAGACTTTCAAAAAGAAATCTGTATTTGGACGTTTCGACTGCACAATGGCAGCCTTCTTCAGCTAAAAAATATATACAACTTATAAGTAAAGAAAATATATATATACAACTAGTAAGTAAACGACAGAATCTCATTTTCTCCGACATATTTGTGTGCGAGGCTTATTGCGTTTCTCAGTTTTTAAGAGCAGAGGTGGGCCCTACGCAGATGGAAAGTCAATAGTGGACCTCACACTAAGGAGTTGCTTCCTTACTGTACCAGAAGATGGAAATAATTTTTAAATCCATGCTAATGTTCTGACTTGAAAATACACAAAAATGGAGCTCCCTCCTTATTGCTGCACGCCCTTCATTTTTATTTGTAAATATCATAGGCTTTTATTGGACTAGAGAAGATTGGAAATAGAGTAGCACTGTGTTTAAAACAACACCAGCTGTTATGGAGAGCTGAATGGAGGGATTGTAAAGTCATTATTAATTCCGTAAATCGATCTGTAAGGAAGAAAAAGTGAAAATTTTCTTTTTTGAACAGAATCATGCAATTTATTTAGTTGAAGTAACAATGTAAGGGTGCGTTTACACTAGGATAGTTATTGCAGGATATTTATATCAGAGAGAAATTCTGACTAATGTAAACCATGTAGAATTTATGTCAGACATAAATTTTACATGGTTTCCATTAGTCAGAATTTCTCTCTGATATAAATATCCTGCAATAACTATCCTAGTGTAAACGCACCCTAAGTAAACGATTAAGATTTCAAGATAGTCTTCTTCATTAGAATTGAATAGACAACTTACATTTTACAACAATGTAAATGTTATTGAATATTTATATTAATTATTAAATCGAAATGTTCCATACGTATATGTACATAATCGAACAACATGCAGTATCCAGAAAGGATGGCATATTCTCTAAAATAAACTCCTATGATGGAGGGTTACTCCAACGTATAAAACAGGGGGGAAAAAAAAGATACACGGAGGTAATAAGGAAGATGAATAACCGATAATCCTAAGATGATTTTCAAATTACAGACAATGTTACCCTAGTTAGCTGATAATACTTCTTTTAAGTCGTCGATATTAGTTTTCTTTTATAAGCCTTGACATTTAATAATTGCAGAACTAAATTGAATTATTTAATTTTACTTTTTTTTTATTTCAATTTTAAAATTTGTTAGTTATAATTGTTTGCTTTAAAGGTATTAAGAATGTTAATTATTCAAGTCGGTGTCTCCTATCAATGAATCAGCATTTAACATTGAATTTTGAAATATCAGATAGTCATGACATATCAAACTGGGTTGGTGACAATAACTTTTGCTTTTACCCAAGGGCACTTACAGTTATTTGAAAGTAAATATATTTATATCGCGCACATAATGATTACACAAACCTTTTACATTAATATAAAATTAAATAATTCAATTTAGTTCTGCAATTATTAAATGTCAAGGCTTATAAAAGAAAACTAATATCGACGACTTAAAAGAAGTATTATCAGCTAACTAGGGTAACATTGTCTGTAATTTGAAAATCATCTTAGGATTATCGGTTATTCATCTTCCTTATTACCTCCGTGTATCTTTTTTTTTCCCCCCTGTTTTATACGTTGGAGTAACCCTCCATCATAGGAGTTTATTTTAGAGAATATGCCATCCTTTCTGGATACTGCATGTTGTTCGATTATGTACATATACGTATGGAACATTTCGATTTAATAATTAATATAAATATTCAATAACATTTACATTGTTGTAAAATGTAAGTTGTCTATTCAATTCTAATGAAGAAGACTATCTTGAAATCTTAATCGTTTACTTAGGGTGCGTTTACACTAGGATAGTTATTGCAGGATATTTATATCAGAGAGAAATTCTGACTAATGGAAACCATGTAAAATTTATGTCTGACATAAATTCTACATGGTTTACATTAGTCAGAATTTCTCTCTGATATAAATATCCTGCAATAACTATCCTAGTGTAAACGCACCCTTACATTGTTACTTCAACTAAATAAATTGCATGATTCTGTTCAAAAAAGAAGATTTTCACTTTTTCTTCCTTACAGATCGATTTACGGAATTAATAATGACTTTACAATCCCTCCATTCAGCTCTCCATAACAGCTGGTGTTGTTTTAAACACAGTGCTACTCTATTTCCAATCTTCTCTAGTCCAATAAAAGCCTATGATATTTACAAATAAAAATGAAGGGCGTGCAGCAATAAGGAGGGAGCTCCATTTTTGTGTATTTTCAAGTCAGAACATTAGCATGGATTTAAAAATTATTTCCAACTTCTGGTACAGTAAGGAAGCAACTCCTCAGTGTGAGGTCCACTATTGACTTTCCATCTGCGTAGGGCCAACCTCTGCTCTTAAAAACTGAGAAACGCCAACCGTAAGTCTCTTTGCAGAAAGTGGAGAACCACCATTGGAGCTCAGACGTATGTTCAACTGTGTAAAGTTTGTTTTGAAAAGCAAGTTTCTAAATAGTCCATGTTCTCCAAATTCAATAAAGCAAACCTATTTAGATCTATATCAACGTTATGCAAGCAGACAACGTCCCCTTCATGTTAGATTCCTAACAAATAACTCTGACCTACAACATACTATACCTCTACAAAAACCTGATTCGACTTACATACCGTGGACAAAAAGCCGTTTAAAAATTGACTTAGAACTGACGAAATTCAACAAAACCGACCCAACATCCAGACATCTTTACAAAAACACATTTTACTCACGACTGACGGAAAACACAGATACCTTCTTCATCTACACTGACGGATCGAAATCAGTAGGGGGAACCGGAGCAGCTGCTGTAGTGGGAGAAAAAATCATAACGTCGAGGCTACCACAAATGACAAGTTCCTACTCAGCTGAACTCCACGCTGTTATACTTGCATTAGACAATATACCTAACACTGACCACAAAAACATAACAATCTGCACTGACTCACTGAGCACATTACTAACATTACAGGATATTTACAGTGACAATCCTTTAACGATACATATATTTAACAAACTTTCACTACTGAACAAACCTATAACGATGTACTGGCTACCTGGCCACGAAGACATTGCTCCTAGTACTGAAGTAGACATACAAGCAAAACTTGCAGCACGAAAAGACCAACTAGACATTCAGGACTCAACGTACCAGGACTTATTAACAGAAGCCAAGACAATAATTACAAAAAGGTGGCAGGAGACATGGTACAGGACAACAAATAATAAGTTACGAGAGATTAAAGACACAATTCATGAATGGCCTTCAAGCAGCAGAAGTAACAGACGAGAAGAAGTCGTCCTGTGCCGGCTAAGGATAGGCCATTCACGACTGACTCACTCTTACCTTATGACTAGACAAGACAGACCAACATGTCAATACTGTAATACAAATCTCACCATTAAACATATCCTGACTGACTGTAGACTCAGACAAAATGATACCCTCCCACACAACATGAACTACTTACAGATGACAGTCACTACATAGGACAGCTATTGGACTATCTTAAAAAAGTAAACCTTTATAACTTAATCTAAACCCTATTTAATTAATTTTTCTCATATTTTACTTCATTTGATTTGATCTGCTTTATTTTACTTTATTCCACATAAATGAGATATAAATACAACTGTGTGAGAAATTAAAGTCAACTTCTACACATGGCAAAACATGAATATCTTGTGTACTTGTATTTATTCTGTTGAAGCAGTTGATTCGCTATAGCTGCGAACAACTAAAATAAATAAATAAATAAATAATTTAATTTTAGTTGTATTTTGAATTTTTTCTTGCTATAGTCAAATAAGCTTCCTAAAGTAAAAATGTGATTAAACGTAAATTTTGCTCATTTTAGTTATAAAAGTAGAATAGAACATGAACTTGGCACAATAAGGAGGCAGCATCAAATCATTAAACTTCACACCACTCTAAAAAAGGTAGGATAGGGTCCTTATGAGTAGGTGGCTATGTTATGATAAGAAACAAAAAATTGGAAACAAATATTACGAAACTACATTATAAAACATTTTCTTTAATTTGCCAAAAATTTGGAAAAGGAGCTGCCTCCTTATTGCTGCACTAACACACCAAAATGTATCCAACAAATCTGATCCATGACTATCACTTGGGAAATTATAGAGATAGTAGGGGATCATCACCATAGATGCGAAGCCCTTAAAATAAATTTAAACAAAAAAAAAAAAAAAAAAAAATAGATAGCAATATCTTCTCAGTCAAATTTATTTAAAATTACTTCTTTGTTTTAATTGCATATTTGAAAGTTCTGCAGTTATAATTGCTTCATATATAATAACATGACTTTTACCTTATTCAATAGGTCTTCTTTCCATAAAACTGACTGGCTTTATCACATTTCTTATAATACACCACATGATATTTATTGAGAGCATTGATCATCACCGAAAAAAGATTTTATTGCTCAAAGTTTTTAGGGTTTAAAAAAAAACTTAGTGTTACTGTTCTTAAATAAAAATAATGATAACTTTGAAGACTAAAAGAACAACATTAAAAAAAATCCTTAAAAAATTCAACTTCCATTAATTATTTTTTAGAAACAGGAAATCAATGGTCATAATGTATGAAACTAGAATAAATACGCAAGATATACATTTAACTTACACGAGTCAGTGAATTTTTTAAAATTTGAGAAAAGAGAACCTTAAATAACAAATATTTCTCATAGATAAGCAAATAAAAGTAAGAATTGATAATAAACACTAAATAATTTATAGTAAAGAAAACATTATTACCCTAGAGGAAAGAAAAGTATACACACAGGACCTGGATCTGATGTATGTCATTTTAAATTGAACTTTCACTTTTCCAGCTAGTGCGTCCTTTCCAAATTCTTATTTATATTCACTTCCTAGGCAGTCTAAAAAGAATTAATAACATTTCAAGAAATGAAATAATTAATTTCTTCTTTTATATTATTTTTCTTCTGTTATATTACTTTCTTATAAGGTATTTTTGACAATCGTAACATTTGATTAAGTTGACTATCTTGACGTTTGAGTACAAATATTTTAATTCTTTTTAAATGATTTAAATTAATGTTAATTCAAAAATTGTGTTCACATATCAATCTCATTGTTAACGTTTCTAAGCAGAACTGATTTAATCCAAATTTCCAGTTAATGATTTATATTATTTATGATTTTTATTAATATGAAAATGAGGTGAATATTGAGAAATAATTGAAGCACAGGGAATTTAGAAAATACTAATGAATTTTGGAAACGTGCCCTACCTTGCCTGCTCCTGGCTTCTAATGTTCTATCCTGTGTGAATAACTGTGGTTTACTGACAATGATACACAGGCTATTATGTCGAGTCTAATACTTACCCTATTAATAGATCTGAGTGAGCTACTTATCCTTTCATCTTGTTAACCAATTGAAAGGCATTGCAAACTTCTTCGAGTTTCCCATGGAAGAATTGAAATGATAAATGCAGCCATAGATGCCATGAAAAACAAATTTATTAAACAATATTTTAGATACTGCCATTAAAATTAATATTATTCTTTCTCCTTGTAAAAATTTGTCTATACTTCAGGAATTCAAACAAAACATTTCTATAAACCTCCACTCGCAATTTTCTCAAGATAAAAATCATTAAAATAGTGAACGGAATGAAATTCAGTATCTATTATTGTAAATATGAGAAACCATATTACAATAATATGGTTGAGTTATTTATATCTTAAACAAAATGAAAATTATAGATATAAATCTTCATCTTACCATTTGGTTTTCTTCAAAAATTTGAATGATTTACCAAGAACCCTTCTATTTTAGTCCTTGCTACATAGAAATGGCATTGAAATGAATGATTTAAAACAATTCAAATCCCTGCATTACCATAAATGGATAAAGTATGAATAATTTATGTATTAAAATAAAAACAATAGTGCTCTTTAATTTCTCCTTAATTTTTTGAGCAAACCGACACAATACAAAATCCTTTTCTACCTTTTACTAATTAAAATTCCAATGATAAAACCAATAATTTTAAATATCAAAATCTATTAACAACATTTTAATAACTTACTAAAAAATAATTTAAAAAATACAGAAGTATTGCTAGTCTACAATTATTATTTTGTTGCTTTAACCTAAATACTTTGTAGTAAACATGTTGGTAACCTTTTTTTATGTATTTTTTTTTTGAAAGATGATTTTGGCTTTTCTGCATTCCCTTGGGCAAAAAGTTGATTATGCAAATGCGAAGTTTTGATTTTCCGTGCTATGGTAAATGTTTTATTTAGTTTATAGTAGTTCTGATTGTTTATAAAACAAACAAATGCAAGTTACAAAATATTTATACTAATAAATTACTCAGATGTTCCTTTTTATTTAAAAAAAATTATTCCTGTTATTTCAGAAGCTTCTTAATAATAAAATCTTTAAGTAACTGGCAGGAATTGCTCCCCAAAATTGTTTATAACATTATCTTATATTTGCGACGTTTCGAACCTGTTTAGGTTCATCATGGGGCATTTTAAATTAAGTCATGTTAAGGTGTATTATAATTTTTAAATTTTCCATTAAGGTCCATAAATTTTGATCGTAAACTTTAAATCCGGGTAAGAATCTGCATAATTTGTTGAGTGAACAAGTTAAATTCACACTTCTGGTATATGGTTCTTATGTAAATATTCATAGTGATTTAAAATATTATAGTCCTTTGAAGATAAATATGAATAATTTAGAAGGTTACTTCAAGATTACAGATGGTCAATATCTTCAACAATTAGACGATGTGTATCATTATTTTATTGTTAGTTTTTACTTTTATGATTTTATTTTCATTTTTGTGGTACCATATACTTTTTTAATTTCTTTAACCCTTAATACAGTTCATGTACCTTTATATGTCAAGCTCATTGATACTTGTACTTGATGCAACTATTTCTAAAACCACATAATAAAGTAGAAACATATTTCAAAGAGCTCATCACTAAAGGGATCAATTAGGCCCAATTCAAACTGATGTCTCGGATTTTATGTTTACTATCAAAATTTATGGCCGTTAATATGAAATTTACAAATTATAGTAGACCTTAACACGACTTAATTTCAGATGTTTTATGATGAACCTATACAGGTTCAAAACGTCGCAAATATAAGTTAATGTATTAAACAATTAATATATATATATATATATATATATATATATATATATATATATATATATATATATATATATATATATGCATCTCCTCTATCCTGGCTAGAAAATGGTTACATATAAATGGATATTAAAATTTCAATAATATAGGGTCTCTGATGGTCTAGAGGCTAACGCCTTAGATTTTCATGCTGTTTTGTAGGTTTTAGGATTTTTCTCATTTCAGGGCCCGTTGAAAAAATTCCCTGCTGCACCAGCACCTGTTTAGACAGGGTTTAGTGAGTAGATAGCCCGGCGCTAATGCCCTTGGTGTCAATGTGCTGTAAAAAAAAAAAAAAAAAAAAAAATGAATGATTTTATACTCTCAAAAAAAATGTATTTATAGCTTGAAATAATGAAGGAATTATACCAATACACTGAACAACTTTATTTAATGAAAGTATTTCAATATATTAATAAATCTAAAAAGAAAATATTGTTCATTATGGTGCAATATATTTACATATATATATATATATATATATATGAAAAGTAAAAATAAAATATGCAGCAGTCCAAGATAGTATGGCAATTAACTTTTACATAAATGTTATATAATTAATATAAAAGGCATCACCCCTATCCTGGCTAGAAAAGGGTGGTATCCTATAGATAACCCGTCCTAAAATTCGTAGTTAATAATAAATGGACGTTAAAATTTAAATAAATAATTAATATAAAAAATATATTTGCAGAGGGGGTTTGAAAAGTTTATTTTGTTGTTTAATGGTTTTATTTGTACTTGGGTAGGTGAATGAATTGACCTGAGCCAATGAACACTGGAAGCGTTACTTACTACTTTTCTCACTAGAGCGCTCTGTGTGTTTCAGAATGGCGACATCGAAGCTAACTATCCAGTCGGCACTGATAAGGACCTGGTAGTGGAAACTGGTGGAAGCAGCAAGTCAGTCGTCTTCCTTCGCCGGCTGGTGTGCGTCACATTAAAGATAGTTCTCGTCGCCTGCTTACTGTCGTCGGTTATTGGCTTGATTTGGTACTTCATGGGGCTCACTTTTGTTGTTCAGCTTATCATCGTTGCCCTGGTTGCTTTTCTAGCAGCTGGTGGAGGAATAAGATGGATATATGTTGCCCTCAAGACCAGCCGAAGGGATTTAACGTGAGTACTAATTTGATAATATTAACGTTTATTTGAATCACAAATATTATAATCTTCATTTCGTTATAAATATTACTTTTAGATAACCTTTGACATTATTGGTGCTGTCATGTCTTAAAAACGCTTCTAAATGTAAAAGAATGTTGAACCCTATGACACTGACAGTTTGAACATTTGAGAGCTTTTAATTCCAATTTGTTTTGACATAAATGGCAAAATCCTCTTAAATACTGTTTCCTGACTTAAGTAAATAGTTGTCATTAGACTTAGTCTTCGTTCAATGGTTAACTACTATTGTAAACTTCGCGATAATTTAGTTCGTCGTTAATAAAGCAATAATAATTAATTGACAAGGAATTTGAATAACACATAAGTATAAACATTGTTTGCCGATGAATCATTTTTGAATTGTTTATTTACATACTGCATTTGTAATAATTTTCCTTTACTTTATCGGCGCCGTTTATTTGTTTTTCCTGGATTGAATTTCATTATCTGTGTAATTTCATGAAATATTTTATGGGAACATTAGTTAAATATTTGTTGAATTGAACCATAAAAGGAAAACGCTTTCTCTTACTTTGTTTGCTGAGACTCAGAAGTTTAGAACTTTATCTATGAAATGCTTATTTTGTTAATTTTTTTTTTTTTTTTAGTTTTAATGAGTCATTGAATACAAACAAAAATAAAAGTCATTGCAGCCTCATCTCAGATTAACTATAGAATGACAGATATATTATCAGTCCAGGCAACGAATGCTTGAAAACAGCTATAGGTGGAAATTTTTGGAACACAATTTTTGACTTCGTAACTTTGTTTAGGATGGATATCAGCTGAACATACCAAAAGTCCTCACGTGTAGCCTTTATGCCGGGGGGGGGGGGGGGGAGGTTTAGAAGGTGCCATTTTTCGGGGTTTCGCTTATATCTCGGAAACCCTGCGTCCTAGAGACATGACTATTCTATAACAAATAAAAGCTGATTAAATTTTCTACAAGTTCTAATCTATAAAGTTTTTCGAGATATCTTTAGTTTTCGAAATATCCGTCTTGAAAGTCTATCATTTTGGGGAAAAACAATGTTACCGCATATTTCCCCCCCGTTTTGACGGACTAACTCTTCAACGATGAACCCAAAAAATAAATAACGGTCATAGGGTTGTAGAGTATTGTGTTCCCTTCAATAATATATATTACTTTGCTATTTTATGTATTTTCCTTCAAACGTAAAAATAATTTCAGTGTTCATCGTGAAATCAGAAATTTAGCGACTAATAGCCCAGGAAACTAAGAGTTATGGGTGGAAATGTTTGGAACACAATTTTTGACTTCATAACTTTGTTTCGGCAAGTTAGGAGGTCAACATGTCAAAAGTCCTCACCCGTAGCCTTTGTGCCGAGGGGGAGGGGGGGGGGGTTTAGAAGGTCCCATTTTTCGGGGCTTCACTAATATCTCGGAAACCCTCCGTCCTAGCGACATGACCATTCTATAACAAACGAAAGCTTATTAAATTCACTACAAGTTCTATTCTATAACGTTTTTCGAGATATCTTTAGTTTTCGAAATATCCGCTCTTGAAAGTCTGTCATTTTGGGACAAAACACACTTTTTTCTATTCTCGACCGGATATCTCTTCAACGATGAACCCAAAAAATAAATGTTGGCTATAGGGTTGTAGGACATTCCATTCGCTTCAATAATATATATAACTTTACTATTTTATGTATTTTCTGACATATAACATGTTTTTTATTTTCTTTTGACATGTTGACCTCCTAACTAGCCGAAACAAAGTTATGAAGTCAAAAATTGTGTTCCAAACATTTCCACCCATAACTCTTAGTTTCCTGGGCTATTAGTCGCTAAATTTCTGATTTCACGATGAACACTGAAATTATTTTTACGTTTGAAGGAAAATACATAAAATAGCAAAGTAATATATATTATTGAAGGGAACACAATACTCTACAACCCTATGACCGTTATTTATTTTTTGGGTTCATCGTTGAAGAGTTAGTCCGTCAAAACGGGGGGAAAATATGCGGCAACATTGTTTTTCCCCAAAATGATAGACTTTCAAGACGGATATTTCGAAAACTAAAGATATCTCGAAAAACTTTATAGAATAGAACTTGTAGGAAATTTAATCAGCTTTTATTTGTTATAGAATAGTCATGTCGCTAGGACGCAGGGTTTCCGAGATATAAGTGAAAACCCGAAAAATGGGACCTTTAACCCCCCCCCCCCCCCCGGCACAAAGGCTACAGGATAGGACATTTGGTATGTTCACTTTCTATCCAGCCCAAACAAAGTTAAGAAGTCAAAAATTTTGTTCCAAAAATTTCCATCTATAACTGTTCGTTGACTGGACTGTATAAGAATCTTTCATATCAGCATATGGTTGTTTAAAACGTCAGATTACCTTTGACTGAGTTCTTTAGTATGTGTTTGTAAATTCTTCATATGCTTTGTACTGTCCATAAGTAATCTTAACTTCAATTGATGGTGTTCTATGACAGACAAACCTAATTTTTTTACGCGTTTATTTCACCTATATTTATTTTGTATAGTTTTTAGCACTTTCCTCCGAAGGAAAGTAGCTATTGAGGTTGGACTCATGACGGAATTTTTGAAAAATTTCTTCGAATCTTTATCGATCCTACCTAGTAGACACCGAAAATGACCCCCGTTAAAATTTATATATATCTATATATATATATATATATGCATATATATATATGTGTCTGTTAACACGATAGCGGCCAGAGTTTTCGTTTTTTCTTCATGAAACGTGGTATATAGCGTTCAAATAGCAAACGATTGAACGAGTTCGTTAACCACCAAAATCGGTCCACCGGGAGGGGGGGTTTACCCCGGACCCAAAACACTAATTTGACCATACCAGCCGTAGTTTTTGTTATATTTCAACAAAACTCGGTATTCGTTATTTTGATCTAAAGAGAAAATTCCGTTGTAAAAATAAACTAAATCGGTTCATTAGAAGGGGGGGTTTACACCGGACCCACAATACCAATTTGCCACTGCCAGCCGTAATTTTTGTTACATTTCAACGAAACTTGGTATTCGTGGTGGTAATCAACAGAGAAAAATGGGTTGTAAAAATAAACTAAATCGGGTTATTTGGAGGGGGGGTTTACTCCGGACCTAAAGTACTAATATACTCATAACGGTCGTAATTTCTGCTGTATTGTAACGAAATGCGGTATGCGTCGTGGGTATCTCATGAGAAAGAAGTGTTGTAAAAATGAAGTAAATCGGTCTATTGGAAAGGAGGGTTTACTTTAAAGTCTATTTTATTACAATTAGCCAGCCAGACGTAGGTTCGCAAAGGCGCTACAAGGAGCGCTATCTCCCACTATGGGAACTGTATCCTGTTCCTGCGTCAGATCAAAAGACGGAATGTGAAGTTTTTGTGTATTTATTAAGTAGTAGAGTATCATGTATTAACATAACTCTGGAAGCAAATTATTTACAAAATTAATAATTGAACAGACCTCATAAGAAATGTAAATGAGCAGAACTATTCACGTTTTTATTTTATTTATATAGGTTATTTACAGCAAATTATTCAGTAATGTAGTCTACACTAAAAAAATTCTGAGGAAAGTGCTTAGTTATGCAGCTCCTGCGTGACGGACTTTTTTTTATACATGTGATCATCATCTACTACATGGGGATCAAAGTTATAATGTTTGAATTTTATCGCTTATTAATTTACTTGCTCGGGCCGTCTTTACAGTGACAGGAGAAATGAGAGGAAACGTGGGTCAAATTTCTGATTTGTTAAATTTCCGCCGTATAATGGCTGTTTCTTTCAGCTTATTAAAGCATCAATTATTAAAACAAACAAATACTCCTAGTTTCATAATTCTATTAGTACTTACGTTTTTATTTCTTTAGCTTTAGTAGAAGTTTTTTCCTATCTAATTTTTTCAAACAGCAACTTCTTAGGTTTCCTCAGAATGGGATGATTGTAGTTACTCATTTCGGCCGTAATTTTTTTTATATTGCGATGAAATTTGGTAAAAGCTGTGAGTATCTAACATGGGCGTATATAGGAAAAAATTTCGGAGGGGGGCTGGCACCATTTCCGGGGTATGGAATACTCACAATTTAGAACTTGAAATAGTTTTAGGCAACTAAAACGCTATTACACGTAAAATAAAATATTTTATTGTCATCTTATTTAATTTATTTTTAAGGGTATTATGACACATTTTTACCATCAAGTCAAAATTTGGAGGGGGGGGGGCTGAAGCCCCCCCAGCCCCCGGTCCAAGTCATCACAAACATTTTATCTAGTCTTCTGGTATTGACCGTGTCAGACACTACTTTACCGACGTTTCGCTAATCATACTGCCAGCTTCCTCAGAGTGAAGTCCGAGAATGAAGATGTCCTTCTAGTTCACTGGCAGAAGCGGTAGAAGGCAGATCTTTATACCTGTAAACCAGAAGAACATCTTCATTCTCAGGCTAAGCCCTGAGGAAGCTGGCAGTATGACTAGCGAAACGTCGGTAAAGAAGTGTGTGACACGGTCAATACCAGAAGACTATAATGTTTGTGAATATCTGTTATATCTACTTGAAATCAGACTGTCCTAACCACGGTTGTATAAAAAAAAAATTCGGTGGGCCTGAGAGCATTTGGGTAGTATGGGATACTATCAATCGAGAACTTGGAATAGTTAGCCAGTTAAAACGCGAATAAACCCTCAACAAATTATTTTTTCTGAACTAAGGGATCTTATTAATTTGTTTTTATGACACATTTTTACCGATTTCGGTGGGGGCTGCAGTTTCCTTAGCCCCCCCCCCCCTTATATAAGCCCATGATCTTAACTGACGCATATAACAATGCAATCTGCTTGACATATGAATATTTTACCTGTAAAACAATAACTCTAATACAAATGTACATATTAGCATAAAAATGCTTTAGCGATGACTAAACTGAAAAAAAAAAAAACCTTACAAAAACGTGCCGCTGGCGTTCGCGCATGCGCGGTAGTGATTTACAAAAAAGAAGACTGTATGTTGTACAGTACATTACATAGGTTTGTTGGGTGGACCTAAAGCATATTTATGTTCCTGAATTTGAGCAGATGGCTCTAAACGATATTATTTTTTTCATAGATTTGTATATATTTTATCGCCTCAGTTGCGAAAACATTAATAAATAAATCTATTATGATAAGTGTAACTCAAAACAATATTAACGCAAAACCTAAAATTTTTCAGCGACCTTTTAGAACAAATATTTTTGAGCCATTTATACTCACACACACACGCACGCACGCGCACAAAATCAAGCAATACCCAAGACCAGACCTCGTGCTAAGAAGGTTCTTGTCCCTTGGTGGTCCTCGGACTTTGATAGAGCCGTCAAGAATAGGAAAAAGTCCGTCACGCAGGAGCTGCATAACTAAGCACTTTCCTCAGAATTTGGGTAGTGTAGACTGCTTTCCAGAACAATTTGCTTAAAATATCCTACATAAATAAAATAAAAACGTGAATAGTTCTCTTTTAATTTTGTAATGTGTAACTGATCAATTATTAATTTGCTTCCAGAGTTATGTTTACACATGGTACCTACTACACTACGTAATAAATACAAAAATCCTCATATTACCGTATTTTGATCTAACGCAGGAACAGGATACAGTCACTCTAGTGGTAGAAAGCGCTCCTTGCGGCGGCTTTGTGAACCTACGTTTGCCGGCTTTTCCATTCAAATATATTACAAATTAAACCCCCGCTTTCCGATTGACCGATTCAGCTCATTTTTACAACACTTCTTTCTCATGAGTTACCCACGACGTATACCGCGTTTCGTTACAATACAGCAGAAATTACGACCGGTATGAGTATATTAGGAATTTGGGTCCGGAGTAAACCCCCCCTTCTAATGAACCGATTTAGATTATTTTTACAACACATATTTACCTGTAGATTACCACTACGAATACCGAGTTTCGTCGAAATATACCAAAAATCACGGCTGGTAGTGGCGAATTGGTATTGTGGGTCCGGAGTAAACCCCCCCTCCTAATGAACCGATTTCGTTTATTTTTACAACACATATTTACTTGTGGATTAGCACTACGAATACCGAGTTTCGTCGAAATATACCAAAAATCACGGCTGGTAGTGGCGAATTGGTATTGTGGGTCCGGAGTAAACCCCCCCCCCCTTCTAATGAATCGATTTAGTTCATTTTTATATCTCACTTTTCTCTCTATATTACCACTACGAATACCAAGTTTCGTTGAAATATAACAAATATTACGGCTGACATAGTCAAATAAGTGTTTTGGGTTCGGGGTAAACCCCCCCTTCCGGTGGGCCGACTTTGGTGGTTAACGAACTCGTTCAATCGTTTGCTAATTGAATGCTATATACCAAGTTTCGTGACGAAAAAACAAAAACTCTGGCCGCTATCGTGTTAACAGACATATATATATATATATATATATATATATATATATATATATATATATATATATATATATAAATTTTAACGGGGGTCATTTTCGGTGTCTGCTAGGTAGGATCGATAAAGATTTGAAGAAATTTTTCAAAAATTCCTTCATGAGTTCAACCTCAATAGCTGCTTTCCTTCGGAGGAAAGTGCTAAAACGAAAACGCGCACACATACATACATGCCCTCATAAATACAAGTACATACATTCTTACATTACTTATTTGAATGAAGAAGCCCGTTGAATAATTCGCATAATGTTGAAAGAAAGACCTTGCTGTAATGCAAGATTCTTAATAAGTTGTTATTACATAATTTCAATGTAGAAAAAAGCTGCTTGTTTGCCTTTCAGTTTCCGCGTCTGCTGACGATTTAATAAGTATAAAAAACGGGGTGAATGACCGATCTACTGACCTTCATCTTGATATACCTAGTGAAAGCTGCAGCTCTTGTTTGATGCTCCTGTTTATGTATCCTCATTTTGTAGATTCTTTTATTATTATTTTAATCCTTAATATGAAATCGATTAAAAGGGGTTATGGTTATTCCTGAATAATTGCGTGAAATCAACAATTTTAGTTCATATGGAGGTAATCAGTTTTTAACATTATAAATATGTTACTTTAGCGCGTTTACTCCCTTCCCTCATACGGAAGAAACCCGCTTATGAGGTTGACCTTATGGCACAATCCGGAAGTACGGACTGGGAAATTTCACACTTCAGATCTCATAGATCAGGAAATCACGGTCGTAGGTTCAAATTTGTTTATGTACAGGAGAAGACGGGGAAGTGCCGATTTTTCTAAAAAGCAAGCCCGGTCAGTTAGATCGAGTAGTTCTATTCCCGCAGGCGCGAAATTCTGAGGGAAATATTCCCGACGGTCCCGCATTTTGCATTTCCATTACAATGAACAACACGCTACTTTAAACACAATAAAAACTGATTGTGTCTCGTTTAGGGCCAAGGAAAGCTTTGAGAGGTAAGAAAAGGGAGATAGTGTTTAATATTTATCCTACTTACGCTGTTCAAATAGATGGTTTAGTTTGGGTGAAAAGGGCGTGGCCTATATTCCCGTCCGAGAAATTGGCGGTGAAAATTCTCTCTGTTATAACCTTATCACTAGGAGGTTTAAAACGTTTTTAGTCTTAGGTTTGACCATGTATTTATAAATATTGAACTCTATTTTCTTTGTCTGACGTTATAATCGGTTTTTATAATGTTTTACGTATCGCGTTGTTCCTTCAAATAGGATTTTTCAAATGGTGTAACCTTGAGGAATATTTCCTTCTAAATTTCGTGCATGCGGAATTCAACTTGTCCGTCTATCTGAAAAGGCTACAGCTCTATGAATGCCATGTTTATGCTCTATGACGGACATAATATGAAATTTAATGCTGTTTTTATTAACATTCGCAATTTTGATGTATATGCCGCTTATACGTTAAATGTATTTTATGCTCTTTATTCCTCCTATATAGTCCAGGCAACGAATGCTTAAACACAGCTATAGGTGGAAATTTTTGGAACACAATTTTTGACTTCATAACATTGTTTCGGCTAGTTAGGAGGTCAACATATCAAATATATATATATATATATATATATATATATATATATATATATATATGTATGTATGTATATGTATATATAAATAATCCCAACAGTGTTGGCGTTCTCCGCCAATAGCATGTTCATTTGTAGATAAAAATCACTAGATTATAATTGTAAAAGATTATAGTCTGAATCAGACTTGTTTATTCCAATGAGTACATTTTTCTTGTTTGTTACATTTTCTCTAAGCTATTTTAGCACTTAAGATTATCTTTGATATCGGTTATAGATTTTAATACCCGTTCTAAGGAGGTGCACTGCGTCGCCGGTCAAGGCTCACATAGATGGGTGACAGTTATAATAAGCCGTACACATACACACAAATATACATACATACAAAAAAACATGAACAATTGAACCAGTGGTACTTTCGTGACCTAGAGGGTCTAAAACGGGCACATCGTCACATCAGGATTGCATCATCAGGTCGTCGATATAAGCGGGTTTCCTTTCTAGGTGGGTAAAATATTCTAAAACCGTCAAGTTTAATTTGTCCTTATTTGACAGCTGTTTTGGCAGAGTACTGTGATTGTTTACTGAAAAATACTCCTATTTTAAAAGTGATTTTTAAGTGTTTATTTCTATATATATGGACTGTAGGGATCAAGAACAGATCACTGTTCTCCCGAACTTCAGGAAGAAGATGAAAATTAAAAGATCTAGAAAAGTAAAAGAGTATAAAGACTTTATATTAGATCCTAACCTAACCAAGACAGAAAGAAGCCCAGGTGAGAGTTCTCAACTATCCGTTGCCCATGACAACGACTGGCCTTGTTTACCATCTCCACACAACCCTTCTCCAATAATGGATTGCCAGTCTCCCGATGACGTAGATACAGAACCAACTACAAAACGTAACAAACAGACTACAAACTCACCAATACCATTACATAATAGATTCCAACCATTACAACTCTTAACAGAATCCACAAAAGAAAATGTGACAGACCTTAAAAATTCCACCGATATATCTTTGTTCAGATGAAAACTACTTAAAAATGACAAACGATATTAAATCAAATGTTACTAATAGTTTTGAAATTAAACAATGCAACCAAAAAATTAAAATTAAACTCACCAGCATTGGAGATTTCAGAAATTTGACAAAATTCTATGATTTAAATAGTAAAAAATATTATACATATGTAAACCCCGAGGAAAAAAACCTTTCAGTCGTAATCCGAGGCGTTCCCTACTCACTCAGCGACACGGAAGTATTCGAATTTCTCACAAATAAGAAATATCCGGTTCTGAGTGTCACAAGACTTCATAATCGAATGAGGGCCCCTACTCCGTTATGTGCAGTAGAATTAACTAACGATGAAAAGGGCCAAACAATATTTAACCTCAAAGCACTCTACTACACTATCGTTACAGTTGAGCTCCGAAGGCTATCAAATCGTGCAGTACAATGCGGAAGATGCTTGAGGGTAGGCCACACAAAAAATTATTGCAAGCTAGATCCACGATGCAGCCGTTGTGCAGGACCTCACTTGACAAACATTGGTACGGTCGATGATAATCTACTTAAGTGTGCGAATTGTGGAGAGAAGCACTGTCCGAAGTATCGCGGATGTTCTGCGTTTAAAGGCCATTATAAACATCGAACAATTCCCCAACCGTCAAACACAAACAGAATTGAAAAAACCCAACCCCCACCAAATGTTCAAACATTTCGTCCACCAACAAAACCTACACCCATTATAAAGACTCACACCCCAATCAACTCTCAATACACTCATACCTCAGTACAATCAACACACTGTCCTCAGCCACCTAAAACCAATGCCTGGTTTGAACGACGGCCTCTAGGAACACGTTCTGCCCCTAGTTCTGCTCCAAAACCTTCTTCTCCTACACAAACTCTCAATACTGACTCCAATAAACCAGACCTAGACCTAAGCTCTCTGATTACCACATTTATCAAACCAATCATACCTTACTTACAAAATCTACTACTCAATGTAATACAAGACTTCTTTAAAAACAGCTATGGACAACCCTAATTACGAACATACTCAAAATCTGACAATTCTTAACTGGAACG
Organism: Gonocerus acuteangulatus; assembly: GCA_946811695.1. NCBI lineage: Eukaryota > Metazoa > Arthropoda > Insecta > Hemiptera > Coreidae > Gonocerus > Gonocerus acuteangulatus. The sequence continues at coordinate 58,946,224 of OX328126.1, forward strand.
CCAATGGACTGAAAAAACGACAGACCTTATTTTCAAATTTCCTGAGTAGATACCAAGTTGACATTGCTTGTGTGACAGAGACTCACCTGAAACCAAACGACACATTACGAATAGGAGGATACATTTTATATAGACAGGACAGCGAAGAACGTTTTGGAGGAGTAGCTTTATGTATAAAGAGGGGTTTAAAACATTCCCACTTTCTCCTTCCCAGGCTCCTACATCTCGAAGCCGTCGGAGTTAAATTGACGACAAACAGCAACAGAACAGTGAACATTATCTCAGCTTACCTTAGACCTCGACGGAGAGTAATACAAAACGACTTCGAACAGATCTTCACAGGAGAACCTACCTTACTGTTAGGGGACTTAAATAGCAAACATACTGATTGGAACTGCCGGACACAGAACTGTAATGGTACTAGACTTCAGACTGTAACGGAAAATCTTGGAATACACATTGAATCCCCAGACGAACCAACGTTCCATCCCACTCGACAAGGACATTTACCTGACATACATGACATAGCTCTAATTCACAAACTCGACATTCCTATTTACCTCAAAACAATTATAGACTTAGACTCCGATCACCTGCCTGTGCTTTGCACATTGGGAACACAAAGACATTACGTAGAACCACTCCCTCGGCTAATTACTGGGAAGATAAATTGGGAATTGTTCTCTCAAGAAATGTGTACATTCTCAATTCCAGCTACGTATAATAATAAGGAGGAAATAAATTCAACAATAGATTCATTCACTCAACACATATACACATCCATACAGAAAGCAACACTCACACAATTCACAGACAAACGGACAGGACTAACAAACAGCACTCCACCACACATATTACAAATGATTCGGGAAAAAAACACTCTACGACACCCATGGCAGAGGACGAAAGACCCTGTTCTAAAAACTACAGTTAATAGAATAGATAATTATAGAAAATTCGCAGAAAGTATTACTCCAGGCGACGGAAATCTGTGGAAAGAAACCAAAAGACTGACAGGACAGAAAACTGACATATTCTCACTGACTGACCAGACAGGGACAGCTAATACAGATGAAGAGAAATGCCAATTATTGGCTCGACATTTTCACAGACAATTCACAAACGACACTAAAACCAACAGAGGCATAGACGTAACTGTAAATACCTACTTACAAACACCAATTACGACAGTTGAAAAAAACATAGACTTCATTACTCCTTACGAAGTAAATACGATCATCGGGAAACTGGCAAACAGGAAATCTCCAGGAGACGATCTGATATCCAACGTCGTCCTCAAAAATCTTCCACAAAGGAGTATCGCACTCATGACAAGCGTATTTAATGCATGTTTGAGGTCGGGTTACTTCCCAAAAACGTGGAAAAATGCTATTGTGGTAGTGTTTCACAAGCCTGGAAAACCAAAAGAAGATCCTGATAGCTATCGGCCAATAAGCCTTCTAAATGCAATGGCTAAAGTCTTCGAGAAATGCATTGAGAAGAGACTCCGTCGGCACTTAGAGGAAAACATCATCATCCCCCAACATCAATTTGGATTCAAACCTCACCACTCAGCTGTCCACCAAATACAGAGAGTAGCTGAATCAATACTGAAGGGATTCGAAGACAAAAAGTACTCAACAGCTGTTTTCTTAGATGTGAAGTCAGCATTCGATACAGTGTGGCACAAGGGTCTTCTTTATAAACTCAAACAAACTTGGCCACCCTGCTATCTTGCGAACATCATTTCTTCATTCCTCGCTGAAAGAACATTGCAAGTGCGAGTGAATAACAGTGTCAGCCGAAAAGTAAGCGTCTCTGCTGGTGTACCACAAGGAGCCGTACTGAGCCCTTTACTGTTTAACTTGTATTGCCATGACATCCCCGAGCCTCAAACTGCCACGGTCGCTCTGTTTGCAGATGATACGCTAGTCATGAGTCAAGGAGATGATGTTCCAGGAACCATCGCAGACCTCCAATCATCACTGGACAGCATCACTTCGTGGTTCGAAAGGTGGAAACTCCGGCTCAATCCTTCGAAGACTGAAGCAAAGATTTTTGCACTGAGGCACTTCGATGACAGGACTTCTCCTTGCTTGCGGATTGGACAGGCCCGAGTTCCTTGGACTCCTAGGGACCAAAGTGTGCGCTACCTTGGCGTACACATCGACACTAGACTGACTTGGAGACTTCACATTAACTTAAAACTTCAATTGGCTCACACACGACTAAGACTACTATACCCACTTTTAAACAAGAAAACACCACTTAGACACAAATGCGCAGTTCTACTATACAAAACTCTATTACTTCCATTACTAACTTACGCATGCCCAGTTTGGTACAGTACCAGTAACACAAACAGACGAAGACTTCAGACATTTCAAAATAAAATTCTTCGAATTATTTTAAATGCACCTCCTTTTATACGAAACACACAAATCCACAGTGAGCTCGGGGTTGTCCACTCCGCAGAGCACGTTGAAAAACTCACCCAAAGGCACTATGATAAACTACCAACAATAGAAGGAGCCAGCTACTACCAACTTGGAGAGAAGATTGCAACAAGACTGAAGCCAAGATGTTATCAAGACTGCTTTCATTTGCAATAATTTATCCCATCAATTACTAACTCAAAATGTTGCGTTTTATTTTTTATTTATTTATTTATTTATTTTTTATATTTTTTTTTATAGCTGTTTCCTTTTTAGTTTATAATTTATTTTGTTAATTGTTCCTTAATCATTTGTAAAAAATACGATATTTATTGGTTCAAATAAATATTGATTGATTGATTGAATTTGTCCTTATTCGTACCTACAATCCTCTTGTATTATCAGTCCAGTACAACACAAAAGACAAATACTATTGTAGTTATGAGAACTAAGAAATGTTAAATAAAAGTGTTTTGCATGTCATGGTGATTTTAAACGCTCTTCAGGTTATAGAAGGTCAATGGTTGCCTTTGTTAGCTTCCTGGGAAGATCTTTTAACTGTTTTAATAGATTAATCCTTCCACGAGGAAAATTGCTAACAATCACTATTACTATTTGACTAAATATCGCTGAATTCGAAATCAACCGTTTTGGGGGGGGGGTAGTTTTTTGGAGAAAAAATTTAATCTGCTAATTTAATGCGGGACTCGAACCAGTTACTTATCGTACACGCTATCCATCCTACCATGAGAGACCTATAAAAAGATCTAATTTTACTGTTAAACGGACAATAATGGCAAGCCTCCATTCGTTCGGAAATTCACATTGGGAATAGATCAGGTTAAAAACACTTAACATAATCATTTTACTTTGCATAGATAAATTTTTAATCATAGTTATGCTAATTTGATCCATGCCGGGCGTAGTTTCATTGTGGGAATTTAGAGCTAAGTTGAATTCATTGATTGTAAATGATAAATTGAGCGGATTATTTGGGACATAATTAATTATAATTAATTATGAACCAAATAATCCGCTCAATTTATAATTAAAAATTCTTCAGAATAGTGAATGGAGGATGAATTATTTTGAAAGTAATTACCTAAAATATTTGCTATGGAGTATGGTTCAATAAATTGGTCATTATTATGATTTATTTTGAGAAACTGCGCCCTTCAATCTTTATAATTGTTTCCCATACTTGGGATGGGGGATTACTAATTTTAATTGTGGATACGAAGGCTTGCCATGATTTCCTTTTACTTTGTTTAATAATAAACCTAGCGAGGGTCCTGGCACGCTTGTAAGCCTCAAGAGAATCTGAGCATGGTCTTGATTTAAATTTACGGAGAGCCTTTTAGCACTTTCCTCCGAAGGAAAGTAGCTATTGAGGTTGAACTCATGACGGAATTTTTGAAAAATTTCTTCAAATCTTTATCGATCCTACCTAGTAGACACCGAAAATGACCCCCGTTAAAATTTATATATATCTATATATATATATATATATATATATATATATATATATATATGCATATATATATATATATATATATATATATGTGTCTGTTAACACGATAGCGGCCAGAGTTTTTGTTTTTTCGTCACGAAACTTGGTATATAGCATTCAATTAGCAAACGATTGAACGAGTTCGTTAACCACCAAAGTCGGTCCACCGGAAGGGGGGGTTTACCCCGAACCCAAAACACTAATTTCACTATGTCAGCCGTAATATTTGTTATATTTCAACGAAACTTGGTATTCGTAGTGGTAATATAGAGAGAAAAGTGAGATATAAAAATGAACTAAATCGGTTCATTAGAAGGGGGGGGGGGGGGGGTTACTCCGGACCCACAATACCAATTCGCCACTACCATCCGTGATTTTTGGTATATTTCGACGAAACTCGGTATTCGTAGTGGTAATCCACAGGTAAATATGTGTTTACCTTTATATATGGGGGTTTACTCCGGACCCAAATTCCTAATATACTCATACCGGTCGTAATTTCTGCTGTATTGTAACGAAACGCGGTATACGTCGTGGGTAACTCATGAGAAAGAAGTGTTGTAAAAATGAGCTGAATCGATCAATCGTAAAGCGGGGGTTTAATTTGTAATATATTTCAATAGAAAAGCCCGCCAAACGTAGGTTCACAAAGCCGCCGCAAGGAGCGCTAGAGGGACTGTATCCTGTTCCTGCGTTAGATCAAAATACGATAATATGAGGTTTTTTGTATTTATTACGTAGTGTAGTAGGTACAATGTGTAAACATAACTCTGGAAGCAAATTAATAATTGATCAGTTACTCATTACAAATTTAAAAGAGAACTATTCATGTTTTTATTTCATTTATGTAGGATATTTTAAGCAAATTGTTCTGGAAAGCAGTCTACACTACCCAAATTCTGAGGAAAGTGCTTAGTTATGAAGCTCCTGCGTGACGGACTTTTTCCTATTCTTGACGGCTCTATCAAAGTCCGAGGACCACCAAGGGACAAGAACCTTAGCACGAGGTCTGGTCTTGGGTATTGCTTGATTTGCGGAATCTATTATCAATTCATTTATATATTTTATTACTATGTTGATATCATGATGATTATTTTCGTGAGAACTGCTAGTTCCAGTAGTTGCAGGGATAGGATTGTGGAACTCTGTAAACTGTTTCTATTGTAATAGGGAAGTGATCACTGCCATAACTATCCTCCGACACTGACCAAGTGAAACGAGGAGAGAGCCGGTGAACAGTTATGGATAAATCAATACTAGATAGTGTGCCTGAGGAAAAACAAATTAGCTATATTTACTTCATAATTATTATTTGCTTTAGGAGACTCAGACCCTCTATCCAGCACGGGACTCGATTCACTTTCACAGTTAGATACCATTTGCACATTCATTCCTTGCTCCATCTTTTCTATTTTATTCAATACAAATTCAATAGTTGTGGTAAGTTTCTCCAACTGTGAAAGTAGAGTCCCTGCTAGAGGGCGCGGCAGCAACCTGAGCAAACGGTTGTGTTCGAAATGGCCTTGCGTTGCGGTGGGTAGTTTTGCGTTTATATGTTTTTCATTCAGAGTCATCTGAAATGAATTCGTTTATTTACCCCAGAAAAAAATATATGATATGATGGTTATTTTGTGGAAAAGGCGATGAACGATGTTTTGCCTCCTCTGGCTCAAGAAGACGCTGTAACGATTTCTGAGCTTATCGTTATGAGGAGTATTGATGTGACAAAGAAGGGAAGAAATTGTGCTTTTAGAAGAAGGATTAGATAAGAATGTTTTTATATTTTTTTCTCGGCGATGACCTCTGATTATAGAGTTATACGATTTTTTTATCTTCTAATTTTTGTAATAATTGTATTCAATATTACACTACTAAATCCAATCTCAACTTGAGCATTTCAAGCAAAGACGAAAAAAGTAAAATATATTTTTAAAGACATTCGAACAGTTTTTATTTTTTTTCTGTCGAAAAATACTTGGAAGATGCTGAAATCAACCAAAAATATAATGACATTTCTCTTGTAGGAGTTATACCATAACTTATAAAATTCAAGACCTTGTCCAACAAATTTTCATCGCAGGAAATGATCCTGTCATCAAAAAGCCTTATACATGGTCATATTGTTTTGATTGACTCAGCTCATCCGGATAAATACTGTGATTTCTTGCAAGAATTTCCAGATCTTCTCAACTGCACCAAATCATTACTGCAATTTAAAGGATCAATGCACGGCAAAATCAAAACCGGCGCATTAAAAGTTGTGGTTTACTCTGGGAAAAAAATAATTGAGTCAGCTCTTAATTACTAAAGACCAGAACTATTCGTGTTTATTTTTAATTTATAGAGGTTATTTTAAGCAACGTATTCAGGAATGCAGTGTCATACCTTTCTGAGGAATGGGCAGCTCCTACTTGATGGACTTTTGGTTAATTTTGGTGCAATAAAAGGATTTTTTTTTTCTTTTTTTTTACTTTAGAGAAAATATTCAATCAAAATCGGACAACATATTTCGGAGGTTGAGGATAAAATAGACTAAAACAGGTTACAAGGTCTACCTCTTTTTCAAGGACCTTTTTTGAAATTCCTCCACAATATCCTCAACCGATATTCTTATCAAGATATGATGAGTATAATCGTTACAGACAAGTTATTTTTTTTATAATCTTAAACATCGTGTCTCTTCTACTATGTATACAATTTTAAGATTTAGATAAAAAAAATTGCATTTCTTTTTAGCACTTTCCTCCGAAGGAAAGTAGCTATTGAGGTTGGACTCATGACGGAATTTTTGAAAAATTTCTTCAAATCTTTATCGATCCTACCTAGTAGACACCGAAAATGACCCCCGTTAAAATTTATATATATCTATATATATATATATATATATATATATATATATATATATATATCTCATTAATTCCAATTCCTTATAACTGTTATTTATACGTAAACTGGATAGAGCACAAAATAGTAATATTGGGCACATCAGTTTATATTCTTTTAGTAGATGATATCGCCTTTTAGTGTAGAAATGTCGTTTGAGATATATTCCACTGATTATTTTCCTTCATTTTTTAATTATGTTTTTGGTTTAACACCTTTTATTTCTACTGTGGAAATTTATTTTATTTTAATTCACAAATTAACTAGTCCTTATGATACAACTGATCCTGGAAATAAGAACCTGTATATTTATCTGAGACGGCAGCCTGTCTCATGTGTATGTACTAAATGACAAGTAATTCAGTATAAATTTTTTTTTTTTTTTTTTTTTTTTTTTTTTTTTTGAATATTTACAATCTGTATACATAAATACAATAAGTAAATAAATATCTCATACATAGGTATACACAAGGAAGAACAGAGGGGAGAAGGCAGCCATTGCTGTCACTCCCTAAGGAATGAATAATGTTTTTAAGTGTTACAGTTGGTCCCTAGGCCACTTTCTTTTCAGGCGTCTCGGGGGATTGGAAGGGATCGCATCTGTGGAAAGGGATTGGGCAAGGGGATTGGGATGAAAGGATAGCTTGGAATGAAAAGTGGAGAAGCGGGTTTTAGCTAATTCAGCGACTAAGGGAATTTCGAGGTCTCGGTGGATGATATTATTGTTGACGTAGAAGGGAGCATTAAGGATCCGGCGAAGGACTTTGGACTGGAAGGTTTGGATTCGGTTTATGTTGGAAGATTTTGCTGTACCCCATAGTTCAATGCCGTATGTCCAAATCGGTTTAATAATCGTTTTGTAGATTGTTAGTTTGTTTTCAGTACTGAGTTTTGATTTGGGACCTATTAGTCGTCTAAGTAGGCCGTAGCGTCTGTTTAGTTCTTGTCGTTTTGTTTTTGTGTGTGTGTTCCAAGTAAGTCTCTTGTCGAGGTGGAAGCCTAGGTATCGAACAACATCGGATTTGGGAATGAGGGATTCGTTTAGGGTAACAGATGGGCACTCACTGCGCCGCAGTGTGAATGTGACGTGCTTACATTTTTCGGCGTTAACTTTAATTCGCCACTTCTTTAGCCACATCTCGATTTCCAATAGATGATTTTGGAGGGCTTCTGTGGCTTGCTGCGGGTTGGCAGAACATGAAAGCACTGCAGTATCATCTGCAAAAGTTGTGGTAATGGTACTGGGATTAGTGGGGATATCAGCGGTGAAGATGGAGTAGAGGAGAGGGGCTAGGATGCTGCCTTGGGGTACTCCAGCAGACACGGGGCGGGATGTAGAATTCGATGCATTGTACTGGACATGAAACAAGCGGGATGAAAGAAAGGATTTTAGGATTAAGTAGTAGGTGATAGTATAAAATTTAAATGTCAAATGTTTAACAAGTCTGTAAAATGTTGACGTTTCATAAACCATGTGTGACGTTCATACACACCTTTTAAATTTATATATTTATCTTTTTAGGGTCTACTGTCTACAAAAATGTCGGATTTTGAGTTTCCCAATTCAAGTTTGTAGGCCGGCGAAATTCACCTACCAGAACACTGTTTATTTTTTGTGTTGCGTGAAATAATAAATGTTAATGCTTATTTCTTCGCGTTAATGTCCCTTGCAGGTGTACTTAAAGGAAGTAAAGGAAATTAAATGAAACCTATTCCACATTAGACCATTTTCAGGAAATTAGAAGCATCTAGAAATTTGGTTTCGAATATACCATAATATATATTTAGTTGGAAAGTTTTTCAAGTTGCCAAGTTTTAAATTCATCCAAACCGATACAGTACATTTTGGCTATGTTTTTTAGACAAAATGTATGTATGTATATATATATATATATATATATATACATATATATATATATACATATATATATATATATATATATATATATATATATATATATATATATATATATAAACAACAAACTAGGAAAAATCAAGAAAACCGTTTGTGTTTGGCCCTCGAGCAACCGATGGAACAGAAGGGACGAGGTTGTCATAACTCGATTGCGGATCGGGCATTCGTTACTGACACATCGCCACTTAATGACGAGACAGGACGGACCAATTTGTGCCATCTGCAACACAAACTTGACTATTAAACACATACTAAGCAATGTATATATATATATATATATATATATATATATATATATATATATACACATATATATACACATTTGAGAACCAAATAATCCGCTCAATTTATAATTAAAAATGCTGAAGAAGCAAACCCATTAATAATTATAATTATTAATTATAATTATTAATGGTTTACAACCAAAAATTTGATTTGATGATTTTGGCTAATCTCTGTGTTTCTCGGTGTGCTGAGGCCGAGAATGAAGTCCGTTTTTCTCTATCACGTACAGATTTTTTTCAAATCCATAGAACATAATATACCTGCTATACACATAAATTTGGTAAGAAGTAGGTTTTTTTTTTTTTTCCAAACGACTTCTCTTTCTATAAACAGACATCTTTCACTAGGTGGTGTAGGCAATGACTCCCTCAGTAGATGTTGTAGGCCTGAGGGTGTCTAGGCACGACCTGTTCAGACAGGAACGTACTTGTTTGGTCTCAGATGTCACCGTCTGAAGCTAAATGAGATTGAACCTGTTGTATCAGGAACTTGGAGCTAAATTTCTGTTCATTCTCTCAGTTCAGTAGTATCAACTGAAGTGAACACATTCACTGAGGTCTCTTAGTTGTGTCAAAGTGATTAAGAACGTATTTTAAGGTTTGAAAGTGTTACCAGTCCAGACTACTTCTGTTTTATCTGTAGTGAGTACACAGTTAAGAAATACCAACGAAATATAACAGGTTTTGTCAAAAATGTATATTATGCATATTTTGGCTTGAGAATAGGAGATCAAGATAAAGTGTGGGCTCCTCACAAAGTATGCCATAGCTGCGTAGAAAAACTTCGCTTATGGTACAAAGGAGAGTTAAAATCTTTCGGATTTGCTATCCCAATGATGTGGAGGGAGCAAAAAAACCACGATAATGACTGTTACTTTTGTAATTGTCATGTTCAAGGCTATAATTCCAAAAATCATAAGCTCATTAACTACCCTAATGTGGAATCTGCTAGTCGTCCGGTACCACACGGTCCTGGATTGACAGTTCCTCAGCCCCCTCGTGACTTGGGCAGTATAGATAGGGAAGCTAATAGAGAAGACTCTATGTCGGAGAGCGATGAAGTACACAGTGAGTTCAAAGCAAGCAGTTCAGAAGATGAACCTCAGCTTATTTCTCAACAGGAGTTGAACGACTTAGTGAGAGATCTTGGACTTCCAAAAGATGCAGCTCAGTTACTTGGCTCCCGTCTTAAAAGCAAAAATTTATTATAGCCAGGCACTTCTTTTTCATGGTATCGACACCGTGAAGCAGTTTTTGTTCCTTACTTTGCTCTGGATGAGAATCTTATTTATTGCAAAGACATTCTTGGTCTGATGGGTCAATTTGGTATACAATATGACCCGATTCATTGGCGTCTATTCATAGACTCGTCAAAGCGAAGTCTAAAGGCTGTTTTGTTGCACAATGGCAATACTTATGCTTCAGTTCCAGTTGGCCATTCGGTACATTTAAAAGAAACATACGAAAATTTGTCATTAGTTCTCGAACGAATTCATTATAATGAGCATAACTGGTTGATATGTGGAGACTTGAGAGTACTTACTATGCTCTTAGGTCAGCAATCAGGGTACACCAAGTTCCCTTGTTTTTTATTTTTATGGGATAGCCGAGACAGAAATTCCCATTGGAACAACAAAGACTGGCCATCACGAGGAGCTCTGTCGCCAGGCCAAAAAAATGTAATTAGGAGAAGTTTGGTTCCTTCTGACAAAATCCTGCTACCTCCTCTACACATAAAGCTAGGGCTGATAAAACAATTCGTAAAGTCTCTCAATAAAGAAGGTGAATGTTTTAAGTACTTATGCTCCAAGTTCCCACGATTAAGTGATGCAAAGCTAAAAGAGGGGATCTTTGTAGGCCCAGATATTCGGAAACTTTTCACAGATCCACATTTCACTCAGACCATGAATGAGAAGGAGAAGGAAGCTTGGAATTCTTTTAAAGATGTTGTTGAGAAGTTCCTTGGTAACGTGAAGGATCCCAACTACAGAAGTATCGTGGAACGCATGTTGAAGGCATTTCAATTACAAGGTTGCAACATGAGTTTGAAGGTTCACTTCTTACATTCGCATGTGGACTATTTTCCGGAAAACTTAGGGGAAGTAAGTGAAGAACAAGGGGAAATGTTCCATCAGGACATCCAGGAAATGGAACGTAGGTATCAGGGCAAATGGAACGTAAACATGATGGCTGACTATTGTTGGATGCTGCAGCGTGAATCATCTGAAGAGTCCTACAGCTGGAAACGAACACGGAGAAATTTTCAAGAGAAAAAAATACGTTTTCATAAAAATAATAACTAAATATGCCACTGTTAATTCTGAAGCTGTTATTTCTACACATTTATGTATTTTGTACAGTAAACAACATTGAAATAACTAAAAGATCATGGAAATAAATGAAAACTCTTATTCGCCAATTCTGTTTTCTTTTAATGGTAGTACCTCTGCCCTTACTTGAGATTGAACAATTTCCTTACGTGATAGAGAGGGACTGACCTCATGTTCGGCTTCAGCACGCCAAGGAGCATAGAGATTGACCAAAATCATCAAATCAAATTTCAGAAAGATTATTTTTGTAGACCTGTGTTATTAATGGTTTTGCTTCTTCAACATTTTTAATACGTAAAAATTCTTCAGAATAGTGAATGGAGGATGAATTATTTTGAAAGTAATTACCTAAAATATTTGCTATGGAGTATGGTTCGATAAATTGGTCATTATTATGATTTATTTTGTTTATTTATTTTGAGAAACTGCGCCCTTCAATCTTTATAATTGTTTCCCATACTTGGGATGGGGGATTACTAATTTTAATTGTGGATACGAAGGCTTGCCATGATTTCCTTTTACTTTGTTTAATAATAAACCTAGCGAGGGTCCTGGCACGCTTGTAAGCCTCAAGAGAATCTGAGCATGGTCTTGATTTAAATTTACGGAGAGCCTTTTAGCACTTTCCTCCGAAGGAAAGTAGCTATTGAGGTTGGACTCATGACGGAATTTTTGAAAAATTTCTTCAAATCTTTATCGATCCTACCTAGTAGACACCGAAAATGACCCCCGTTAAAATTTATATATATCTATATATATATATGCATATATATATATATATATATATATATATATATATATATATATATATATATATATGTCTGTTAACACGATAGTGGCCAGAGTTTTTGTTTTTTCGTCACGAAACTTGGTATATAGCATTCAATTAGCAAACGATTGAACGAGTTCGTTAACCACCAAAATCGGTCCACCGGAAGGGGGGGTTTACCCCGAACCCAAAACACTAATTTGACCATTTCAGCCGTAATATTTGTTATATTTCAACGAAACTTGGTATTCGTAGTGGTAATATAGAGAGAAAAGTGAGATATAAAAATGAACTAAATCGGTTCATAAGGAGGGGGGGGGGGGGTTTACTCCGGACCGACAATACCAATTCGCCACTACCAGCCGTGATTTTAGGTATATTTCGACGAAACTCTGTATTCGTGGTGGTAATCTACAGGTAAATATGTGGTGTAAAAATAAACTAAATAGGTTCATTAGGAGGGGGGGGGGTTACTCCGGACCCAAATTCCTAATATACTCATACTGGTCGTAATTTCTGCTGTATTCTAACGAAACGCGGTATACGTCGTGGGTAACTCATGAGAAAGAAGTATTATAAAAATGAGCTGAATCGGTCAATCGGAAAGGGGGGTTTACTTTGTAATATATTTCAATAGAAAAGCCAGCCAGACATAGCGCCGCAAGGAGCGCTAGAGGGACTGTATCCTGTTCCTGCGTTAGATCAAAATACGATAATATGAGGTTTTTTGTATTTATTACGTAGTGTAATAGGTAACATGTGTAAACATAACTCTGGAAGCAAATTAATAATTGATCAGTTACTCATTACAAATTTAAAAGAGAACTATTCATGTTTTTATTTTATTTATGTAGGATATTTTAAGCAAATTGTTCTGGAAAGCAGTCTACACTACCCAAATTCTGAGGAAAGTGCTTAGTTATGCAGCTCCTGCGTGACGGACTTTTTCCCTTTTTTTTATTAAATGAAGTGGATTCGCTTATCTGAGTCTGAGGTAAGTACTTCGTTCTTTTCTACGGCTGCACGTGGTTGGAACCGGTGAATTCGACGTAACTATGGCCGTAGTGGGCTTGATATCCAGTATTTTATGTACTACTATAATTGTCTACATTATTTGTTAGATATGTGAGCTTACAGCTAAACAAAGATTGAGAATGTGTAATAAATAAAATCATTCTGCTTATCCAGCAAACCTAGGGTAGATAGTTAATTAGAAAAACATAGGCGTCGAAGGGGTTAACGTCAATAATGTTCGAAGTAATAAAATAAAAATGTATACAATTTCATACACTCCCCGACTAAATTAAAGAAACCCTCACAAATTCAACCTTCGCATCACTAAAGGTCAACGATCTCCTCTCAATGATATTGAGAATGATTACTTTACGAAAAAATGTGTTACAAACAATCTATTAAGTATCCTTTCACATAAGAGGATAAAATGGCACACATACACTGCCCGACAAAATTATAGGCCACCCTATATTATCTTAGTTTTTGTCATTATTAAATGTTATATTTTAGCCAAAGCAAATAAATACTGTTCTGATGTCACTGAACCCATTTCCTATAAAAAAAAATGAAGTTTTATTTAGATGCCAAGACCGAACCCGAGAGAGAGTTCTATATTCTCAACATTATTTTCGTTGATCACTTCGTCATTAGAATTCTAGAATGTTTATAAGTAACAAACGAGCACATTAAACTTCAAGCTAAGAATGTGTTGCACTTTTCAGATCTAGAAATGTTCCGTGTCAGCGCCTTTGGCGTTCTCTTTTGATTATAAATTCCTTAGGTGGTTCAGTTACTTACCGGAGAGTGGCAGCTGGTTACGGAATACTTATTCATAGTTAAGAAGTAGTAAACTGTTTTTCCTAGATGTTTCGATATTTTGCCTATTAATATGTCAAGTTTCGTTACAATATATAAAAAAAAGTCAACTGTTAGGGACATATTAGTGATTTGCACCGGGTTTTTATTTATTTATATTTACAACACTTCTTTCGCTTTAAGTTGACACAAGGTATAACATCTGAAGGTAGTAAACAGTCCTTTCAGATGAAGCTATTTTGCGAATTAACGAGGTATTCCAATTCTAGTCCCCGCTAGTTATGGGAACGCTATATACTAAGTTTTGGAGCAAAAAACGAAACAAATGTTGCCGCTATCCTGTTAGCACACACACACACACATACACATGCTTTTGTGTGTTTGCTTGAGTTTTAAGCCAGACTCCAGAGCGAGTAAATGGTGACGAGAGGTCTTCCTAGCAAGAAGTGCCCTTGAAGTGAAAATATGCACGAAACATGTCGGGCCTAATAAATTAAGTAGGTATTAAGTGCTTCAACGACCCCATGCCGCCTATGATCTGAGAGAATTCATATATACGTATTTTAGATATATTTTGGGTCATCTGTAAGAATAAATAATATGCCTTATATATATATATACTCCATATATATATATATAAGGAGAGATATATGAAAAAATTTTAAGCATTTAAAATAATTCTTTAAAGTATTCTTTATTAATCATTGATCAGTAAACAGATCGTAGACATTGAAATCATAACATTCCATGATTTGGTTCACACATTACGCACACATACATTAAACTACTGGTTGCATCACTGGCTACAAACAAACAACAAATGATCACAGATTAAGTAAATGATCACAGTAAAAGCATGGAGTAACGAACAATACATCTTAACAAGAAGAGACCAAGTAGTACTGATCATACTTCGCATTGGACACTCATTGCTCACACATAATTACCTCATGGAGAAAAAAGACAAACCGATATGCAGACTTTGTAACATAACATTGACAATTAAACATATACTCACTGAATGTAAAAGACGTGACAAACTGAACATACCACACGACTTGCAAGAACTTCTTACAGAGGATAGTCCATACATACACTCTATACTCCAATATTTAAAACACAATGATGTATCACAGAATCTGAATAATAATATTTAAAAACCTATTATTTTTTTTTTTTTTTTTTTTTTTTACTTAATATCTATTATGTAATTATTGCTCAATTTTCCTTAGACATTATTGGAAAACCACAACAACAATGTAGCATCCTCCATGTCCTAATAAATAATTAAATAATAGTAGTTAGTTTTAGTGATATGTTATGTAAATATATTAACCATAGTGTAAATAGCAATGCTGTAAATAATGTCTAGCCCTTAATTCTTAACACAAACCTACTAACTTCTGCCGTATGATATACTCAAACTTTTAGTGTATTTAGTGCTATAACTTACTGATAATTGTGAACATATAAGTTGGTATTTAAAAAAAAAAAGAGCAAGTCGACGTCGTTGCGAAGCTCGTAAAATAAATAAATAAAATATTAATCATTGTAGCCTTTAATTAACATTATTACAAAAAAAAACTATTGCATAATAAAACGGGGTTAAAAACCTTCTTCTTTATTTAAATATACTCTAATTACTTATATTTGTTACGCGATACATTAATAACATTAGTAAGGAAATTATTCTGTGAAGAAATCCTTGAAGATCCCAAGCAAGAGTTACAATCCTTCAACAATTATACTATGTCCGTGTCCATGTTTGCAGCAATTACGTCACTGGTAACTGTTTTTTGTTTTTTTGTTTTATTAGTTCTTAGAGACTTGCATTGCGTGGTACAGTAATCAGTCACTCCACTGACTTGTGAGATTTCTTAATAAGTTGCTAATGAATAGCAACTTGAAGGTCTCTTTGGAGGAGAAAAATACTGATCTTATCCACTGCAACACCTTTTCTATAGCCCGTTCAGTTAGATTGAAAACTTCATATTCTGCGGGTATATATGTTCACATAGCATTTTGTTCATTGGGATGGAAATTCGCAAATAGCGAAACCACGGGAATAATTGATTTTAATAGTAACTAGTACAATAAAATCAATTATTGTACCTATTTACTTTTTCATTCTACTCATTCTAAGAATTTAAGACGATATGTTCTTTTATAAGTTAATTGTATCTATAGTTCTGTTACCTATCACAATCATAATTTTTTTTTTTGTTTTTGTATTAATTTCTTTTTTTGTCATTTTAGCTGACGAAGGCTACCAATGAGTAGCCGAAACGTCCGAAATATAGTTTTTTTTAAACAAAATCATATTGAGGTTTATTTAGCCGAATCCCAACCATTCCATCTTTACATAATTTCAAATATTCTTGGTGTCGATCAGAGTGTACCGATTTTCTACCCGACCACAAGCCATAGAACATATCCATGTCTACAAACTGTTTTCAAATTTTCTTTATGCACTTCTTAACATTGGGTACACTAGTGGATTCATAATTTTAAAAATGAGTAATAAATAAATGATTGGACATAAATAAGTTGACCAATCAGGGATTTTTGTAAAACTCTGTATTAAGGACGTTTCTGCTTCTCTTTGGAAGCCATGGTGAAATCACTATTCATATTGACGTTTTCCTAGCCGAATTCCAACTATTACCTCGACGGCTAACTATCTACATCTCATTATTAAATAAGTCAGATGTCAATTGATGTGGCCACAAGAGCTTACTTCATGTTTCGGCAACGGCAGAAATCATTGAAGACATTAAAAGTATCAAGATTCTTGTAAGCAATCAATGGAAGTGTAGATAACGGATTAGAATTATTCGTTTTCGTTATGTATCTAAGAATACTCGACTCAAGAGTGTTGTTTTGAAACGTTCATTAGCACTACATCAATCTTCCTTTGAGGGTTAATACTTTACATTTTTGTCGAACAAATGTACGTCCTTCATGCGTGGCGAGTACGGCCGCACCAGTAATAAGTTCAGAAATTATAGTATTTGAAACTCGAAAAGTGTTCATGAGAATTGCTCTAATCATGGGGCTGATGCATAAGGTAGTGCGGTTTTGCGCGTTTTCTCTCTCTCTCTCTCTCTCTCTCTCTCTCTCTCTCTCTCTCTCTCTCTCTCTCTCTCTCCAGGGAGGAAACTAGCTTATGAGGTACCTCGTGACACAATCCGGAGTACAGACTAGATAATTTCACATTTAAGAACCCATAGATTACGAAAATAACGATGGTTCAAATTTGTATGTATGTGTGTGTGTGTGCGTGCGTGTTTATATATATATATATATATATATATATATATATATATATATATATATATATATATATATATATCCCAGAGGGTGAAACAAAATTCAGTCTTCCCACAAATTTTTTTTATTATTTTTTTTATTTTGCACTAGGCCTTTCAACACAAATGTGCCATCATCAGGTGCTAACAACAAATAAAGACATGCATTAATATTTTTTGACTCCTTAATAACAATTAATATTGTTTGACTGTTGTTGGACAGTAATTAGTCTAATTAATAGTTAGAATTTATAAAGCAAACGGTGAAAGTATAGATTGGAACATAATGTTATAATTAATAGTTAGAATATATGAAGCAAACGGTAATAGTAAAAATTGGAACATAATGTTATAGATTACAGTTTTTTGGTAAATAATTACAAATTCATAAACTAAGGTGTCTAAATGAAGTTTTTAAAATAATATAACTTTATATTGTATTATTACTATAGCTATAATACCATATATGTGCATATATATCCACACATACACACACACACACACATATATATATATATATATACATATATATATATATATATATATATATATATATATATATAGATGTATATACACACATATATACATGCATATACACACATACATACACAAACACACAAGGATACATATACATTTATATACAAACGACTACACACACACAGACACACACATACTCACATATAAATACACACATCCATATACATAAAAGGGACATAATATTTTTGCTAACTATATAATATATGTATAATTACAAATGTGAACTTATATCTACCTCCGTGCAGTGATAGTTGTTACCAGGGCTGTGTTCGGGCTAGGACTGGTGAGGGTGGGACTAGTCATAAACGACGGGAGAGGTTCACTTGACAAAAAAGGGCACACTACTTCCCGTTGGATGTTTAAATTATCCTTCTTGCTGGTTTCCAATTTAATAAAAATGTTTTCTAATATTTTTACTTTTTTGTAGTCGTGTTCTCTGGCCAGTAGGGTCATCGTATGAGGGGCCTTAAGGTGGTTCTCCTTTATAAGGTGTTCATAGAAAACGGACTCCCCTTTTCGTAAATGCTCTTTGCACCGTACCCTTAGCTTCCGAGAAGTCCTTCCCACATAAGATGCGCCACACTCTCCACAGCATATTTTATAAACCCCTGAGCGGTCTCTTAAGTCTACAGGGTCCTTTACACTAACAATGTAATTTTTTAGGTTATCATTGCTCTTGAAAGCCACACGCAAACCGGTTTTCTTTAAAATATTAGCTATTTTTTCCGACAATGCTCCAAGGTACGGTATGGAGCACCACCTATCAATACTATGATTAATTAATTTGTTATCTAACTGGGCTTTGAGTTTATTTGTTTTTTTCCGTGTTATAATTTTATCGACTTCCCTGGTTGTATAGCCATTTGTCACTGCTATGTGATAAATTTCTTGCAATTCCTTATCGTAATTATTTTGCGGTAACGGGATATTTAAAAGTCTATTTATGTAGCTATGAATAGCTGACAATTTGTGTGAGTAATGGTGGAACGACGAATTGGGAATGTCTATATCTGTTGATGACGGTTTTCGATATATCCCAAATGTATGTTTATTCCCATCCCTAGTGATGGTTAGATCTAAATAGTTTAAGCAATTCTCTTTTTCAACCTCCATAGTAAACTTAATCCGTGGAATCAGACTGTTAATATATTGTAACAATTGATTTAGTTCCTCATCCGAACCTGTGAACGAAATCAATATGTCATCAAAATATCTGACGTAATAAAAGATCTTATCCCGGAGTGGGTTTACTGTGGACATGATTTTAGAATTCTCTAACCAATCCATGTAAATCTCAGCTGCAAGTGGGCTCAGCGGTGATCCCATGGGTAGAGAAACTTTTTGGCTGAAATAATTGCCTTGGAAGACGAAGTAATTTTGTTTTAGACAGATTTGTAATAAATTCATCATTTCTTCGGATTGCAAGGGGTTACATTTGTTATTGACTAGGAGTCGTTCCATAAGGCTTAAGACATGATCGGGCGAAACACTTCCAAATAGATTTACAACGTCAAAGGAAACGAGTTTTGCATCGTGAGGGATGCATTGGGTTTCGAGGAATTTCTTCAATTCCAAGGAATTAATGATTGAATATTTCCCTTTAAAACCAGTCATATTCCTGTATAAGTAACAAACCTTTTTGCAGAGTTTTTCTGTCGGTGCCGATGTAAAGGAAACTATTGGCCTGAGAGGGGTGTCGGGTTTATGGACCTTAGGTAAACAGTAAAGCCGAGGTGCTAATGGATTTTTCTGTACTATGTACCTCGCCTCTTCCTTTGTGAAAAAATAATCTGTATTGTTGACTAATGCTCTTATTTTGTTATTAAAATCGTCGGTAGGATCTTTAACTAACTTAACGTATCCGCCCTCCGAGATAAGTTTTTCGGTTTTTTTAATATAATCATCCCTTGGAATAATTATCGTGGAGGTACCCTTGTCCGCTTTTGTGACTACGAGATTTTCTTTCATTATTTTTTCTTTTAAAAATTTTATTGTTTTTAAATCGGGAAAAGCACCAGCCCTTCTGG